>CM040239.1:127639741-127963088 GCA_022545495.1 Chrysanthemum lavandulifolium
AGATCCACATAAAAGTAAATACAAGTACTTTTGCGTGATCCCTATGTACCTTTGGTATACTTTTGTGCTTAACTTGTGCCCTTAGGGTACCGCAACGCTAATGGATGGGGTTCGGTTTGGACAATGCCGATCGGCATGAGTAATGCCTCGAATCGGCTTGGGCGGCATGGGATGAGAGACATCACAATCGACAAAGTATGCCGAATCTACATGGCAAAAAGAGACGTTAAGGTGCATTGAATGGGCAAAAAGAGCCGTTAGAGCATTTTAAAAAATAAAATTCTCTTTTTTTTCCCTATTTAAACACAATAACATCTCTAATTTTTTATCAAACAATATCATTTCTATTTCACAAACAAAATGTATTCATCATCATCTTCATTATCATCTTCTTCATCCGAGGATGAGTTAGATTTTTATCCGACTCTTCCGAGGACATATTTTCCATCGGTTCTACCATAGAAACCTATTTAGCCTGTGCGATAGCATTGAAGACACGGCTAGCTCTCACCAAGACATGTTACCCGTTATCGTGAAAAGCGCTAAACTCTAATGAATGACTATTTCGTAGAAGAAAACCCAAAGTTTCCTCCGATGTTTTCGTGAAAGATTTCGTATGGATAAAAGCTTGTTTCTAAAAATTGTAGGTGATATTGAAGCGAATTTGAATGGTTTCAAGAGGGTGTAGACGCTAGGGGAAAAAGTTTCACCGTTGCAAAATGTACATCGGCTATTCGTCAACTCGGTATCGTGGACCTCCGGATAGATACGATGACTAATTAAACATGGCACGTAAGAACATCAGTTATTTTTTTTATATATAATTCGGTATTATTATTTTTATATAATTCGGTATTTTAAATTTTTTATAATTCGGTATTTTTATTATTTTTAAATAATTCGGTATTTTAAATTTTTAAAATTCGGAATTTTTATTATTTTTATATAATTCGGTATTTTTAATTTTTATATAATTCATTATTTATTATTTTTATATAATTCGGTATTTTTAATTTTTATATAATTCGGTATTTTTGTAGGTGAATGCCTTGATCATTTTGTGAAGCGGTAATCCAATTATATAGGCAAGAGTTCTTACGAGTCGACAACCCACGACGCTGCACGCTTATACGAGGCACATGAAGAGCAACATCACATTCTCGGAATGCTTGGTAGCATTGATTGTACACATTTCGCTTGGCGAAATTGTCCTAGGCATTTGAGAGGGCAATATAAAGAGGTGATCACCAACACCGACTATGCTTGAAGCCGCTGCTTCAAATGATATGTGGTTTGGCATTCGCTTTTGGTCCTCCGGTGCAAATAACGACATCAATGTTTTGAATCAATCACCGCTGTATCTTACTCATCGAAATGGAACGCGCCCAATAGTTCATTTACTCTAATGAACGGCTTTACAAACGTGGATATTATCTTACCGATGGAATCTATCCCACATATTCAACGCTTGTTACAAAGATATCGTTATCTAACTCGACCGGAAGAAAAGAGATTCAAGAAGCTACAAGAGTCTCCATAAAGGATGTCGAAGAGCTTTTGGTCGCCTTAAAGCAAAATGGATTATCTCGTAAATCCTTCCCGGCGATGACCGCTTAAAAGATTCAAAAATCGTTAATACGTGTGTTATATTACACAATATGATTTTAAAAGACGACGGGGTGACAATATCACCGGTTCATAATGGATCCACCGTCACGCCATTTATGACCCGAATGTACTAACGAGTTACAAGATGAAAATATCCATCACCGCCTCCGTTATGATCTTACTTTGAGTATGCGATCAAGACTTACCATACCTTGATGATTAGTGTTTTTTTAATAAGTATCATGTAATTTTCTTTTAAGTATTAATAAAATATTATGTTTTATTAAATTGTTTTATATAATTATAAAATATATATATATATATATATATATATATATATATATATATATATATATATATATATATATATATATATATATATATATATATATATATATATATATATATATATATATGAGGTATGAGTTAGGCATGGTTGTCACTAAAAATCTATTGTTAGGTATGAGATTGATGAAGGTGAGATGGAGGATATTATTGGTGGGTGATTAGGCATGAAAAATGTCTTAGGCATGCCACCACCCTGTGGCACAAGTTAGAAAACCCAACATATAACTAAAGGCCAAATATTGGTTATATATTATTTGCAAGCATGAAACTTGACAATTTATTTTGGGAGGCCAATTTATTTTGGGAGGCCGAATCGGAGATTTGTTTATAACCTCAACTAAATTACCCTCATAAAACCTATAATATTTACACTAGGTGCCGCAAATTTTGGAGAGGCCGAGATCCTCCCCTGCACTCAAAGAGGTCCGCACCCGACTATTTGTGTCGTGTAAATTCACAATGGATTATATGAGTACACTTTATTTAATTATAAAGTAGAAACGGTTGAGGATAACGAAGGAGTGTTCTGCTTAGCTTTTATTTTTGTGGTATGAGCTTAAGGGTCGCTTTGGTTTGAAGGAATTGATGTAATTCGTGTAATTGTAATCAATTACATTACAATCCGTTTGGTTGGCGGGATGGATGGAATTGTAATTCAGATTACATTACATCGTGTTTGGTTCATAACGTGAATGTAATTGAATTACAACCAATTATGTCCAATGGATGTAATCTCGATTACATAGCAAACTTGATGGAATGTGTTGTAATTCGATTTTACTTAAGTTAAATAAGATTTATCTTTCATCGTTATTATTATTATATTATTTAATTTAAAAATAAATAATAATTATAATAATTATTTTTATATTATATATAAATATCTAAATAAATAATTATTATTTTTAATAATTATTTTATATTAAATTTATGATTTTTATTTACTATTTTATTTAAAAGTATTATTATTATTATTAATATTATTTTAATACTATTATTATTATTATTATTATTATTATTATTATTATTAAGTAATATTATTTATTATTATTATTATATTATTAAGTAATATTGTTTATTATTATTATTATTATAATTTTATTATTATTATTTTATTATTATTTTATTATTATTATTATTATTATTATTATTATTATTATTATTATTATTATTATTATATTTATTATTTAGTATTATTTTACTATTATCATTATTATTATTATTTTATTAATTATTATTATTATAATATTATAATTGTATCAATATTATTATTATTATATTTATTATTTAATAATAATAAATAATATTATTATTATTTATTATTTATTATTATTATTTATTATTATTATTATTATTATTTAATAATAATAATACACATAATATAATAATAATAATAATAATAATAATAATAATAATAATAATAATGTATTATTATTATTATTTATTATTTATTTTAATATTATTATTAATAATTATTAAGTATCATTTTTTATTATTACTATTTATTATATTATTATTAATTGTTATTATATTATTATTAATTATTATTATTATTGTAATTATTATTATTTTATTATTATAATAATAATAATAATAATTATTATTATTTTATTAATATTATATTTTATTATTTATTATTATTATTATTATTATTATTTTATTATTATATTTTTATTATTAATATTCTTTTTATTACTATACTATTATTATTATTATTATTATTATTATTATTATTATTATTATTATTATTATTATTATTATTATTATTATTATTATTATTATTTATTTTTATTATTATTATTATTTTATTATTATTATTATTACTATTTATTATTATTATTATCGTTATTAAATTAGCTTTTTAAGTTTTATAAAAAATTGAATTACATTACGTCATGAACAACCAAACACATTGACAAATTTCATCAATTACAATGACAACACATTCCAATTTTTAAATTACAATTATATCAAATTACAATTCTTCCAAAGATTACAACCTTCAAAACATTCCGTAACCAAACGCCCCTAAGTGTTTTCGATTTATGTTCTATATGTTTACTTTTATAGTTTTTTTTTAAACTTATAAACTTGATAAACTTAACTAACAGTAAGTTTCAAAATAAACTGAAACGATAAACTTATAAAAATTAGCCAACACAAAAGAAAGAAAACCAAAAATGTCTAACGGTGACGGTGGCAACCATATTTAAAAAGATGCGACGGAACACTAAACGCATTAAAACAAAAAACACATTGTAAGCACTATACAAGTGTGTAATATGAAGTGTTCTAATCAAAAGTATGAATCTTCAAATCTATTTCATATTTAAAGTTTCGATGTCTTTACTCTTTAATTTATAACATCAGAGTTATTGTCATTTTAGCATAAGAAAACATTAATAACAATATTTGAATCGGTTTTTTTTTCTCTCAAGCAACACACGTTATTCAATGTTTTGAAATCTGTTCGACCGCCGGTTTACCGATCAAACCGGTGCCGGCCAAAACCGGTTTCTAGAACCGGTTAACCAGCTTAGACCCGCTGGTTTTGAGTGACCCGGTCAACTGGGTCATGAACGCGTCGTTTGGTTTTTACAAATTTTTATAAAAACGGGTAGATCCGACGGTCGAACCGGGCCGACTGGTGATCAAACCGGTTGACCGGGTCGAAAAAATAAAATAATAATAAATAGAAACCGGGTGACCCGACGGCCGAACCGGTGCCTATGACTCACCGTGTCGACAAAACCCGATTTTTAAAACATTGCATGTATTATAGAGACTTTGACCACTTTTATTTACTATTCCATGATAGCTAAAAACAAGGCATTACATATGCTTAAAACATGAACTTACAATTAAAAAAAAAGGGAAAAAAAAAGAAAAAAGAAAACGATCTTACTTTGCAAAAAATATTTTATACAAGAACCAAATTGCCAAATATTTTATACGCATTGGCACGTGCCGTGTACACAAATTGTCAAATATCTTTAAGACTTTATGCATTTAATGCATGAAATATTTAGTAATCAAAGTTTGGAGTAAAGACTTGAGCTTCGTCAATTATTTGTATAAAAGCTTTCCAAAAAGCTTTGGTTGCAATGTCAAAAACTTTTTAAAAAGACTTTTTAGAATAGTAAAAAAAGTTTCTACCACTTTATCCATTGTGGATGGTCTAATTAAAGTGTTGTTAATATTTGATCAAGAATCACGCTTTAACTAGCGGTGGGTGAGAACCGTTTAGTTTAGTCGATGCAAAACCGAAACCGAACCTAAATATCTGGTTTTACAAACTAAACCGAAACCGATCGGTTTTATTGGTTCGATCTTTTCGGCTTCTTATAGGATTCGGTTTGGTATTCGGTTATTTCGGTTTTAAACCATCATATTTTAGCTTGGCCAATTCGAACCAACAAACTTGCTTTACGTAAGAAGATAGTTTATTCTTCTTTAATATTTTTGTTATTCGAAGCCTAATAATATTGTCCCAAATTTCTACACATAACCACATATGGATGAAACACACACAAGTACGTCAAAAACGCATTGTATAATCATTGTCGAATATGTATTGATATAATGCCAAGTAAACGAGCACACGCTATACATACATAAACTTACGGACAAATATTTTATTACTCCCGTAAATGAATATGAAATTGTTAATTTGATTTTATATAATAAAATCGGTTCGTTTCGATTATTACGGTTCGATTTTGGATAAAATGCAACGGAACCAAAATTTTCAATTTCAAAAAGTGAAACCGAACCATCAGTTTTTAGTTTAGTTTAGTTATTTTGGTTAGCTTTTTTCTAGTTTTTTGTTTGGTTTTGTTTTTTCGAGTTTCTTGCTCACCCCTAATTTTAAGGCATGTTCAATAGAAAAGTCCGAGTTAAGGGGTGAGATCAATACAAAACAAATATAATCTAAAGAACAAATCATAAGATCTCAACCATTCATCTTTACATCCAATGGATGAGATGTAAAAAAATTAACAGGAAGCGAAGTAAAAATGTAATTCTATAAAACCCACTTTCCACCTTTTTTAAAACAACATATCTTGCAAACGGTAAATCTTCGCTACAAAAATACACCATCGCGACGAGAAAAATCATCTTTCTATTGATATGCACTTTTATATACTCGACGATTTTTTTTTTTTCAAAATTTTCGTCTGTAAAAATCCCACGGATTCGCCAAAATTCCCACGGATTCGTAAAAATCCCACGGGATTCGTAAAAGACGATTTTTTTTCCAAAATTTCCACCAAGAAAAATCCCACGATTCGTAAAAATCCCACGGATTCAGAGAAAATCCCACGGATTCAAAAGACGAACTTTTTTTTCAAAATTTCATCCGTAAAATCCCACGAGATTCGTAAAAGAATCCCACGGATTCGTGAAAAATCCCACGGGATTCGTAAAAATCCCATGGGATTCGTAGAAAGACTAATTTTTTTTCAAAATTCCGTCCGAAAATCCCACAGATTCGTGAAAAGACGAACTTTCTTTTCAAAATTTCATGTAAAAATCCCACGGATTAGTAAAAATCCCACGGATCAGAAAATCCCATGATTCTACAGTAATCCCATGATTTATACAAATCACAAGTGAATTTTTTACGAATCCCGTAAGATTTTTTAAACAAATAAATAAACTAATTAAACAAAAAAATAAATTTCATTCCAAGTATGGTAGATAAATTGTCAAAACCACCTAAGATAAGCTACATCATATTTAGAACTCTAAATAATACTCCCAAGTACCAAAAAGTTAAAGTTTCGCTATTTGTATCGTAATATGCACAGTCCCTATCAATAATAGGGTAGATAAGAAGTATGTAGTCCAATTGCATTGTTTGCCATCTTTATGGCACATCGTTGTCTTGCTCTTTTTTAGACTATAGGGTAGACCACTTGAAGTAAAAAAGGTAAAGTGTTTCATGCTTTAACTAAAATAATAATAATAATAATAAATTATTTATTATGTTTATTCATCTTTTTGTTTTTGAAAGACAATTTATTCCAACGATACAATGTTAAAAAACAAAAGAAACCAAACAAATGGACCACAAAAGTAAGACTTTGGCAGCTGCCACTAACACAAGACAATTTGGACCCACCATAAAAGTTCGAAAGTACCCAGCTAAACCAAACTCAAAATGAAAGTGGAACACAACAAATAAATAGCACACCGTGTAGTCCTTCTTGTGCCAAAACACACATATACCAATCATAATCGCAGAAGTAAACTCAAGTTTATCTCACTTGCCAAACACTCATACACCGAATAATTGTAGATGTAAGACCCACCCAAGAGTGCCAATCATCAATAAACCCATAAATCGCTTGCTAATACCATCTATAAGGTATCTATTCATAACAAACTTTACTTTTATCATAAAGTTTAGATCTCGATCATTAGATCATAAAACCACTTGCCTTGTGAATACTCACACGCGATGCGATAGTGATCGTTGTTGTTTTCCCGCTGTTGGTGGTGCCGGCGCAGTGGTGGTGGTGACGTGAGGTGGTCGGGCTAGATAATGTGAGGTAAAAGAAGAGTGATGTGATGGTGATGATGATGCGAGAGGTCGTTATCAGGGTGGTCAGCCGCTGTCGCGGTCGCTTACGTGGTGGCTTGACATAATTTGTGGTGGCGGTTGATGACCAATCGTAGTGGTGGCGGTTAATAATCGTGGTGATGGTCAGTTATGTTTTCATGAAACTAGTGAGAGTAAATGATAAAGTGTGTGAAATGAATAAATGATATGAAATGAGTAAATGATATGCGTGTAAGTGACTCTGAAGTAATCTTGATTGATGTTACAAAAATGCCCTTTAGTAATTAATCATATTAAAATAAAAATTAATCTACACCCTTAGATTTAAAGAAGATGAATGGTTGAGATGAAGGGATTTGTTCTTTAGAAAAGTGTTGTTCTTTATTGAACTTTTCTCATAAAACCAATGTGTAAAATTATAAAGCTTTTGATCTAATATAATGTCAATAAACCAAAAGGTAATGGGTTTAAAGAAATTAGGTGTCAAAAGTGATAAAATAATTGGAGTAGCATACATTGAAAATACATTGATATTTCATGACAAAATTAATCACAAAGAAGATAGAAATATTTTTGGGGTCATACCTTCGTCGTTGTTGCTGGTCGTGCCTAGGTTCATACATTCTTCAGTGTTTTCGTTGTTGTTGTTGGTAGTGCCTGAAAAAGTCATTAGAGTGGTTTGCATTAATTAAGAGTTCAAAGAAAGATCAATCTATGCTTTAGGTTTTTTATTTATCATTAGAAGCAAATCTTTAACTACCCACGATTAAATTTTATGGTTTTGTGATGAGAAAAACACTTAATGATAATGAATTAGCATTTGTAGATATATATTCAAGTTGAGTTAGTAATTTCATCGATGATAGATCAACACACACACACACACACACACACACACACACACACACACACACACACACATATATATATATATATATATATATATATATATATATATATATATATATATATATATATATATATATAGTATAGTGTAGGGTTATTTTAACCAAGAAAAGGTCGAGAACTCATGAGATCCGATCCGAGCCATCTATTTTCAATCAATGGCTATAAATAAAGATGGCATAATTGTAATAACATAGAAGATCATGTAACATTTTGTAAGTGGTAAAAGGGTATTTTCGGTGTTTTCTTATTAAGCCTAAAGATAACTCGTCCCATTATATAGGGGATTTAGAATTACAATTCAATTATTTCGTATCTCATCATCTTCCTTAGAAAACCTAGATCTCATCATCTTCCTTAGAAAAACCTAGCCGCTTCGTATCCTTCCATCATAAACTCATCGCTTTCTATCCTTCCATCATAAACTCATATGCCTTCTATTCACTTTTGTAGATTGCATCAACCGGATTGTGCATCAACCGCCGGATTCCATCATAAACTCAATGGCTTCTTATTTTATGAGATCTGTTGTTGTTGTTATTATTTAATTGATCAATAATTTATGTATTGAACAATAACATACGCTTTTGATTATGACGCGAGGAACTGGATATGGTCGCTGTGACGTATGGGATTTGTTTTGTATTAATTGTTCGGCCACGATCGTAGCCTCGATGTTCATATCGCTTTGAAGATGAAGATGAAGAGGCTATTGTAGTTTGAGTTGGGTCACGAAACACAAAATGTAACCTCAGATATTTAAGATTGCTCTTTTTTTTTTTTTTTTTTTTTTTTTTTTTTTGCTTATAGAATAAACAACATGCAAATATTCGCTTAGGGAAGTAGTGTTTTGATTACGGAAGGATTGTCCATGGGATACATGAACGGTGGAGACGGAATGAGCTTGTGAAGATTGTTTGTGAGGATATTTGCTCGTTGAATATGAAGCGGACTCATGATTTGTTAGAGGTTAGATGGCAAGATTATTGTTGATTATTATATGATTATTGCGCTTTTAAGTTGTAGACTATCGCCAGCTTTTTGGATATAACTAAAGTGATTATGATAATTACCATGTGGGGTCATATAATTATCATGTAAACTATTCACCGTGGGTCGTCACTTGTAGAACGTGAATGCCAAGCATCCTAGGCTCCTAAATATGATAATCATCTCAATGATGTTAATGATTACTACTAATTTAGCATCAATAGAATGTGATTTGGATCGAGACTACAAGTTGTCAGTAAGAAAACTGATTTTCGGTTTTGGAAGTAGTGTTTGATTTGCAACCTCTTTTAGTTGAATGTATATAAACATAACATATGTTACATTATCGTTTGGTTGTTTGGTACATGTACGGTAATTTATCCATACATGTTTTAATTAAGATTGATGTTAGATCAAGGATATAGGTAAACATATATGTAGGGTGGAACGAGCCGAGCCGCCGTGAAAAGCTCGGGATCGATCGGTAAAGCCTCGAACGAGCCGAGCTAAACGAGCTCGAGCCCGAGCTCGAGCCTAACTGGGCTCATTTAATAATCGAGCTCGAGCCCGAGCTCAGATAAAGCTCGCTAGGCTCGCGAGCCCAAACGAGCCCTAGAATTATATACGTATATATCGCCTATACGTATAAACGAGCTTAAAAGTAGTAAACGAGCCTCGAGCCTTATGTAATTAACCAGCCGAGCTCAAAAATTAAAAATTAGTCGAGTCTTGTGCCCCAGCCTCGAGCCAGGAAAATTTTCACGAGCCGAGCTCGAGCTCAAAGTATAAGGCTCGAACGAGCTCGAGCCCGAGCTCGAGCTTTATATATAAACGAGCCGAGCTCGAGCCTTTAACGAGCCGAGCTCGGCCCGCCTGCTTCCACCCCTACATATATATTTTATTTTGTGCATATGTATTTAGATTGTGCATATGTGTTTTGCTAGATTATGCATATATGTTTTTCTTCTCGAAATCATTTTTGATCTCGAATTATGTTTTTCTTATGTCCGTTGGTTCATTTTAGTTTTGTAGTCTGGGTTTTATATCAAGCAACATCGAACATTAGTATTTCATTTATAAACAATATTTTTATGGAACATGTCCGATGTTGATGGAGATTTAGAAAGATAGAAAGGCGGAGAAGACGGAAACGTGTTTGTTCGGTTTTAGTCATCAATATTTCAATGGTTTACATAATAGTTTAGGTTGCAGCTTTGTTGTGTTTTAATCATCGATATTTCGAAGATAACACATGTATTCAAAATAATATTTCATATGGCATAGCTAAATTATATGTGTGTTAACATTACCGGTTACATACACAACTCGGTGGAGTTTTCTTGATTTCATTTCGATTTTATATAGTTTAAACATCGAAGCACATATGCACTTTGTAACGCTTTTCTAATTCTTTTTTAGATCTCGCTTGTGTAGAATGAATGTGTACCTTCATCGTCGAAATTCGCAGCTCTTATTAGTTGGTCGAGTGTCATCATGAAGATGAAGACAATGGACCAAATGCAAGTGTCCGGCACATGTATTTTCATTAGTGCACACATGTATAATCGATATATTGTACTTGCATTTTTTAGACATATGTATAATCTTTTATGTTATTGAATTTCGCTTTTGAATATTAAAGAAAATTGTACGCTAAAACATATGTGCAATTATCACCTTAAGTGAAACACATACGCACCATACTTTTAAAAACATAAATGTTGAAAAAAACTATTCAAAATTTAAGTCGTTTAAGCAATAACACTACATTATGAAGAAAACACATATTTAAAAAAACACATGTGCACCTTGACTTATATGAGAAAACACATATGCATCTTACTTTTTGAAATCATGAAAAAAAAAATTCCAAAAAAAAAAAAAAAATCCTAAAATTTAGGAACTAGAAAACGTTTTTATTAAAAATCAAAAAGAAAATAAAATGTACTTTTACTATTATGCCCTTTGAATTAAATAATAAAATTAAATATTCAAAAATCGATTGGTTGATGGTGGTTCTTGCAGCTTCGACCTTTCTTGGTTCCTAAAAGAACCCTTCCCTATATATATATATATATATATATATATATATATATATATATATATATATATATATATATATATATAGAGAGAGAAGCAGATCAAATAAGAAGAATAATAAAATAAGAAGGATATAAGTGAATCACAACCACTTATTCTAGATGCACCTACAAAATGGATGCATCTTCATTCAAATTTTCCTCCCATATTAAAATGTGTGGCTAGAATTACTTACCCTTCTCATTTTAATTATTCTTCTTATTGATCCCTTCCCTATATATATATATATATATATAGATAAAGATCAAATAAAAGACAAATATCCGAAAGATAAAATATTTTTTTTCAAAAGGTTTTCGAAAATTCCCAAAAATTTCACATGATCGGGAGATGATGACAGATAAAAGTTGTGAAAACTTTTTCTAAAAGTGGATATTTTCCGAAAAAAATTATTAAGAATTACGCTTAGATTAAATCGCTTTTTGTGTATCGTATTGGTTTTTGCACTCAGCTTCTTTTGACTTTTTTCATCAAAATAACATTGTGCATCTAACTAAAACAAGTTAAAATTTTTGTGCATCAAATTTTTTGCTCATATTGCTTTTTTGCAGCATTAAAAACGATCAAAACTCAAAATTATAAAAAATGTTTTCACAAAAGTTTTATGCACCAACATACCCGATCTTGTGGAATTTTTTTGAATTTTGGAGAATTTTGAAAAATATATATTCTTTTTACGAATATTTGTCTTTTTATTTTAACTTTAGCATATATATATAGGGTAAAGTTAAAATAAAAAGACAAATATCCGTAAAAATAATAAAAAGGTTTATTTTTTTAAAAAAATTCTCCAAAAATTCCACAAGATCGCTTTATGTTGGTGCATAAAACTTTGTAAAAACATTTTTATAATTTTGAGTTTTGATATCGCCTTTTTAATGCACAAAACGAATTTTGATGAGCAAAAAATTTTGATGCACAAAATTTTCAACTTGTTTTAGTTAGATGCGCAATGTTATTTTGATGAAAAAGTCAAAAGAAGTTGGGTACAAAATTAATTTTTGATGCACAAAAACGATTTAACGCGCTAAACGTATTTTTCATAATTTTTTCGGAAAAATATCCACTTTTATATATATATATATATATATATATATATATATATATATATATATATATATATATATATATATATATATATATATATATATATATATATATATATATATATATATATATATATATATATATATATATATATATATATATATATATACTAGTATAAACCCGTCCGATGGACGGGTATGACTTGTGGTTTTATTTTTAGGATTTAGTAGAACAAATATATGCTAAAAAGTAATTAAAAGTTAAATGAAACGGTTAAGATCTATAATTGATGTTACAATAATCCATAAAAGGGCTAAAAGCAGGCAAGTACTTTGATTTGTTGTTTTTATTTTTAAATTTTAGTTGAACAAATATATACTAAAAAGTTATTTTTAGGTTTTAAAGTGACTTTGTTGTATTCATTGGTGATAGACAATTTAGAATTATTAATGGTTGTATCCGTCTTCCAAAATAGCAACTCAAATACCGAAATGCAAGTTTGCGGACTTACTTGTATGGTATGCATTTCCTCACGAGAGAGCTCATCGCCTATTTAATCCATGATTTAGTTTGACCTATGCAAATTTTCCAAATAAAAGTAATTAATGATTAACAACTTAGACATGACATTTCGTAATTAGTATTATAACTTACCTTAACAAAACATAGATAGCAAATAGCCTAGTGTTTTTATAGTTATTATTGAAAGCCACACAACTCAATACTATTTGATGTAAATAAACATGATCCAAAGTACCATTGAAAGCTAATATTACTTAGCATTTACGTGAGTTGTACTCATGAGGCTGAAGTTGCTTGGACCTTGCTTTCTCCACAAGCTCCTTCCATTTCTTAGATAATAAATAAAGATCCGACTACCACACAGAATAATAGACTTTGATGGATTTTCTATCCATTTGACGTCTTCATTGTTTAGTTAAAAAGGTTTTCCATATATATTTGACCCACTTGGCCTGTTTTGACCCATTTGTATTATTAGCCAGGTAACTATCTACAATTTCACCCAAAAAAAGCACAATCCGTGTTAAAGCTCTAGTTTAAGCTAAAGTTTAACATTGATAATGGTAACCATTTAGTCACCCATGTAAAAAGGTGAACACTGGTCAAAATTTTGATGGTATGCTCACAAACATAAATCGAATATATTTAACAGGTTTGAGGGTTTATGGGTGAATACAATGTTAAAATGTTTTTGGAAAATGATGTTTCGGGGTACCAAAACATGGCATGTTTCAAACAATTACCATCCATCCATTTTGCCACCTTTATTGTGACTGCTATTTACTCTACTTGCGTCAACCATTGACCGGGTTAGTTCATCATCATACATGATCATATTATAGTTTCTGCAAATGTAATCCCGAAATAATATTTTCATACACGTTTTAGAACATAATTTAGGTCATTTCAAACCAACACAGTTAGTTTGCTGAATTGGTTTGGCAACCTCTAAGCTAATACTGTTGAATGAAAATCAGTAACAGAGTGCTTGAAGGAAATTCATATTACCATATTGTTGAGATGGTTTATGTATCAAAAAATACACTTTAGTCATTATTGGCCCATTTTTAATACAATATAAAATAAATGTTTTATTATAGTGATATTAAAGACAAAAAGTTTCACAAAAGTAGTATCTTATCTACCTCAAGGAATCTACTATGAATTAGCGAACAACTGTATGGTTAGTATTCAAGGTTTTTATGTAAAACTATCTATGCAAATAATATTTGTTTTAATATATGATTTTTTTTCAAAAGATAAAAGCATATATCTGTTTTTAAATGGATCAAATGCTAGTCTTATTTCAGTTCCCGAGTATTATAAAGCATAAGCTATGATGCAAGCATAAAGAATAAACTATGTATATTTTATATTTCTATATACCTTAAATGACATACATGCCACTCAAACATTCCTTCAACTTCAAGAGTAAAACATCACACTCGTAAATAGTACCTGAATTGTTGCCTGGGGCATGGTGCTCCCATTTATCCTGCGTATTGCCATATAAATTCTATATGATTAGTAATCACCTTCACGTGCAAGATTTATGCACTGTCAATATAAAGTTTTAAGCTTGATTAAAATTACTTACTATTTATATTTTTGGTACCGGAAGAAGTCTATTGACATTATGGATGCATGATCTTGTTTTTTCTTTATGGGGAGCGACCTCCTATGAAATTGGTCTTTAAAGTAATCACATGGTAGCCAATCTTTGGTAATAATCCTAAACTTAAGAAACACAACGTGAATCATTTAATTTTCATTGTGAATTTGCTTCATAAAATAAAGTAACCATGATAAGTGTCCCAATCTTTTTTTCTTTCTTATTTACTCTTTTTCAGATTTTCTAATTTACCCTTTTTTCTATTTCGCAGAGATGTTCTGAACGTGTTTGGTTGTATTCTAAAACCAGCTACGGTTAGTTTTTTTCATCGCTCTTTCACACTATGCTACAATTTTCTCACATTACCCCTTAATATCTATGCCATCTCCTGAACCGTTCATGAATTTTTATAACTAAAAGGTTTACGGTCAAAGTTTCAATAGATCAGATGATCTATCTGGAAAAGTATATGTAGTGGATGGAACTGTGGAGTCCTTTTTTCTTAATGATATCTTATCGTTCATGTTTGTTTGTAAACTACGGTTAATGGCTATATTCTTACTCATCTGATGTCTTCTTACTCTGCAGCTTCCGACACAATATTACATGGCACTGGTAAGCAGCTTATAACCCATAAAATGTTCTTATTTTTGTTTCAGTTATTGTGAGTTTCAATTGCACCAAAAATAGCTATATTTATGTTTTAAATGGCTTTGTAGCTGTACTTGATTACTACGTTAACTCTCACAATCCAAGCATTTTATTATGGTTACTTCACTCATGGTTCATCTAAGAGACAATCCCATAAGGTAAAAATTTTCCTTTATATATATGTATATTGCTTACACTTCAAAATTTATAAACTATGTTATAGTTTTGACTTTTGGAGCATGTAATTCTAATAGCTGTGCATTCTGAATTCCTAAGTTACGAATCGAGCTTATAGACAATAAACGAAAAGGCAGTCATGATAAAATTCCAGTAGAGTCAAATGTACCTATTTTATCGAAAATCAGTCAAAGTCTGCAAATTCCTTCTGCTGATGAAACAAAATAGAAGAAAAAAAACTATTTTGCATTCATAATCCGCATAAAAGAAGAAACAAAAGCTAAAGACACCAATCAGATAGAATTTCAATATGAAAATAGCTATGTAATCAACCTGTTGAAAAAAATAGATAATTGTGTAACTATGGTCGACAAAAGATTACCTTGTCAATGCATGAGCGATTGTAGCGATTAAGCACAAATAATAGTATTCAATAGTCATATAGTCAAAAAGTTAAAACAAAATTATGAACATAGGACGCAGAAAATCATACCTGAGACTGAATATAAGACATGAGTTTTTTTGCATGTTTTTCAGCAGGATCCAACTTTGATTCAATGAACCCATTACTTAGCAAGTTGTCTTGATGATTGATCATAACCGTTCTTAAAAAGGTCTATCGGAACTCTTGCATCGCCATGGTTTTCAAACCTAACATCTATCCTAGTTCAAAAAGCACTAATCTTCGACGCAAAATTCATCAAGTAACTTTTTTTCTGGAATACATAAAAAAGAGAAAGATATGATATTCATCCTATTTGATCAGTAATGTTTCTTTTTACCTCTGCTCTTGTTACTCTTCTTCCCCTTGTTTCCTTTCCTTTTCTCGTTGTTACCATCCTGAGTGTTCTCACATTCGCTTTGATTTTCTAACACTACTGAAGCGTCATCACCTGTTTCTTCAACCTTTGTTACCTGACTCGTGACATGATGGTTCAATAATATATCTATGTTTCTGAAGAATTGATCTACATAATGCCTTGCATTCTCCAGCGCATCCACAGTCATTCTCAAATTCTTCCATATAACTGAATGATTATATGTAGCTTATGTTTCTAGTAGCTTGAAGTGGGTGGATATGAGATGATCTCCCCTATACCACAGTTTGTCTGTCTAGATAAGTGATTCATAAACTGATCTGTTGCTTATATTAGTCAAAATTGTTGTTAGATGTTTGGTTTCCTTAGAAGCTTATAGTGTAGATTTAGTTGCCTTAGCTGATTTTAGTTTGATAGCTTAGTTTAGATTTCAAGCTTGCAACAGCTTTTTGTCCCATAACCTGCTGTCATCAGCCCCTATTAGTCATAATTCCCTTTTGTTTTTGATTTTTAATTTTATCATAATTAGTCCTTAGAAGCTGAAATATTGGACATTATTTCTCTGGTTGGTGATCTACAGCTAGGTATTTTTAGTTTAATTTTAGGATTTTTCTAGACCACCTTAATCAGTGCTTAAAGTAGGTACAGTAGGGCTAATTTGCTTATTTGAGATAGAACCTGTACTACTACAAAATTTACGATATTGCAAGTCTAACCGTGTGTCAAATGCAAATGAAAGCACCTTCAGACCTTCATTTACATGAAATACAAATTTTTCGAAATTTAAAAATCTGTATGGAGTGCAAGAGCTTTGAACCGCAACAACAAGAAGGAATATGGCCCTACTTATATCAAGTTCTTTCTGGAAAGAAAACAGATAAATGAAAAGGAATCAAACCTATAATAATGACGATATAATTAACATAAATCATTCAACACAAACACAATGATGTACATTACCATAATCCTAGTTGCACAAGGTAACTTGTTCGGTGCCACTCATGTCTTCTCACTAATAGCCTTAGATATTTCTTCTATAACTTTCCAAGTCATTCGCAGTTTCACACGATTTATATCCATGACAGTATCTGGTAATGTTTCTGAAGACGATCCCTCAGGAATTACAGTACTTGAAGAAGTGGACACATTATGTGTATTTTCCTTGAAACAGTACACTCATTATCTCATCTTTAGATTTTCTAAGGTCAACAAATATAGCACAAGGAGCATTGATTTTGGGACTACCCTCGAACTTATAATCAGCAAAGGATCATCTATGCTAGAAAACGCTTCTGCAACAACTTCTGGATCCAAGTTCATTTTCATTCTTAATTTTCCTTAAAAGACCAGATACAAACTTCTTTGGAAGAAAATAAGCATAATTGCCGTAACCTGACAGATGCCAAGTAGCCAATGAGAATATTCTGGTAATTTCAGACATATTAGGGACAGTATCATAACCATATTTAATACTAAAAGTGGATAATAAGAGGCTTCAATTTTTTATCTTTGAATCATTCCTATACCAAATTTACTACAGGAGAGGATATCCTCGATTCTTCTAATCATAACACTTAGATCCAAAGAAGACTGTTGGACAGATAAAGTTGAAGCAGAGTGAATATGTGTAAACGATCCAACAAAACAAGATCTTGTTGTGTAAGATTTTCGTGAAGAAAAAGACTGCATTAAAAGAAGACGGTCCAATAGATACCCGAAACTGTGAAGTGATAGGAAACTGGAGGTGGCTCCAAAGATATTGTCTAAAGCAAGTTGAAGTGCTCAAGCAACAGAAACATCTTTCAACCCACGATCCCTAAATTTCTCAACAAATGATTTCCATCGATCTTTATTTTTTAGCTTATTAGAGAGATTCTTGTAAACTGCCACCGATACTCTTGAGCATAGACATATTATAATCACCCTTTCTAGAGCCTCGATGTCAACAGTTTGAAGAATAATCTCCTCAAGTAAGTTCACAGAAAGATCAGTCTCCTTAGGGAACCAAGTCCTCATCGACAATTTCGCCATTCTATTGGAATCACAATATCAATGTAACTTAATGAAATTCCGAGGAAATACTGCAATCTCTTTTTATAAGGATTTATGAGGTTATGACACTGAAAGTCTAAAAGAAACTTGGAGACCTCAAAAATGTGTAGGAGAGATGTGCTTTGGTGAAATACAGAACTGTTTGACTTTGACTTATGGAGGGCCTCAAGAGTTTCAAGTACCTTCGTACCCACAGAAAGTAATTCGGACTACCAATAAGACCGAATAGCAGACACCATCTCCCTTCCATCAAAATGTATACGCTTCTCTGACCTCTGAAGACCTTTGTTACAAGTGTTTCTTATCCAATCGGCATCCTTATTGAGTGACAAGTACAACATGTTTCCTTTTGGAAATTGTTTCCTCACCCCAAAATAATAAAACAAAAATCAGCATGCCCTGAGGCTTTAAATGGTTCCTCATTTTCCAGAGTTCCAATACTTCTTAAAATATCCAAAATATGCTTCTTCCACATATTCCAATAAAAAACAAGAGTTCTAACAGAAACTCGGTTCTGAAATATCTTGTCTTCACAGAACTTATCTATATCCACGGGTAATTTATCCTCCCAATCATAATTTAAGGAATTAATTTGAAGATGCTTATCTAAGATTTTCCTAATCAACAAGATTTCACCCTTAGACTCCTATAGTTCCGAAAACGACAAATCTTCCTTCAGCTCAAGAAAACTATTGTGCTGATCAGAGAGTATCTTAAGCTCGCTGCAAACAAAATTATACATAACACCAGAATCGCTTTTTCAAGCAACTTCACTTTATTACAGAGTTCTTCCTTTTGAGGAAACTGCTTCAGTGGCCAACTTACGTTTCTGTGATCTCCCATAATGAGCTAATAAACACATACCAAAGTAATAAAAGAGCAGCCTCCTTGAATTTTCCAGCCTTCTCCAGAAGATCAGCCTCTTTAGAAGTTATATAAATTAATATATATCATTCATTTTACTAAAATTTTGTCTCCCTCTTTACCAAAGTAATAAACAAACTATCCCTCCAATATTTTTAATTATATAGACATTATGTACCTTGGACAACTTATAAAGAATGTTGTCAAGGGGTGGCATGTTAAAAGTCAACTGGATAGTAGCTGGTAATTTGTTACGCTATCACAATTAGATAGAATAAGTCGTGCCATACTGAAAGAAACTAACAATATAGAATAATGTCACTTTTTTCATTCAAAATTTGTTACGCTATCACAACTTCTCAAACACAAAATAACATTGTATAGTAGCTGGTTATTTGATTTTGGTTATTCACAATCATATAATCATTTTTAATACTCAAACTCGTAAAGACCTGGAACATTTACGCTATGTATGAAGCGTTGCATGTTGTACAGATTGCTCAGGTTCACTGGTTGGAAATTTGATCATGGAATTTAGATATGTGCAGATATTCCGTACTCACCAACAAAAGAGAAGAACAGTAGCTGACCACTTGTGGACATATATCATTCATCTTTTGAGTTAAGCAGTCACCTTTGAGAACCTCATTTTCTTCCTCAGTTTCATTACCTTTGCTTCATATTTTCGACTTCTTTGGAGCGTTTAAATGCATGTAATTCATTGAATATAGATGATGATCTTCAACATCCTGTTCTTCAAAAGATTTGAAAAGAACGTACGAAAAAACAATTAAGTATTCATAATATCCAACGCGCATCGAACTGCCATAAAACAGAAACAGAAGGCAATATCCACTCACCCAACACACACTCCTTATTTAATAATGTAAACCGTGCCTCACTGAACATGGAAAGTAAAATTGAAGAAATGCAAACCTGTACAAGGAAATTGCCATCTATGATTTGTGCAACATATGAAGAGAGAACACACCAATGCAACCAAAAAAGAGTCAACATGAGAATAAATATCCACATTATATGGGACTAAGATAAGTGAAATCAGAATCAAACTTAGTGCATCATTTAAAACTGACTCACCAAAGACCAATACATAGAGATTTATGTGTGTTCCAAGCTCCTACAGTTCCCAAAGTATATATGATCATATAGAACTGATAAAGAACATATATTATATGAAGACGTTATATAAAAGTTTTGTTAAAGAATTTGGTACTGATCTAAAGATAGTCGACAAAAATCACCTAAGGCATAAGAGAAAAGATCAGGTAATCATTACGAAACAAAAAGTAGAAGCAAAGTTCATTCTCAATTTACAATGATTTAGCATAGCATAAAAGATCTCAAGTAAAGAGCTACTATATGTCTTAAGTAAAGAGTTGCTATATGTCTGAAGTAAAGAGATATACCCAAACAAATATATGTAAATACACACCACCATTAGTTAACCATGCACAAACACTCAAAATAAAAAAATGGATCAAGACCTGAGACGAAGACAAATAAAAACAAAAGTACCTTTGAAACACATTAATTGTTTGAGACAAGTCTAATAAAACGCAATATCAACATACGTGCGAATAATAGCAAACAAAGTGTGTTGGTCCACTTGCACAATAATTACACAACAGTTTATGTACCTAATAAAAATTAGTAATAATGGAATAATTTAAACAAAACTTATGAATGAAGTTTATTCATATACTTACCTAATAAAATGCTTTTGGTTTGTTTTCATGGTGTAGAATGGTGATAAAATTCAAACCGCAATCCGTCATATGATCCATTGTTTCTACTCGAGATACCGCACAAAACACAATAAAAATCAATAAAACCTTAAAATCGTGTTTCATTAGGGTTTCAAAGAGGCGTATTTTTTTATTTTTTTAACAAACAGTAAATAGAGAGAAGATAAATATGGGTTTTATATTCTAGGGTTTTATGAATATGGTGTGATTAAGATATTACATTTTGATTTTGAATTATCTATCACAACTTCTTGCTTGTTCCATTGGTTGAAGCGTTGTTTGTGAACTAATAGACCTAGGTTCGAATCTAGCAGTATGTTTTTTTTCAACAAATTATTAAATCCGAAATTTTTCAATGGAAAAAATAATCCGAATTAATTTACAAAAATAATTACTTAAGTAATTATGACATGGCAAAACGAAAAAATGAATGATGACATGGAAATATGACTTGGCATTATGGGATGCCAAGTGGCATTTTATGTGGCATGTCTCCTCTTATATATAATGTATAGATATATATATATATATACTAGACGAGTACTCGTGCATAGCAACGGAGGTTTTAGCGCCAAACAATTAACGATATTCGATATTGTGGTAAGTGTTTCTTATAACATTCAAAATAAAAAGTGAAAAGATCAAAATGTAATTTGCAAACGGTTGTATCCGTGCATAGCAACAAAATTTTCTAACGGCTTTACTTAGTTTTTATACTTTTCAATTTTCATTCATTTGAAAGTATAAGGAGTATTAAAGGGGGTAAATTAAACAATTAACTTTAGTTTTAGAATAATTAAGTTTACTTTCAATTAGTTTTTATAGTTTTCAATCTTTGCCTTTCAATTACAATATTTCTTTATTTAAGTTTTTTAACATTTTAACATATTGACTTTTCAACATTCAATAATTTCAATTTAATCATACACCCTTTATAGATAGTATTACAAAGCCAGTTTTATATCCTTAAAGAAATGATCTTATTAAACAATACACAACACCAAAAAGAAAAAGAAAAAAATAGTATGTAAAATATATAAAGCGGCACATACAGAAAAATTATAGAGTACCTTGGTTATTCATGATTGAAGACTTGAATCCCTTAGCAAGAAATAAGAAAGAAGTTGGAATAATATTAGGGTCATAGCTTCTTTGATGTTATGCATGCAAGTGGTTTTAAAGGAAGCCATTGAAGTGGTAGGTATGCCCCTTTAAATATTGCTATCTTTGACACCAGCGATTGCTATATAATTATTTCATTTTCAGCCGTTGGATAAAAAACGTGTTATCATTGCCCTACAACCATTCTAAACTGACATCAACTTTTCAACTTCATATTTTTAACGATAAGGCTTACCGCAATGGGTCGGTCGACCCAAAGGGTTGTGTCATGGTTTCCTTCGGTTGCTCCTTGTGGCACTAAAGTTGTGGTCGGTCGGTCTCATCAAATTGGACGAACTAGTTCGCTCCAACGACCGAATTGGTATATCACATAGGGTAAAGTTAAAATGAAATGACAAATATCCGTAAAAAAATAAAAAAATTTATATTTTTTAAATAATTCTCCAAAAAATGAAAAGACAAATATCCGTAAAAAAATATGTTGGTGCATAAAACTTTTGTGAAAACATTTTTTATAATTTTGGGTTTTGATACGTTTTTTTTAGTTAGATGCGCAATGTTATTTTGATGAAAAAAGTCAAAAGAATTTGGGTACAAAAACCAATTTTTGATGCAAAAAATGATTTAATCACAAGAACGATTTTTTCATATTTTTTCGTAAAAATATCCACTTTTAGAAAGAAAAAAAATTCACAACTTTTTCATGCACCATCATACCCGATCTTATGAAATTTTTTTGAAATTTTTCAATAACTTTTTTTGAATTTTTTTTAAATATTTTTACGGATGTTTGTCTTTTTATTTGATCTTTATCCTATCGCATGTGGACAAAAATTTGTACCATTTGGGTTTTAAAAAAAAAAATTAAAAACTTTACCACTTTTACAACATTATAAATACACCTTAAACATATTTCTAAACACACAATTCAAACAATTTCTCATAAACAATTTCAAACACATTTTGTTAATTATGTCTTACGAGATATTTTTTAATTCTTCGTCTTCCGACGAGGAAGAAGTTATGAGCGAGTTTACGGAGTTTGTGGAATGAGCTTTCGGTGTGTTGAATAAGAAGTGGAAAATGCTTAAAGTTCCGGCTCGAGGGCTGTATAAACAGGATCTCCAAGATATTGTGTATACATGTATCATATTACATAATATGATCATCCGACAGAAGCAGCGGGCGATATATCCTACATGGTTTGCACAAGAGGGCCACGGTGATCATGATCCGGTAAGATCTCATGTCGAATACTTAGTAGTTACTTAAGAGATAATGGACCGATCAACTCATCTAAACTTAAAATCTGATTTGGTCGAACACGTTTGGAGAAACCGTGGAAATGCAGTCAATCAAGAGATTGAAGGCGAAGACGAAAATGACGAAGACGCAACTGACGATGAATATTTTTTGTGATGTTTTCAGTTTTTAATAAGTATTGTAATGTCTACGTTTTATTAATATAAGTTTTTAATTATTGTTGTAATGTTTAAGTATTTTATTAATGAAGTTTAATTTTGCTTTTAAAAATATTTGAATAAAAAATCCCATCGTCACCACCGCAAGAACTATGCCATCGCCGATCGCCGTAGAGAAAGACGACGATATGCTCGACTCAGGTCATCACTGTGACAAATAGTGAGTAGAAGCAACTATTATCACATCTTTTCTTATCTCATTATAATATATACTAAATATCATCCCCTCGCACTGTAGCTACAGTACCGACGCAATTTTCATGTTAGACCCTGAGGTTAGTGATTAATTGCAAAGTTAGTCCTTAACGTCCGTTACCTAACAGTCGTGGATTAAATTTGCAACGGAGCAATAACTTCAGGGGCTATTTCTGTGCAAAAATTAATCATAAATAGCACCGGAGGTTAAATTTTATTTTCAGCGTTAGTCCTTAAGGACTAACTTTGCAACAAACCGCCACTTTCAAGGACTAAAAAAGAAAATTATGCTGCTACAGTGCCAAACAGTGTTTGCTACAGTAACACACAATGGGAATAGTGCGCGTACTGTAGCTAAGCAATTTACAAAAATGGCCCCTCACGTTAATTGTAAATCACACCTTAGTCCCCTTGTTATCGCTCTTTTGCAAATTTAGTCCTTAATACAAAAAAAATTATGACAAAGACTTCCGTACATAAAATAATATAGGCCAAAAAAAATAAAAAAAATCTTTACAAATTTAGTCCCGTAAATAAAATAATAGAGGCCAACACACTCCCGCAGCAACGCGCGGGTTAACCCGCTAGTTTTATACTTATTACCATCCACCCATATGTTTTCATTTACAAACTTCACAACCACTACTCCAACCTAATTTATAATTTATCTCTCTAAATTTCAGTTGAGAGGTTACAGTGATGAGTTTCGTTTTTGATGTTTTATGATATTTTTATTTTGTTGCCATAATGTTTTTTCTTCTTATAATGCTTTTGTAGTATATTATTAGAGTCGAGATATGCAGATAAGAATATGAATGATACAGAACTAAAGATGGAGGAAACTTAAAGATAATGATTTATTGGTTCACACATTTTGGAGGTATTTAATTTTCTCAAATATTTTCTTTTTGATATATTCAATATATATCTCTATTAGTTTTGATTTAAGATCATTTTAAAACAAAAGATTATTTACATATCAAGGATCAATCTTCACCCTCCATTTTTATTTGATCTAATGGATAAAATTAATCCCAACAATTTAAAAAACCCACTTTCATCATTATTTTTCAAATATTTATATCTTTCAAACCATTAATCGTTATATATATCATTGACGCACTTTGATATACTTTCGATAAAAAAAATTTCCGTATTTTTCACCTTTTTTTTTTTTTTTTTTAAGTTTTTTGTTTTTTACGCATCGAATTTGCATTAAAAATCATATATGATAAAACACTAATTTGAATATCACACGTGATATTAGTGTCATATATATATACATATCACATGATATTATTGTAATATCATATATGATATGTAATATCACACGATATTACATATCATATCAGATAGATAGAGGTAGGTATCATATATTATTTATCACACTAATATCACACGATATTCAACTTAGTTGCTTTTATTATATATGATTTTTTTTTCATGCAAATTTCAAAGAACGTAAAAAACGAAAAATATGAAAAAATGTGAAAAAATGAATTTTTCTTTTTTCGAAAGATATCAAAGTGCCCGCTTATAGAAAGATAATTAAACGTTCGTCATGACGGTTTTAAATATTTTCTGCTAACGATTAACGGTTTAAAGATATTTAAATTATAAAAATAAGTGAAATAATAAAACGCTTTTAATCTCACCATCGATTTCTTTTTAAATGGATGGTGAAGATGAAATCACTGACATGGTGAAAAGTTTGATATGTAAAATAACTCTCCTCATCAGTTTTAGTTAACAGATAGCAATAAATTGAATTAAATTGAAGATATTGATTTGTTAATTTCGCCGACTTTTTAGGTATTATTGTTTTTGGAAATTTGCAAATATTTGTTCAAGACATGTACATACAACAGTACTGTTGACAAATTCTTTTCATTTATTTATTTACCCTAGCAAGAAATAACAATGAAGTTAGAATACTTTATTATATAAAGATAACCCCATTTTTTTTTTTTTTTTTTTTTTTTTTTTTTCTAATTTCAAATAATCTTACACACTTATAAATAACGCAATACTCTTCTATTTTTATTCACACTTTTAAACACGTTATTTCTCATTATACAAGTGCATATTTATCATTTGGGATAATAACTTGAAAAAACATAATACTTGTTCAAAAATACACTTCTGGGTGTCGAACAAATTTTTTTGCTTATAGAGGCACTGAACTTTTAATTTTGGACTTTTTGAGGTATCAAACTTTCAATTTTGCACTTTTTGATGTACTTTTGTGACATTTGTGCCCCTGGATTTTTAATAATTTGAGGGCAAAAATGTCACAAAGTACTTCAAAAAGTCCGAAATTAAAAGTTCAGTACCCATATAAGCAAAAAAAATTATTAGATACCCAGAAATGTATTTTTAAACAAGTATGATGTTTTTTTAAATTATTATCCCTTATCATTTCTCACAAGAAAAGAATTCCAAACACCTCATGTTTAAATCCTCATATGAAGAAAAAATAGGTAATAGTATGAATCAATTGTTTTTAAAAAGTGCGATGATATAGTATATGAATAATCAAGGTGAAATGAATCCCAATAAATAGAGATCGTTACGGCGTTCATTATCGTCTAGTCATCGCTTACTTTTCTGAAACCCAATGTATGACGAATATACATTCCGTAAACGGTTATGAATGAAGCTATCACTATCCACACACATTTGTTCGAGATGTAAATGACCATTTTCAATATTTTCAACTAGGTAATGATTGTACGGGTTAAGTTAGCGTTTTCGCATTGATGAAATGTACATATGCAACTTGTCAATTGGCATATAATACCGTTTTTTATACTTTGAATGAATATTTGCAAATGGGTGTAAAAAATTCCATTGATTCTTTTGAATATTTCTATAAGACTATTATGGAAATATATGAGAATGAGTTTTTGCGAAGTTACTTATAGTGATGTCAAGAAACTTTATGTATATCACAAGGAGGAACATGTATTTCTTGGATTGCTAGGAAGCATTAGTTGTACGGATTGGGAGTGGGCTAGTTATCCAAATGCATATCGTGCTCAATTTTGTAAAGATGATCACGGGTCAAATTCATTCATTTTACTGAAAGCGATTGTCTCACAAGACTTATGGATTTGACATACGTTCTTTGATGTTTTCGGAGGGAACACCAACGCCAATGTTTTATGTTTATCATTTTTGTTCAATGATTTCAAAGACGGGAAAGCACCAAAGGTTTCGTTTGTGGCTGACGACGTAACGTATAAATGGATATATTATCTTACCAACATGATATATCCGAAATGGTCTACAATTGTTAATTCGATTTTACATCTAGGTGAGAATGATACAAAGAAAATAATGTATAAGCAAGCGCTTAAAGCAACAAGAAAAGATGTGGAACAAGTGTTTGGTTCGCTAAAGAAAAAATGGGCTATAATAATAATAAAATAAATACCGCATGACTGATGTCTCTTAAGAAAATAACTAATATGATGTATACATAATATGATTCAAAAAGATAAAAAGAATCAGAGAAACAAAATCATGAGGATGATCACGTATGAACACACGAAGATACACTACAAGTTATTAGCAATTTAGTCAATGGGGATACTCATCTAAACCTTTATGTTGATTTGATGGAACACATTTGGTGTCGAGCAAATTCGCAAGAATTTGTAATTTTATTATATTCTAAGTTTTAATGTAATGTTTTTATTTAATTTCAGTTTAATCTAATGTAATGTTTATAATTAATTGAAATTTTAATTTTAGTAGCTAATGATTTTTTTAAAGAGAATAGAAATCGATGGTGAAGTTGGTGGTTTTATTACACCTTGTTGGTGGTGGAGAGAGAAGATGATTTGACGTTGAGCATTACTATACCCAGCCTAAGATATCATTGGTCGAAGAATTTGGTCCAATACCGCCTCTAGTCTCTTTGGTGATTTGATTCATGAATATTGTCACAAAGAGACATTTCGATGCGGTTATACAAAGTACAGCTTGTATCATTTGGCGACACCGTTATCGGGTTTGGTTCGACTCGAAGCCCCCTAAAAAGGATATCATTGTCGATGAGATTAAAATCCTACCTTACATTTGAGTTTCTCATTGGAGCAAAATTGTTAAACCAAATTGGATTGATTGGTTATATGATCCAATCAAATTAGCTTGTTCCAATTCCATGTAATATGTTTTTCTTGTGAGCCTTGCTACATATCCTTACAATTTATTCCTACTAATGTAACTACCCATAAAACAACATGGCATGTAGAAGTCACTCATTCTTTTTCATAATCTCGTCTAATCAACTTTACACTTGTACCAATAAAATTAGTAGGAATATATTGCAGAAGAAAATAGCATTGTTCTTATTGGTCTCTAGCATCTTTAGTGTTTTTAACAAATTGTCGGTACAAAAATCGTCTCCAGTCTCTTGCTAGACTATTTGGTTGTTTAATAAAATCGATCAATACCGTTCATAAAAAAGGTTTCTACTATTCTATTAAGAAGAGAAAAATATTCTTGATATAAACTAAAATAGAAATTGTTGTATCTTGTATTAGTATAAACTTTGGTAGTTTCATTTCATATTTACGTATCCAAGAGTATATAATTTGTAGGAAGCAAGCAACATCCAAAATTTTATCAAGACCAAGTGCACATGATTTGTCCATTTTTACTATCAAAACTATTGATATACGCCAATATATAAAAGCTCGGATCTCACCATATTCTCGGAGGAATTGAAGTAACGATGTGCATCACTTTTCTCACCTACGAAGGTAAACCGATCTTGCAATATATGAGCAGAGAGGGCTCATAAAGTTTGTTTCTTAAACTAATAACTTTGTCTAGAACATGTCTACAAACTAATCACTTTAAACTGGCTCGTGTATATTTGTTTTAATGTTTCGGGCAGAAAGTATGAGAAATTTGCCAACCATTTTAATCCAAAGAGTCCAATTTACAACGATCGTGAGCGATTCCAAATACTCTTAATTGACTTTTTGTAACTAGTTATGGGCTCTACAAAGTGGCCTTGTCACAAGGTTTCACATGGCTAGTTTCGATATACTTTTGTCTTTTGGTTATCGTCCATGGGTTCCTCGTAGTCATCACTTGATCACTACCTTCTAATGACTCCTTAGAGTGGGACTGGTTGAGGGGAGCACAATCAACAATCGACAGAGATTATGTCATCTTAAACATGGTTCTTCATGTAGCCCATCATTTTGTGTTCACTATTCTTCATTATCATGCCATGGAAGCAACAAAGGCAATCAAACCCATTTTAGGAAAATACTATCAGTTTGATGACAACCCAATAATCAAAGCAATGAGGAGGGAAGCTACCGAGTGCTTCTTTTTTGAAGCTGATAAGGGTGAAGACAACTTGAAAGGTCTCTATTGGTTCAATAATAAGATGTAAAATTTGTAACTGTGGCATCAGTCATCCTGCTACGCAAACATGTCTTGTTGTCCTTATGGTGTTCTTAACATGTTAGAGTGCTAATCACAATAACCTGGCAGATTTTGTTGGACCCTGTTTAATGTCTGCGCCAAAACAAAAACAAAGCCTGCTCTTTCTTGTTTGGGCCAACAGGCCAAACAAACCCATTACAGAAGAAACGGTTATTTAGGTTTAGAAAATCACAATGTTTACTTTATTGGAAATGACATGTTCACAGCGATTCAATATGTATATATAGTTATCATGTTAACCAACCCATTCGTTTATAATATATCAGATTTTATGGGTTCACCCAATCTTCTTTGTTGTTTCTTTCATTGATTCTTGATTATGTTTGTCATGATTGTTGTATTGATCATTCGATCCTGGAAACTCCCACTCAAGACCTGTAAACATTGGTATCAGAGCCGAAGAGGATCAAGCAACAAAGTCATGATTAATCACCAATCAGGAATCAACATCTGCGTTTTCTTAAAAGGGACGCAACCATGGATTCCAATTATGGAGGAACAAAACCAGAATAAATTGCGTTTTGGAAATAAAAACACAGTTTGCGTTTTGTTACCAAGAAGAAGATGTTTTTTCAAGTGCTATTACAAGCACTACCAGGGTGCCAAACCTCGAACAAAAATCATGTTCTTGAGATGACTACAATTTTCGTAGCAAAGGGCTAAAGATACTTGCCCAAAAGTCACAATTATGATCAGGACGATCATGTGACTGCACCCTAAGAAGACTTAGAAGACATCAAGGATTCAAGAAGGCATTAGAAGATTCACAAAAAAGAAGGTTTTGGTATCTCAACATTAGAGAGAAATTTGTTGGACCTTGTTTAATGTCTGCGCCAAAAGAAAAACAAAGCCTGCTCTTTCTGGTTTGGGCCAACAGGCCAAACAAACCCATTACAGAAGAAACGGTTATTTAGGTTTAGAACATCACAACGTTTACTTTATAGGAAACGACATGTTCACATCGATTCAATATGTATATATAGTTATCATGTTCTGTAACAGAAAACCAACCCATTCGTTTATAATATATCAGATTTTATGGGTTCACCCAATCTTCTTTGTTGTTTCTTTCATTGATTCTTGATTATGTTTGTCATGATTGTTGTATTGATCATTCGATCCTGGAAACTCCCACTCAAGACCTGTAAACATATTTTAATGTATCAAATGTAATGTTTCGTAACTAATCACAATAACCTAACAGATTTTAAGCAAGATTTATTTTTTTTAAATCATAGTTGTCATTGTGTTGGATAAAAGTAGCTAGACAAATCTTTGTACAAAGTTATCCATATGCTGGTTTGGCATAGATGTCAAGTTAATTTAGGGGCTATTGCCCATAATTCGTTGTGCGCTTTAGTTGGGGTTGGATGGTGGGGTGTAATTCCTCATTTGATTGTTCGATTTTCACATTTGTAATTTCTAAGGTCATTCACTACTAGAAAACATAGCAACATCGACGGTCAAATCTGTCAGTACTCCGTCGGTAACGGTCGTTACCAACGGTTTGCTTACATGAAATATTTGTCTGTAATTTTGGTGACGGATTTTACCGACAGATTTCAAAAATCACCAACTGAATTTTCCGTTATTATTCTGTTGTTAATTACCGATAGGTTACTGTCGGATTAACGACGGATTTTAGTTACAGATTCCCGACGGGTGTTACTGACGGATACCCATCAGGAAAATCCGACGGATTTTACCAACGGATAATCGTCACTATCTCGACGAAATATAACTTAGTGTTCCGTCACTATCCCGTCACAAATCTGTGGCTAGTTTTGAGGGTAAATTACAGCCATAATTATTTACGTATCGTAGAATCCTATAATACAAAATATAAAGAATGCATAAGATTCAAGTCATATTGTAAAATCTGCAAATATAAGTCCCAATCCAATATTCGGATAACAAATTCAATAAAAAAAATCAAATGGATGATATCTGATATTCAACATATATAAAAAAGATAGTAATGTAATTTTCGGTTTTCATGTCAATTCCCTCTCGTTGCACCTCCTGAATTTCTTTCTTCCATCGGAGATATATGCAATTGGATACAACCAAAACGTACACAACATTACTAAGTGCAAGCCAAACTGACCCATTTTGGTCCATGCTAACTCGTTTCGGCATACACCAAATCGTTATGATGCATTCATACATAACATGACCTGTTTCAACTTTAAACATCCTATTTGAGTAATATTATAACTAATACGACCCATTCATACGCAAGATGACTAATTTTAATTAAGTATAACTAATTTCAACTTTAAACATCTTATTTGAGTATAGTGGGTTGATGTTGGCTACAAGCGCCATGAGTCATTATGTATGGCAAGAATGTAATAGTCGTTCGTTTAAAAGGGGAAGTTGCGTTCGGTGAAGCAACTGATTTATGTCATTACTCTTATTATACGTCTTAAATTATTAATGCTCAAAATGAAAATCATCCATGAACAATAAAGATGTTATGCACGTAGAACTTGAATTCGCTCGAGGTCTCACATCACGAGGACTATACCGAGGCTAAAAGCGTGAACCCCTAATTATTACACATAAATAGCAATCTTGAAATAGGTTTATACACTAACTTACAGTTACTTACAACGATACCAATTGAGATATTTTAGTGTGTGGGCTTTATGGTCTGTCAGAATGTTAACTTGTTAACGGGGATGTTTCTTCGTGTGTGTCATCGAAAAACATAATTAAAGTTCTCGCTGGATTTCTTAGAAGTGTTTTAAGAATATATAATAGCTAATAATTGAAGTTCGAATGCTAATTGCAAAACATAATTAAAATGTTGGAAATATAACCCTTTACAACTATAACAATGTCATGTTGAAAAATCTTTGTAAAGCAACTTTTATAAAAACTAGATGATTACCCGTGCCAAGTAACGGAATTTTATAGCGGCATAAGTTTCTAGCCGTGTACATTATATGATTGAATACTTTCTTAGATATAATGATTGAATTGTTTCTGCTAATAGGTACATAATTAAGTTTCCAGCCGTGTATTAGCTAGTTTGGTCAGCCGGTCATAATTAAGTTTCCATAAATAGATTCAATTTTCACTTCTCTTTCAATAAAAGTTGATTTTTCCATTATAGATAGTATAGATAAAAACATTTTTCTACTGCTGTTACATTCACCAACATAGTCATTGTGGGCATGTATTTAATGTCTTGATACTCTTAACCAAAATGCTAAAATTTCTACAGCTAAAGAAAAATATTCGACATGAAACCAACAATATATAGTACAAAGCACAACCGATGGGCTATCAGAAAGTTGCAGATCAACGAAAGAAAATAAAATCAAAACTGATCGTACAAAGTCAAAGCATGCGCAAATAGAGTTGAAATCAAAGGATCAACCTAGCTCAAAACATTGAGCAATCGGGTAGATTATATCTTCATAAAACAGATAGTAGGTATCAGCAACAATTAGCAATCACATATGTTGGAAATTACCCACAGGTAACCAATGTAATATGGTACACAGATGCCACATCTGTCATCTGATGGTGTGAACCACACAAACCTGGTCGATGCCCATGCACTAAATGGATGGATGGAAAACTTGTTCTAGCATCTAAAGCTAAGTGGAAAATTTAAGTCTTTCAGAAAATTAGTGGCAATTTTACTCTTGTCATATAATTTATGTTACAAAATTTGCCCTTTTAACCTTATCTTGCATTCTTGTGGTTGTAGATATGTTGTTTTGTATATATGGTTGGATTTTTCTGGTATGATGTATGTATTCATCTCATGTACATTTGTGCTTTTTCTTGATTTACAAGAAGAAAATGTTTCACATACGATTAGATTTTGTCTGCCTTAAAGACAAGAAAAACCTTTTCTTAACCATCTTTTGTCTAAATTGAGATGGCGACTCAAGTACACTAATATCTTACAGTATTATTTTGTCCATACTATACCAGTAGATGGATTCGACTTCATTTTAACTAAAGATTAATTTTTCGGAGGATTCGGATATTATTTGGCATACTATCGCCAAGACGATTTCAGCGAAAAATGCAAGAAACTGCTAGCAAATGCGGAAATCATAAGAAGTTGACTCGACTTGAACTTTTTGAACTGAAAGAGAAATAACTGTTGAACTCCATAACCACATATCCGTCACAATCATAGCTTCACTGATATTTAGTCATGTCGCTGAGATTTAACGGCTTAATCAAGTCAAACACCGTCTCTGTGTTTCTGAAGTAGGTATATCATTATGATTGTATATGCCAGACTTGACATTATGTTCTAATTAAATTTCTCAGCTTGTTCGTGTGACATGGCGAACTTCAGATTAATTAATTACCACATTCATAGCAAACATCCATGAAATAATTTGTAGGCTTACATATTTAGGTTTTACCCAATAATTAGGCATTTAGGTTGTTCGATATGGAAAAAATAAAGAAAAAGAAATCTAGAACTACTAATGATTGAATAACAAAGAACAAATCTAGTTGGGTCACCTTTTTTTTTTCGGTTAGCGGCAATTTTTTATACTCACTATGGTGAAGGAAAAAAATGAGAACATTGCACTTGCTACAACTCCTTTCATACCCATTTAGGTGGTACTAGTCACTCTTTTGCTAGCTAATTGAACAAAGGTACTTACACAGAATTAGAAGTAACCAGGACAATTTATTAGCATATTTACGTATATATGCCACAACATAATTCAAATATGGATGGATCAGCCCAAGAACAACACGTAAAATCTCCATGACAGCCTATTATACATACTACAAAGTTGAACAATTTAAGCATACAAGTGCACTGAGACGAATTATCACAATTTATAGTACCAATATACACCTTTGTGCTCACTATTTTCATCTGGCTCAATGTAGATGCATTCCTTGGCTTCTCTCCACATTGCCTTGAAAATTGGAGTCCTGTCGATCTTATAATACTCACCTAATACAGGCTTGATCGCATCCCTTGCTTCCTTTGCATGATAATGTGGAATGTACGAGATCAAATGATGCAAGATGTTAGTGTGGGTAACGTCATGGAAAACCCTATTGAGAAATCCAAAGTCCCTGTCGATTGTTGATAATGCCCCTCTGATCCAATTCCATTCTGTGGAATCATAATGAGGCAATGAGAGATGGGTGTGGTGCAAATACGTGATCAAAAAAAAAAAAAAGATATGTACGCCTAGCAAAGGTAGTAGATACATGCACGTTACCCAAGCAGCTCCTTTTGCTGCTACAAGAAGTTTAATTGCATAAAAAAGGCCAATAAAACCAATATCAGATACAATAACCATAATCCTTTCACGATCCGTGAAAATTGGACTTAGTGGATCAAAGTGATTTGCGAACCTCGTGTACTTCTTTCCAGATATATTAGTTAAAGATATATTAGTTAAAAGGTATAAAGGAAATCCAAGGGTGAACCTAAAAATTAATGTGAACACTCGACCAGGTGGATTATTAAGAATCTTTGAGTACATCCTAACTTTTGACTTACGTTTAGGAATGTAAACTTCATCGTTATCAAGTGAATTTGTGTTGGCATGATGATTTCTATGGCTGTATTTCCAAGAGAAATAAGGAGTGAAGAGGGCAGTATGAAGAATAAATCCAAAAGTGTCATCAATCCACTGGTACTCGCTAAAGGCGTGGTGACCACATTCGTGACCAATTACCCACAGGCCAGTTAGGATACTAGCTTGGCAAAACCAGTAAACAGGCCAGGCTAAGTAAACTAGAGAAGTAGGAAGGACAGGAATGTATGTGTTGGCAAGGAAGTAGAAGACATAGGCAATAATGAGATCATGAACAACATAGTAAGATGAACGTATGACAGATCGCTCAAAGCAATGGGCTGGGATTGCTCTCTTTAGATCACTTAGCGAGAATGGCGGATCAACTGGGACACGTTGGAGGATATTATCCCCCTCACGATGGCTCCGACATCCGACCACCTGCGCCCATGTTTTGGATATCTGATTAACCTGCAAATATATCTATTTTAAGTATACGATATTTGTAAACTATAATTAGAGTGAGAATGTAATACAAAAATATAAGCTTCAAGGAAAGAAAGATTACCTCCGAGAGAAGTGATTATATTGTGCGTGAGCTAGTTTTCTTGTGCTGATGATTCTCTTTAAGGCTTGCATGCTTTTATAATATAAGCGTTTTCCAGAAGTTTAGTTCCTTTGGTATGTATTGCCATTAATCAATTCTGCAAGCTTTGCACGTGAAACTTAATTATACGAGGCTTCCCTCAACCCGTGCGATGCCCGGTCTAGTGGTTGAGGGGTCATGTTTTATCCATAATGTCAGATATGATGGATTTATTTTAAATAGGTTCATGGTCCAAAGTTAGCGAAAATAATCATTCTCATTAAATTTTTCGACATTAATTGTATAATAAAATGGACTTGGAACATCTATTTCTATCTTTTAAAAGAGGTTTTGAGTGGCGCTATCTTCGACTGCGGTGTAGTTTTGTTATTGGTGTGTATAAAATAATATTAAAGCTGATGTCATAAATATAAAATCTATTTATTTAATTTAATTGTTTTAGCTCATTTTGAAAAGCCCTTGAAAATGAGATCAAACTTTTAGCTCATTGATTGATTGGTTCAAGAAGACGGTGTTTTACTTTTACATGCTTAACTTTAAATGGCTTTTGCTAAAACAAATATTTGCAGCATTTTCTCCAATTTTTGTATTCAGATGGCCATGCTTCTTCTTCAAACACTTTTCTCTCATGGATTTTCTCAGGTATTATTTTGTATTAAGTTTAATATTTATTTATTCATTTATTTTTTCGATTTTAACCTTTCAACTTGTGTTGCATATGGAGTATAGACTATTACGCATTCATCAATGTTTGATTTATTCTTTCTTCGTCATCGCTCTCAAACTGTTAATATGATAATTAAATTAAAATCCTAATACCATTATGCTTAATTCGGACTTTGTGTTTTCATTCTTTTAAGTTTTGATTTTATTTAACTTATATCAAGTTCATTTGTTATGTTTGTTGAGGTATAGAAGTAAGATTTTAGTCTTTAGTTTCGATTGTTTATGTTCTATTGACATGATATAAAGCTAATCAAATTTACTGTATTTTGATTCAAGACTGAGGTTGTTTGGATTCGAGTTTTAATTATATTTGTCAGTGTATATGGTTTTGTGTTTGAGATTGGGTTTTTATTTCGGTGTTAAATTGTAGACGTAAACATCACCTATATTATGCACACCAACTATTTGACTAAATGCAAAGTGAAGACGAACTGGTATGTTTTCTTATAATCACTCTTTTGAAGATCTTCTGCATACCAAGTGTTTGATAAAACGCCTATATGAAAGTTCTTGACTTCGTGTGCTTTGCAAAAAGAATTCAGTTTTACCTATACTTAAATACTGATTATTTATTTATTTATTTTATTTAAGGGTGTTTGTTTAAGTTATGGGGCTTATGAGCTTGATTGATTTCGGCTTATATTTTATGAGCCTCATTGACTTATTTTGAGACTTATACGCTTATATGAGTTTATCATATTATAATAAACATATATAAGCCCATACGCCTCAAAATAAGTCGAAAATTGAGGCTTATATAAAATATGTTTAAACACAAATTAGCTCATAAGCCACATATGATTCTTTATTAACGCTTCTCAAAAAGATGGTACTTAGCCTGCATTATTCGTAATATTCTTCTAGGTAAGTCTTTACTAATTTTAATTCTTGATTATTTAATGTTTAGGTTATCCTATAGTTATTATTTTTTACAAGAAACACTTAGTTTCATACTTTAGAACTCAAGTTGGCTGCTATGTTTTTAGTTATAAAATAAACCATAGCACTCAATTGTATTTCTCTTTTAATTTTCACAAAAATGTGTGCTTGATTTGACCTGTGTTACTCATTCGACTCATCTTTTTAGGTTATGCATAGTCCACCCATGAGAGAAATTACATAGCCCAAATAAACCCTTTAGTAACATATACTATAAAGTTCAAAAAAAAAGTAACATATACTATAGTACACATGCTTCTCAAAATTTTGGGGTCATTCCCTTAACCTTTTGGCCTCCATATTGTCTATGTAGTGATTCTTTTTGGTAGACGATTAAGAAGAAATCCTTTCCGAGGATCTTAGATGCCAATGGGTAATTCTTATTTCATGTTCGGTTCATTTTATTTTAAAAATAATTAAAAAAAGAAAAAAGAACGTTATGATCACTTTCGGCCTTATGTAATCAGTTGCTTTTGATAACTTGGTTATGATTTATGGTCATCAAGCTAATGATAAGCTTCAAAATTTATGGCCGGACATGTTACGTAACTCCATTTCACGTTTTTTGATCATGTTCTCATTCAAGGTTGTTTTTTTTTTTGTTTTTTGTTTTTTTTTTAATCAGGATTGCTTTTATTTTGCTCGGTCATCTGTGAAATACTGAAATGTCAATAATGAGATATGAACATTTATGACAACGACACAAGAAGAGGTATGTTGTTAACTTGTGTATTGTACTTTCGTTTTTTCTAATTTTCTGTAGGTTTAAACTGCTTAAAGCAATTTATATAATGGTTAACATTCCAATATAAGGTTAACTATGATTCCAAGGTTCATAGACTATGCAAAAGCTATTTGTTTTTTAGTAAATTGAATCTTGCCACTGAAAGTTTTGTTTTGCTGGGTTTACAAGCTCTCTGATTTTTAGTAAGAATTTTGTTACATAACCTGCACAAAGATGCTTAATTTTGGTTACGACATACCTTTGTAAGTGTTTACACTACTGTACCTTATTTATAATAAGGAGTTTACACATATAATTATTGATTTTCTATGAGGCTGCACATAAGTCGCACCCGCTTGACCTGCTCATCCATTTGACCAATTCCACTTATAGATGTTTTGAGGTGTATTGCCTAAAATCTTTATCATGTCTTATTTGGGTGAATTTAAGGCTTTTGTTATGTTTAATGTATGTAAGAGTCTTTAACTAGGACCCGAGTAGATTATATCATGATTAATCTTTCTCCATCCCTGTCTGTTTTATGATTACATCCTTCTGTATGTTTCGTGGGTTGATTATAATTTTGATCTCGAAAAATGAAAATCCCAAGTTATTGTATTCACTATCCCAAGTTTTGATCTTGAAAATTTGATTATATTTTTGAATGCAAAGGGCCCTGTTTCTCACTATCCATTTCCCATAGTTTGCAATAGTTTTTTTTTTCTTCTTTTTTTCTTTTTTTTTTTTTAAATTTTTTTAATTTTTTTTAAGTGAACAATTGGGTTTTAGTTTAACCCGCCCAGTTAAAATTCAACCCATTTAGATGATCATAAATAGTCTCAAGAAAGGTTTATGTACAAATGTGTTTTAAGATGCTCATAGTTTCAGGTTGCATAAGAGGATATATGTTGTCGTTGACATCAATATTTTTTCTTCACAGTATGAATTAGATGCAAATATTGTTCATGCCAAAACAATTTATCAACGATGAATAACATACATGTAGGCTGTGATTATGAGGAAGCTAGGTATGAAATTGGTTTTATCTTTCACAAGTGAGGAGTATCGAACATGTTTTAATGCGCCTACTACTTAATCAAATAAATTGACCATAGGCCTATAAGTTTAGCTCATTACCTTATTTACAAAAGAGGCCAATAAGTTCAGGCTTATGAGCTTAGTTAGGGTACTGTGATTATAAGTCTAATGGCTGACTATCTGTGATAAAAAGTGTTTTAAATAAACTGTTAGGATTTCATTTTACACAATGCTTATTTTAGAAAGATCTGTTACATCATATCTTAATTCTTTTTTGTTTTATGTGTTTGGTGGTTTACGGTAAGTAGGTTGGAACCAAAATTATGCAGCCGAAGACATAAAATTTGGAGTAGAGCAATGGCTTAGAGTTGTTGAAGACCTTGTTGATGTTGTTCAAGTTACATTTATATGCATATTGAGTTATTGACTATTGAAGTTTTTAAAATTGTGATGTCTGTGTATTGATTGAATTACTTGGAATTGCTTATATAAATGTGCGATCTTTTAGAATTTTAATCTCTACGTGATTTAGGCGGCCATTCAGTTTAAGCAATGAAACAATATTAAGACTTTGATACAAGTTTGAAGTTAACTTTGAATGTCATAATAATTGAACATTAGCAAAATTTAATAACATTAGAATGAAACTTTTTGTTAATCTTATTTTAAATAATTCTTTAAACAGCCCGTGTGTTACACGGGTTTTAAACTAGTGTATTTTTATAATACTTACAATGCCAACAAACAAAACATATAGCTTTTGTATATGGGGTGGTTATTTATTGACGTCTCTAACGAAAAGCTATAAAGATATCACGATTACAAATTTATGTGACAATGATGTGATCCTCTAAATAAAACAATGCGTGAGACACAAAACTAACAAAGAAACTTCATATAAATTAAAGCTGTTTTTTTCGTTGTTGTCGGATTTGCTATTTGACCATTCACATGACTCTTTATCTTTTAAATCCCAAACACATGTAGTGTGCTCTAACTTAACCAACAATCCACCCAACACAAACCCAATAAATCTCACTATACAAAACTACTTACCGTAATTCATTTCAAACACAACCCTTATTTTATATCAAACTAAGCATAGTGCTTGTTTAGAACGAATGAACAATGCAATTTTTCCATGGGTTTGTTTCTTTCTAAACTACAAAAACTTTACATCATGGCCCGTGCATTGGTCACCATCATTAAAACATACTTGTTTTGTCCGGGCTATGTTGACACGATGATTTCTTTTGTAATTACTCTTAACCTTCACTCATCATGTGTGTCATCAAAGCGTTGATGTTCTTTTTTTTTTTTTTTTTTTTTTTTTTTTTTGACACTTATTGAACTTAATAAACTTGAGTTTGAGTAGAAACTCAATCTTTCATAATAGAGTTTAGTGACTTTAGGCCATTAATGCTCACATTTTTAACATGATTGTTGGCAAAAATATTCACCTTATAAATTTAATAATTAATAAATGATTTACTTTATTTAATACAAAAACCATATGCCTTTTTAGCCAAGAAATCCAACTTCAACACAACTTTCTGCAAAAAATTAAAGAAATAGATAAGAATTCAAGAACCCATATCATAAATTCATCATATAAGTATATGAAAGTGTATACTTTGTTTTTTAGTATTATGATATGAAAAACATAGTATAGTATAAGTAACATAAAAATATTCGATAGACAAATAGTACATACCTTCATATTGTTGTTTTGTGTCTTGAAATTATGGAGATCTGTTATAGTAATTTCAGCATGATCATTGGAGCCTAGAAACATGAGAATATGATAGACTTCAAAAGTGTGGCAACAAAAACAACACAGAGACTTTCGCTTCTAAATGGTGTTATTTATAGTATCCAATGATGGTGGTTGAAAGGTTTATGTTTTTATTTGAAGGCAAATGAAAGGAACAAAAGATTAAATGAATGAGACCCTTCTTAGTTCTTCACATTTATGTTGTCAACTTTTAGGTGCCCTTAGTTCTTCACTTCTTTTGGAACGCCTTTGTATCTTTATATGATTTTCACTTCAAATTCCACATTCAATTTTATGTACTCAATCTTTCAATATATATGATTTTACATTAATAAATGCAAAGGGTGTACTTGTTAGCGAGCTAGCTACTACGGAGTATGGACATGAGTTAATTTTTCACATGCATTATTAGCCGTGGCAATGATTTTATCGAATCTCATATATGCATGCATGGTGATTAACAAAAACGCTTGCAAAATGCAATGAAAGATAACAACAAAGCGAAGGATAAAAACTTATAAAATGCCAATATCATTTTATCTATTCTAAAACTTCTTCACAACCATAGAACGTTGATCCTCCATGGAGATTATGATAATAAAATATAGCACACCAAGGTCCGCCCATTCATAGTTGTTGCCGCCTTAGCATCATCGGTTCTCAAACTCACAAAGCCAAAGCCTTTGAAACTCCATTATCCTCTCTCGCTATAACCAAACTAACAATGTTCCCAAACACGGAGAACTTTTCCTTAATAAGGTCTTTTGTCATATCCAAGTCTAGATTCTTGATGTATAGATTTGTGTACTTAGCATTAGGACCAGATAGTAGTCGATCACTCTTTTTCATGAACTTTGCTACATATCTGTAACAGTTAAAATATTTAAAAAAGAAACTCATTTGACGATGTATATAATGAGAAATCAATTGTAACATCAAACTTTAGGTGAAAATGTGTCGTACATTTGCTTGCCTCCAACATTAGTGCCATTAAGATTCTCGATAGCAGCATTTGAAGATTCTTCAGTCTCAAACTGAACAAAGCCATACCCTTTGCTTTTGCCATTCTCAAATGTCAAAACTTTGCATGATAATATATTCCCAAAGTTCTGAAACAATTGTCTAAGTTGAATATTGTCCATTGACTCATTCAAATTTCGCAAACAAACACCAAAGACCATTAAGGTCATATACAAAAGACAATTGGTGGAACATAGTTAGTGAATGATAAACAGCTTACCTTGACAAACACGTTGCCAATTCCACTTTTTCTTACATCGGGATCACGATTTGCCTTTGTCACCCTTATCATTTTCCCTTTAACATGGTGTTGTTTTATCTTCGATAGCACGTGTGGTCGCCGATTTAGAACCCAGTCAGTAGGGAGCATTAGCAAAAAACTACAAAACTACTTACAAAAATGGAAAATATGAAGACGACATAACAACAATTAGGACACTCGAACCTTCAATATAACATTCATTAGCATAAAAAATTAATCGCATGAGGTAGAAACCACTAATTACCATGCATGGTATTTATACATGAAGCTTTACAATTGACAATAAATGGGATGATTATTAAGAGTCATCCAAAAGTTCTAATAACTCCATGTTTCTTTGTATACCTTCCATGAAACCATAGCCCTTTCGTGTGCCTACATTGAATGAGACCTTTCATGCGTATGCATTCAATTCACCATATTGATAAATGGATGTAATTTTGTGGCTTTAGATAGGTTGTACCGTATATGATTTTAGCACAACCCCTTGCACATTAAATTAAGGGGATAAGCTTTAAGTAGTATAGATAGGGCTAATAACCTTTAAAGCACTATACTTGTCAGAATGTCATTACAGAATAACTAAAAATAACTCTTTTAGACATTAAAGTTGACATTTGTCTTTTCTTTAATATTATGACCATATTATGACCATTTTACCCTTCAAAAATATTTCAAAAGAAAAAGATATTCGAAAAAAAAAAATTCGAAATTTCAAAAAAGTATTTCAAAAAAAAATTCAAAAAATATTTTGAAAAACAATTTCGAAAAAAGTATTTCAAAAAAATTTAAAAGGGTAAAATGGTCGTAATATGGTCATAATACTTAAAGAAAGACAAAAATATCAACTTTAATGTCTAAAAAAGTTATTTTTTTAGTTCGCTACGCAGAACTGTCATTCTTGACAAATATAGTACTTTAAAAGGTTATTAACCCAATTATTTATTATCTATAAAAAATACACTAGTGGATAAAAAATCACTAGTATTGTTTAAGATGTATAAAAACTCTTTAAAAAGTCCCGTTCCATTATTAAAAGCTTTTTAAACTCCCTTTATAGGTTGAAAAATATTCATGTTCGCTAGTATTTGATTATGACTAAAATACACCGTTGGTCCCTAAACTTGTATCGGAGGATCGCGATGGACGAACCGCCATAATCATCGCCACGGGTCCAAACAAGAGCTATTAAATGTAATATTGGTCCCTTGACCAAGTCAAACTCGATTTTGTTTTGTAGTCAAGGGTATTTTAGTCCATACATATTTATACTTTTATAACACATTTATATTTTACCCTTCATCTTTCATTCCTTCATCATCTACCCAAATCATTCATCTCCCAACATCATCATCTCCCCAACAATCATCCCGAAAAAATCATCGATTATTTTTATTTTTTGTTTATTTTATTTTTATTCTTTGTCGATTATTTTTATTTTTAGAAAGACCAAAACAAATTTTCTTGTTATATAAAAGACCAAAATGTTAAGTTCTTTCGGCATATGCTTATTAGAATCTATCAACTCTTCAAGATTCTTCTCAAAATCAATACTGCTACAAACCCAACCAAACACCAACTGCTCGCTTTCCCCAAAATTTTCATATTTTCTAGGGTTTCTTGTACTTATTTTAATCAGCAATTTCGGTGATATTTTCTTTCTTAAACCCTACCAATTCCACATGTTTCATCTCTTTGTTTGACCCTTTATGCTGTTTATTAGTTGTCATTAGTTTACTTGTGTTATAAGTTGTTTTTAGTATCAAGTTCACATTTTTATCCATACCCATTAAGTTTTAGCACATACCCAGTTCAGATTATTCATTTTTTCCATGAATTTGTTGCCTTTTTGTAGTTAAGGTTTGTTTTAAGGTTGTTTCGTTGCGGTTTTGATGGTCAAGTCTTTTTGTCAAGCTTTTGTTTGCTTAGTTTTGTTGTGGATGGCTAAGCTAGTAGCTGGTTTTTGCCTTCTTTTTTTGATGTTGATTTTGAAGCTAATATCTGGTAAGGATAATCAAGTAAATGAAATATTGATAAAAATTAGTGACTTTTAGCTTAAAGTCATGTTTTATTTACTTTTTAGTATGTTAAATAGGTTGCTAGGTGTGATTATTGAAATAAGTGAAGTCTGACAAAGATAAAAAGTACCTTGTGTTCAATTGTATTTTGGTTTTGAAATCGGTTTCTGATTACTCGCAACCTCGTTAATCAAATGACATATGTTTCAGACTTTGAATTGCTTCACTAACATTATATTATTACTATATATCAGGCTCGAGGTTTGAAGAAGCATATGAAGAGGCTCAATGCCCCAAGTGCCTGGAATCTTGACAAGCTCGGTGGTGCTTTTGTAAGTGGTCTTTGGTTCTGTCCTCTTTTAGTTAGCGATTTCACAAGTTGCAAATTGTCTAATGTTTTTATTTTTTCGCTTAAACAGGCTCCTAAGCCATCTTCAGGACCACACAAGTCCAGGGAATGCTTGCCTTTGGTTCTTATCCTCCGTAACAGGTTGAAGTATGCTTTGACTTACCGTGAGGTTCAATCTATCTTGATGCAACGCATGTCCTTGTTGACAACAAGGTCGATCGACAAGACCTACCCAACTGGGTTCATGGGTTAGTATCTTTGCCACTTGTTTACAAATCATATAGTGTTATCTTTTGCTTGCTATGAAATCCCAAACATTTCGCTTGTTCTAGATGTTGTTTCTATCCCCAAGACCAATGAGAGCTTCTGCTTCTCTATGACACCAAAGGTAGATTCAGTTGCACTCACCGTAGACGAGGAAGCAAAGGTTTGTAACTTGTTTGTACTAATGTTCACCGACTAATGAAGTTGGGTTAATTATTTCAGTAGAATGTATCAACATGTCAACTAATGAAACCTTTATTTGCGCTCTGTTGCAGCAAGGTTCGATTCGATTCGGCTTTGGCTCAAAGGGCATTCCATACATCAACACCTATGATGGCCGTACCATCCGCTACCCAGACCCACTCATCAAGGCCAACGACACCATCAAGCTAGACCTCGAAAACAACAAGATTGTTGACTTTATCAAGTTTGACGTTGGCAATGTCGTCATGGTCACTGGAGGAAGAAACACAGGCCGTGTTGGTATCCTCATGAACAGAGAAAGGCATAAGGGAAGCTTCGAGACTGTCCACATCCAAGATGCTGCTGGCCATGAGTTTGCTACCCGTTTGGGCAATGTGTTCACCATTGGCAAGGGTTCAAAGCCGTGGTTGTCACTTCCCAAGGGTAAGGGTATTAAGTTATCCATCATTGAGGAGGCTAGGAAGAGGCGTGCTGCTGCAGAAGCTAAAGCTACTGCCTAGATCGGGTGTTATGGTAGCTTGCTTTCATGATTTCGTTCTAGTATAATTTTGAGTTTTATGTGGTATACTTGCAGGTATACTTGCAAGTACTGTTATTATTAGCACTCGCCTCCATTTTTTTCCGACTCACATAGGTTTTGTTTTTCTAACTTTATCTTCTCTCTTCTTGCGGTACCCTAATCCATCATCAACTTCTTTGAGGTACGTAATAATCTTATCTTTATCCTGTTTCAATCAGTTTCTCATAGCCAGTCATGGTAATGAAACAGAAAAATAAAACTGAGAAACGGAAGTATAAAAGAAAATGGATATATAGGATTGTGACCCAATGGTAGAACATTAAACGTAGCTATTGGTTCTTATAATACACCACCGATTATTGTACCAACTTTGCGGTGAACGTAGTTTCAAGCATTTGAAAATTTCAGCTTAAAACCTATGGAATGAAAGCTCAAGTACATGGAACTCCGTAAAGGAAGCAGTGTGATCTTTCAAATGTCTCGCTCAGCTTAAAAGTAGTAAGGTGAATACAAAGAAAGTATATACATAGACTTACTTGCTCTTGGTCTTTTGGATAGAATTACTCAATGAGGTAAAACTCACGATATTGTGAAGTATCCGTCTGCTTTGAAATTACGTCGGTATTACAACTTATAACGATTGTAAGGATGATTGTTGTCGACAAAATTGTAACAAAAACCTTGATGATTTGATATGATATATTAGTTCAATCTAGAAACAAAAATGGCATTTGCATTTTGATTTTCTGGTTATAAGGTTATACGTTGTGAACATTTCATCCACTTGGGGAGATGATGATTTGGGGAGATGAATGATGAATGTTGGGGAGATGAATGATTTGTAGATGATGAAGAGGATGAAAGATGAAGGGTAAAACATAAATGTGTTATAAAAGTATAAATGTATGGACTAAAATACCCTTGACTACAAAACAAAATCGAGTTTGACTTGGTCGAGGACCAATCTGCATTTAATGGCTACTGCTTGGACCCGTGGCGATGATTATGGCCGCTTCGCCCCATCGCGATCCTCCGATACAAGTTTAGGGACCAACGTGTATTTAGGCTTTGATTATCTTAAAATTATTTTTCGTCTAATTATAAGTTCATTTGACTTTTCAAAGTCAATTTATACCAACTTTGACTTTAATTATTTCTTTTAGCGTTATATAATACTTGTTGTAAAATATATAAATGGATATGTGATTTAAATGCATTTTCATTTGTATACTTTTCATCAAGTATTATATAACATGAAAAAAAATAATTAAAGTCAAAGTCGGAAGAAAAAGACTTTGAAAAGTCAAAACTGGACTTATAATTTGGGACGGAGAGAGTATATTTTTTTATCTCAACGAGTCACATAAATTTAAACTTTCACTCAAATGGATCTTTCAAAATCGATTGCTCAAATTAATATTCATATGATTATCTTTTACTGATTCTCCAATATTCACGGTAGCGATAGTAGTTAATAACGGCTTATTATGTCTTTTAGTATGCCTGCCGGTTTCTTGATTGTGGTCTATAAGAAAAAAAATATATTTTCATTATCATAAGGTTCTTCAAGCTTTTTGAATAAGAGCACAAGGTATGGGGTACCATTGGTGTGCCAAATGCATGTCATTCGTGTGCCAACCATACCGGAACATCGTGCCATTCGTGAGCCAAACGTTTTGAGCCAATGCAATGGCTCAAGCTATTTGCATTCTTGTGTGTGTGTGTGTGTTTTCTTTTTTTTGTATTGTGAGTGAGTGTGTATTTTTAGTGGGGTATTTTGTGGGACCCAATAACATGTTACTGGTGTGTTATGAGGGATGGTGTTTTAGTTATTGGTGTGTTATTGAGATGTGTATGATGTGGCATACCAATAACGTGTTATTGGTATCTTTCTCACCTTGTGCTCTAAGGACCAATGTTTTGTTATTCTCCTGTAGATTTTAATAATAGTAATATATGGGAAAGGATCTAGTAAAATGAAAAAAAAATAAAAAAAAGAGAAATATTTATAGTCACACATTTTAATTAAAATTTTTTTTCATAAGAAATACATTTTTTTAAGGTACATATAAAATGTGCTGTTGATTATTTCTTATTATTCTTATTTTACTTTTATTTTATTTCATCCTCGCTCATAATAATATATCTAAATATATAGAACATGAGTAACGTGGTGACATTTAATAATCATGGCTAATATAAGGCATGTTTCATCAAATTTCACGATAAAAGTAATATATTCTTCATTGTTATTCTTTCTATTACCCAAAATTTCAAGTTTCTTGCGGTTCAAATACTCGCAAGTTCATTTATTTTAAATGCACGAGTGACATGGTGATACTTATAAAATCATTTCCAATATGAATTGAACCGTAGACTTATTGAATTCTCAATCCCACTCATGACTAAATTTTATATGATTTTTTATAACTCTTCTATTTTCAAAGGGCGGAATCAAGCAACATCGAAATGTCAACCAAAGATGTGCACATAGTATGATATACTCCTAGTTTGGTTATTATCAAACTAATAAAATATAGAAATGATAAAAATAAAATAAAAAGCTCGGATCTCACCTTGTGATTAACGACACTTAATTTTCCTTTATGATTAATTTCTTTGTGCACGGAGGTTCACCTGGCGACTGGCTATTCGAAAGGATAGTCGCCCGAGATTAGTCACTTCGCAATGTTGAGTCGGAAACCAAAGAAAATCAAAAAACAAACAGACACTTTTCCCAGGTCAATGAAGGAGATAATAAATGATAAATCATAAAAGTAGATTGAACTTTAACAACAAACAAAGGGCAGTTTGGTGAACGGTTATTTGGTGTTTCTTAGGCTTGTCGCAGTGGAGCAAAAAACATCGGTTGGGCAACCAAAATACCCATCGTCGACCGATCTTGACATCGGTTGTCACCAATGTGGAGCTTGGGTTGGCACATCGGTTGTGCAAGGCAAAATGGCACATCGAGCGCATTTTCGACCGATGTTTACTTGCTTCTCCCTTGTTTTTTTTGTCAGTTTGCATTTAAAACAAAACAAAAACGACCGTTTGGTCTTAAACTAAAAAAAAAAAAAAAAAATCCTTGGTCGCCGATTGGGGCATCCGGGTTGTCCTGTGTCATTGAGAGAGAAATGACGCCAGCAGGGTTGTCCTGTGTCGTCCCAGTGTCGCGATCGGGACAACCTTTATGTTCTATTTGAGTGGCTTGAAACAAAAGATCAGTGGTTGAAAACAATGTAACAAATCTCGCTACAATTTGTGATAAACTTCAAGTGTTATCATTTTTCTGTGTGGCAGAGATATATTTTGAATAATGCTTGAGCGTTAAAATTGGACTATTGGATTAGTTATCTACCGGTATCTAAAAAGCGAAAAGCAGGTACGTTTGTTTGTTAGATTATGTGCAGAGTATGACACAAATCTATACTAATGCATACACACATACCTAGCTATATGGTCACATGTAGCAGTTACACACATGGACGGAGGATATAAAGGGCAGGGTGGGCCCTGGCCCCCCCAAAAAATTTTGCATTTACTGTAAATTCACTGTAGATTTAATGTAGAGCTATTGAAAAAAATACATATTTGATTATTTGGCCCCCCTGAAATGAGTAAATGTCACTTTGGCCCCCTTGAAAAAATGTTTCAAGCTCAGTCCCTGGTTACACACCCGATCATTTGAAAAAGACAAATAGGACATATATCAGAGAAGAATTGTCCACAACAGAAAATTGTTCACAATTCGAAATAGTATATTAACCACCACTTTTTATTACCTCTCTCATTCCTCACATCTCCTAACCTTCAACCACCCAACCTTTAATTAAGAACTATCTATATCTATATCTATACTACTATATAATACATTCGGTATACGCTATTAATAGAAGGCTTAAAAATTCAGATTCAACATCTTACTTATAATAGAAAGTTAATACATAATGTAAAATCTAGAAATTTATATGTCTTTACATCTAAATTGTAACACCCTACAATAATGATTGAGCTCATTTCAACCATACATAATTGTAACAGCCCATTTAACCACATTTGTAACTGGCCCATTCAACCATAACTGTCAAAATAAACATAAACACATCCTCCAACACCCACCATATAAATCCATACTCAGTATTATCTTTAAACACACACACACACACCATTGCATTTATATTATCTCATCTCATCTTCCATAACCACCATCACCATATACACCAGCCGCCCACCACCCACGAGCCAACCTCCACCAGTGCACCACAACCCACGAGCCAACCACCAAATCCGACACCTTTATCAATGAAAAGATCCAATCGATCGGTTGGTATAAGACAAATAAACACTCGATATTATATTAAAAGAACGCAAAAGAAGGAAAGAGAAAGTCATGATCTGGTGCTGCGTTTTTTGATTGGTTAAGAAGGATCATGGTGCTGCGTTTTTTGATTTGGGAGGAAGGAGGTTTGGGTTATGGTGGTGCTTTTATTGATTATGGTGTTGCGTTTTTTGTTTGATTGAAAAGTGTGGCTGCGTCTCACAAGATGGGAGATTTTAGGTTAATGAGCACTATTAAGTCGATATGAAAAACCCATTTGCACATGTTTTGTAGCCGCTCAAAAGTAGCCGTAAGACAAACTGAATCGTAGTGGAACTGATCCTTTCATGAATGTTTTGTAGTATAATTTTTGATGTTCTTATTGTGGAAGAGTGAACAAAATAATCCCATTAGTGATGAAAATTTTCAAATTCAGTAAAGTAATGCTGAGAGCATATTGTCAATTCCCTTCAAATTTATGTGTACAAAGTAAAAAACCCCGTATAAAAATCATTACTCGCTAACAAAGGAAAATAAGTATCATTATAAATTAAATATTTTCATAAGTACTTATTTTGTTAAAATTATTTTGTAAACACAAGAGTCAACTAAAAAACTCGAGTTGTTGGGCTCTTAATGAGGTATTATCCGATTTTTTTTTGTTAACTTGTAATAATGGGCCTAGAGTTTTACATACCTAAACAATGGATTATTATGTGCAGGTATACGATTATAAGGATTAAGGGGTGGATTCTTGTTATAGTTTTGTTAGATTAATTAAAAAAAAATAAAATTAAATATAAAATAAATAATATTATATGTTAGGTTGGGTTGAGTTGTTGATAAATGGTAAAAAAGTTAAGATTAGTTGTATATATTGGTTGTATAGGTGAAAGAATAAGAACATAATATTTTAATAAAAGATCGGGTTATGATAAATTGTTAATAAATATAGTCTTCAGCCGATTTTTAAAGTTTTTGACGGGTTTCTTTACAACACTATAATACTCTATCAACTTGTTTACCTCATATAATCAATGCTATATCGATGCACTAAATTAAAAGTTTAAAAGAAACACTATAATACTCCATATTATACTAAATATCTTTGTTGGTTACTTTGTCCTTTCTTTTGAAACAAAAATCAATAAAGTTGTAAGCAAGATATTGCTTTACCTTGTATGTACGAAAGTCTTTTAAAACAAACAAATCAAAATAACCTTTATATATAGTCTTGAATTGTTAATATGGTCATATGGATATTTAATTTTTACAATAACTAAATAAAAAAGACAAAGGACAAATTAAACTCCCAACTTTAAAATATATAGGAGTCATATATTGTAGATAACTTGCATGGTTCCGAAACATTCATTTCAAATATTAATTGATTCGGATGTTTTATGTAACTTAACTTCAAATATTCAAAAACTAAATTGAAAGATATTATATACTGTTTATTATGACATACCAGAACTTGCATCCTTTCATTAAATGGAAACAAAAGACGCTTTATATTGGTGAAGCTTAAAAAGCCATAACTACTATTTTATTGTGGTGTGATTAATTATCGACGAAATCCGCAACTTAGCATTGTCATAGTTGCCAACGATGTTGCTAACATGGTTGCAATCTTGTGACGACATCAAATATCGAGCTACTTAAACGAACTTTACTAATGATCATCGCCGCACACAACTAGATACCATATTTATATTTATAGCAATAACAACTGCCACAATTTTTAAAAAAAAAAAAAAAAAAAAAAAAGCTTTAAATAATTACAAGTTATCAGTGAAACCAAATAGAAGGTGATAATTAGGCTTTTAAAGAATACAAGTTATTAAGAAAATATTTTGGTTTATTTAAATGCATTATACATAAAAAAAAATATTGAAATGTTGACAAAAAATAATGTCATCCTTACGTAACAATTCAAATGATGATGTAATGTCACAAACGATCCAATTTGTTTTAAGTAGCATACAAAAAAATGTTTGCCATTTTACTATTTCCTATAGTTAATTAAACTAAAAGTTTTACAATGTATAACGTCATTATTATCAAAAAAAATTTATAACATTCGTCAGCAGTACTGTCCGCATCGCGTGGCATTCTCGCTAGAAATTTATATATATTTTTAACTTTATGTAATATATTTTACTTTTTATGTTGATTGAAAGTTTGGTAAGAGAATAAATCAACACAATATTTTATTTTGATGATTCTATGTTTCTCCTCAATAATAATATGGAAATTTAATTATGGCAAATGGTCTAAAAAATTAACAAACCGCCGTCTTTTTTCATTGTACAACAAACTTTTAATTTTCTTATTAAAACATTAAACTTTTATAATCATTTTATTGTAGACATCATTATCATTTAATCAAGAACAAATTACATGAATCGTCTCTGTGGCTCCAAAAATTTACACCAGTCGTACTCATTATCATTTAATCAAGAATAAATCACATAAACCATCCTTGTGGCTCAAAAGGTTTACACTGGTCGTCCTCAATATCATTTAATCAAGAATAAATTACATAAATCGTCCTTGTGGATTTACATCGGTCGTCCGTATACGTATAAATTGCATAAATCATCCTTGCTTCCATTTTTATATGTTTTTTTTTCTTCCATACCACTCGATCAATTTTTTTCTTCCATTTTTGATTCACTTTTCTCATCGATACTACTCGATCAATTTTTTTTACTTCCCTTTTTTATACGGTTTTTTCTTCCATTTTTTATACGGCTTTTTCTTCCATTTTTATACGTTTTTTTTCTTCGATGCCACTCGATCAATTTTTTTTGCTTCCATTTTTTATACGTTTTTATTCTTCGATACCACTCGATCATTTTTTTACTTCCATTTTTATTCACGATCAATTTTTTATACGTGATCGATCACATATACATTTTTTTTCTTCCATGGCCCCTTGTTTTGCTTTTTCTGGTCATGCTCTCCTGAGTTTTTGTAGAAAACATCGTTCCAGACAACTTTCATATTCTAGCTTTTTGATGAATCGGACCAGAAGGATCTCAAAATGCACTCCAAAATCATTACATGTTCATTTTTGCAAATCACAAAATTTCCTTTAATAACCTAAATTTGGCGTAACTTACAAACCATAAGCTCGTTTTAGTTGATTCCAATTGCTATGATTTTGTTTAAACTTCCTCTATAACTATATGAAGTTACTTATGGCCATAGGTTCATTGTTTTTGTCCATTTACATAGCATAACATACTTGATTTATAACTAGTTTTCAAAGCAAGACTTTCAAAGTATTAAAATACATATTTTATAGGCCAAAGTTTTCAAAGCATTTTTATAAGATTAATCATATTTTAAAGGCCAAAGTATATTTTAATACTTTGATTTATAGTTAGTTTTCAAAGCAGGGTCGATTGTCATATTTTCAAAGTATTAAAATGCTTGATTTATAACTATTTTTCAAAGAAAGACTTTCAAAGTATTAAAATACATATTTTAAAGGCCAAAGTTTTCAAAGCATTTTTACAAGATTGATCATATTTTAAAGGCCAAAATGTATTTAATACTTTGATTTATAACTAGTTTTCAAAGCAGGGACGATTAATCATATTTTCAAAGTATTAGAATACTTCATTTATAACTAGTTTTCAAAGAAAGACTTTCAAAGTATTACAATACATATTTTAAAGGCCAAAATGTATTTTTTAGAACCACATGGACGATTAATCATATTTTCAAAGTATTAAAATACTTGATTCATAACTAGTTTTCAAAGCAAAATTTTCAAAGTATTTACATACATATTTTAAAGGCCAAAGTTTTCAAAGCATTTTTATAAGATTAATCATATTTTAAAAGCCAAAATGTATTTTAATACTTTGATTTATAACTAGTTTTCAAAGCAGGGATGATTAATCATATTTTCAAAGTATTAAAATACTTGATTTATAACTAGTTTTCAAAGCAAGACTTTCAAAGTATTAAAATACATATTTTAAAGGCCAAAGTTTTCAAAACATTTTTATAAGATTGATCATATTTAAAGGCCAAAATGTATCTTAATACTTTGATTTATAACTAGTTTTCAAAGCAAGGACGATTAATCATATTTTAAAAGTATTAAAATACTTGATTAAATTTATAGTTAGTTTTCAAAGCAAGACTTTCAAAGTATTAAAATACAAATTTTAAAGGCTAAAATGTACTTTTTGGAGCCACATGAACGGTTAATCATATTTTCAAAATATTAAATTACTTTATTTATAACTAGTTTTCAAAGCAAGACTTTTTGATATGGTTGATTCTTCACACAGAAATCTAAAAGAGAATAACAATGATCAAATTAGTATTCTTCAAAAAAAAAATACTAACTTGATCATTCTCTAAGGTGGGTAATATTGTTGTTTCTGATATGGTTGATCAAATTAGTATATCTGCTTGAAAACTTTGGCCTTTAAAATATGTATTTTAATACTTTGAAAGTCTTGCTTTGAAAACTAGTTATAAATCAAGTATTTTATGCTATATAAATGGACAAAAACCATAAACCTATGACAATAAGTAACTTCATATAGTTATAGAGGAAGCTTAAAAAAAATCATGGCAATTGGAATCAACTAAAACGAGCTTATGGTTTGTAAGTTACGCCAAGTTTAGGTTATTAAATGAAATTTTGTAATTTGCAAAAATGAACATGTAATGATTTTGGAGTGCATTTTGAGACCATTCTGGTCCGATTCATCAAAAAGTTAAAACATGAAAGTTGTCTGGACCGATGTTTCTACAAAAATTCAGGAGAGCATAACCAGCAAACGCAAAACAAGGGGCCATGGAAGCAAAAAAATGTATATGTGATCGATCACGTATAAAAAAAGTGATCGCTTATAAAAAATGAAAGCAAAAAAAAAAATGATCGAGTGGTATCAAAGAATAAAACGATAAAAATGGAAGCAAAAATAATTGATCGAGTGGTATCGAGAAAAAACGATAAAATTGGAAGAAAAGCCGTATAAAAATGGAAGAAAAGCCGATAAAAATAGAAGCAAAAAATTGATCGAGTGACATTGAAGAAAAACGATCAATAATGGAAAAAATTGATCGAGTGGTATGGAAGCCAAAAAACGATAAAATAAAAGCAAATATGATTTATGCAATTTATACGATACGGACGACCGATGTAAATTTTCGAGCCACAAGGACGATTTATGAAATTTATTTTGATTATTTGATATTGAGGACGACCAATGTAAACTTTTTGAGTCACAAGGACGATTTATGTGATTTATTCTTGATTAAATGATAATGAAGACGACTGGTGTAAATGTTTGGAGCCATAGGGACGATTTGTGTAATTTATTATTGATTAAATGATAATGATCCCACAATATGATGATTAAGAAGTTTTAATGTTTTAATAGAAAAATTAAATGTTTGTTGCTTACAATAGGAAAAGATTGCAATTTTGTTGATTTTTTAGACCATTTGTCCATTTAGTTAAGCATGCCTCATAAAACAATCTTTTCTCAAATTTAAAAATACCAATACTTTTTCTTTCTCCATATCATGCATTGGTAATGTCATATTCAAATAGAGATTAAGTCGTAGAATAGCATTGTACTTTTCAAAGTGTTCCATTTTGATACGCGTACTTTTTTTAAGTTGTAGAATAACAATGTATTTTTTTCAATGTGTTCCAATTTGGTAGGTGTATTTTTTTAACTTTGTTTAAGTTGTATAACAGCAATGTACTTTCCATAAGTGTTCCAATTTGGTACGTCGATAGCGTATCAAATTGGAACACTTATAGAAAGTGCATTGCTATTCTACAACTTGAAAAATTAAAAAGAAATACACGTACCAAAACAATACAATTTGAAAAAATACATTACTATTATACAACTTAAAAATAGTACACGTACAAAAACAGGATACTTTAAAAAATACATTACTATTTTACGACTTAATCCCATTCAAATATACCAAGACCATCTCCTTTTATCTTCGTAGTATCAGACTATATCGTTGGATATCACAAATTTAGATGATCTTTTTTTCCGGCACCAAACCATGTCGATCCCGTTCTCAAACTAAAGAGAAAATTATTTTAGATTCAATGGTATAATTTTTTAGAACCTAAAATATTATAGATTTAGAGATCTTGATATTTTTTTTGGGTAAAGGGGAGTAATCCTGCACCCTGGTAAAATATTATTAACCAAACGTTTTTAGTACAAAGGGCGAGATCTTGATATTTTAATCAGCTTTAGTGGTGTAACAACAACCTAAAAAAGTATAAGAAGTACCTTTTTTTAGTGTTTTATGAACCTGTTTTTTAGCATGAAAAAATTGATAATATATATATATCTCTCAAACATTTGTTTGAGAGAGGGTATTATGCGCACGATTCATCAAATTTCCTTCATAATATTAAGTTTTAACATGATCAGGTTCTTCATTGTTAATCTTTCTATAAATAGAAATAACAAGGATTTCAATCCGTGCATTACCGCAGAGCGCTTATATACGATAGTATAGTATGTGTTGTAAAACTAAAAATTTTACAACGGAAGCTTAGAACATTTCTTATCCAATAGCCGTAAACGAAATACAAATGCACTTCCAATTTGGTAGGTGTATTTTTTTTAACTTTGTTTAAGTTGTATAACAGCAATGTACTTTCCATAAGTGTTCCAATTTGGTACGTCGATGGCGTATCAAATTGGAACACTTATAGAAAGTGCATTGCTATTCTACAACTTAAAAAATTAAAAAGAAATACACGTACCAAAACAATACAATTTGAAAAAATACATTACTATTATACAACTTAAAAATAGTACACGTACAAAAACATGATACTTTAAAAAATACATTACTATTTTACGACTTAATCCCATTCAAATATACCAAGACCATCGCCTTTTAGGCTATGCGCAGTGGCTAAGGTTGAGGTCGGTTGAGGGCATGGGTTGTACTCGGTTATGCTATTGTAGGAAGAAGGTTGATGGTCGGTTGAGGGGAAGGTTGTGCCAAACTCGGTTGAGCTAACAACCGAGTTGTAAAGCCACAAAATCCAAAAAAAATCATACGGTTTGTAAAAAAAAAAAAAAAAAATTGTCAGGTCACTATTGTGGCAATAGGTCGTCGTCGTCGTCGAGAGAGAAAGACGCATGACCGATTTAACCAGTCGCCATTGTGCATAGCCTTATCTTCGTAGTATCAGACTATATCGTTGGATATCACAAATTTAGATGATCTTTTTTTCCTGCACCAAACCATGTCGATCCCGTTCTCAAACTAAAGAGAAATTTATTTTAGATTCAATGGTATAATTTTTTAGAACCTAAAATATTATAGATTTAGAGATCTTGATATTTTAATCAGCTTTAGTGGTGTAACAACAACCTAAAAAAGTATAAGAAGTACCTTTTTTTAGTGTTTTATGAACCTGTTTTTTAGCATGAAAAAATCGATAATATATATATCTCTCAAACATTTGTTTGAGAGAGGGTATTATGCGCACGATTCATCAAATTTCCTTCATAATATTAAGTTTTAACATGATCAGGTTCTTCATTGTTAATCTTTCTATAAATAGAAATAACAAGGATTTTAACCCGTGCATTACCGCAGAGCGCTTATATACGATAGTATAGTATGTGTTGTAAAACTAAAAATTTTACAACGGAAGCTTAGAACATTTCTTATCCAATAGCCGTAAACGAAATACAAACTCACTTCAAATAAAATATCCAAACATAACAATTTGGATTTATAGGTAAGATACATATAAGACCCAAAAAATCATCCTAATTCCTTCTTGCAGGTAAGACAAAAAAAATTAAAAAAAAAAAATCATAAAAACGTTTCCACTTCTTCTAGCCTTTAGCTCTTGCTTGTTTCCCACTGGTATTACAATTTATTACAACATTTAAGTGCAATGATCGCTTGATCCCCTTTGAGTCATACATAGCCAATTCTCTGATTGTTTGTTCGATTCGCCTTATTTGAGGATGAACGTAGCATAAGCCATTGTGCACATCCGTTCCATAATAAACTTAGTAACCTATAATAAGATCATGTGCTGTGTATGGTGGGCACCTTAACTTTTGATAAACTCATAACTGTCAAAAGAAGACTTTATGGTGGACACCGTAACCTTTGAGAAACTAAGAGTTGTCAAAAGAAGACTTCCATAATATAGACCAACCACTATGTATATTAGGGACAGGTTCTGCAAGTTCACAATACATAAATCAACAAATGAACCTAAAAAATGTGACAAAAATAAAATGCGCCAATGCCAATATGCTAATCAAATTTAAAACAACAAACATCGGGGGGAATCTAGGAGGCATAGGGTTTTCATCCTTTTTGTAGTCCTCGCAGTTAAAGCATCGGGAGGAGTCTAGGATGTGTTGTTTAGTTTATATCTAGATTTGTATTGTACTCTTTTGCTTCTAGCTCCTTGCTAGCAGATTTTTATTTTATATCATATATTTATGTTGTTCAAAAAAATATGAGGGTTTGCAAAGTCGCAATATGCTAATCAAATTTAAAACAACAAGCAAGACCAAAGATTCATGAAGAGACTCTAAAAGACATCAAAAACCTCATACAAACACAAAAACACTTGTGTTGCCTAGTTAATGCATCCTATAGGGGATAAAAAAAAGACTTAAAATGCAATTTCTAATGGCACAATTATTTAACAACAGTCATTGGCAACCGTGTTAACGCAAACAATGTATAGTTTTAGAGTTAAAAACAAAACTGGTACATGTCCTGCAACTAATCTATGCAGTGTAAACTTTAGGGGTGGACGACGTTTTTATCTCAGACATCCTTAATAAGACAACACCATGGAACTGTTATAATAGTCTATGATAAAACATCTTTGAATTTATTGGATACGGATGGATGCTATTTTGGATGGCTGTCGTCATCTTGAACCACCCTATATGTACATAGATTTTGCAAAAAAAATTAGCAGATCGGACCATAACAACAAATCATTATTTACCTACATTTTCGAATAAAACCATCCTTTAATTATCATAGACAACCTTTTTTCGATTTCTTCCATCCTCCTTATTCACACATTACAATCGCCAGTCAACATCTCTTTTATACCCAAAACACAAAAAATATAATCATCCATTAATGTTCACTCCAGATAACAAATAGGGTGCAAAAGACAACATAAAAACATCAGAATAACAACGATATTTTAACGTACCGGGCATGTCGCAGCCAATTCTCGATGTGAAAACAGTCATCCTCGACATGCACAAAATCCCCATGGTAAGAATATAGATCGCAACCTGAAAATACACACATACATAAACACGGATCATTAATAAGCCTAAAATTTCTAAAGACATGTATGAAGGCACGCTGGAGCGGGAAAACTTATTAGGATCCAACTAAAACATAGAAGAAAAAAGTATATGGGTTTCCTTTCCTAACTATATTGTAACACTTACGAAACGAGCAGTTATGACCACAACATATAGACATTGCTCAGAATTATCACTTAGGACCACATACCAAACCTTACACCAAACTCGTTGTACGCAACGACACACCAACATCTATAAAGGAAAAGAACTATCATTTTTTATCAACTGCAATCATAAAACTAACATCTGAGACCATAACTCATACATACCCTATAAAACAACCATTTAGAACCACGTATGAGACTCAAAATGATATCATCATGTAATTATTTTGCACGAGCCAAAAACACATACCATGAATATTTTGCACTTTGGACTGTTCCGAATATCACATCCGTGTTCAAACAATTGGCCAATTTCAAAACAAAGTGATTGTAAAAAGCACTATTTTCAATAAGTATAACCATAGCTGGGCAACGTTGTTAGACTAATTTAAAATAGAAAGAGCATTCGAGCTGAACCTAACCGACTAACAAATATTAGGAAACACCTGTTCTGCACAGCCGAAAATAGCTAGTAAGACCCAAGATAAAAAAATTGGGAAAACGTAATTGTTTGCACAACCAATAAAAAACAGAGCAGTCTAATTTAAACCCAAGCATGCAAAACCAACACGCATGACCAACTATCAAGCAACAATAAAAAATATGCCAAGCTCTTCAATTTCGCGCTCCATAACTCATATGTCCACATTTGAAATTGGAGAAACCAAACTCATCCAAGCATTGATAACTCAAAACAAATACAAAACATGTAATTAGGGCACACTTATTTAACACATAACAGTCTTATATGTTAAATAAGTATGATCACATATCAAGTTTCCAACAAACATTGGGAAGCACTTGTTTTGCACACCCAGAAAATAGATTGCAAGACCAAAGAAGAAGAAAATGGTCAAACACATCCAAACCTAAACATACAAAATCAGAACTTATGACCACATATCAAGAAACAACATAAAATACACTAAGAAACTACAAATTCGCGTTCCATAACTCACATGACTACATACAAAACTGCCCAAAAAATAGCTACTAACAACTAAAAAGCAAAAAATGAACAACCACAATTGTTTTGCATAACCAACAAAAAACAGAACAGTCTAATCCAAAACCAAACCTACAAATTCAACACTTATGAACACATATGAAGCATCAACATAAAATACACCAAGCTACTACAATTTCAGGCTCCATAACTCATATGACATAAAAATGCAGAGACTGAAACCATCTAAGTTAAAACATGTAATCAGTACACACCTATTTAACACACACCAGTCTCATTAAACAACCTTGAAAACAACTTATAGACCCTCAGATAACTTCAGACAACTCCTTTTAAAATTAAGCAAACACATAACAAAAAAGTTAATCAAAGCCCACCAAAAACTTCATCACTTATAGACAATAAAAACTGAGAACTATACCTTTATACACAGGAAACAATGCAACTGCAATCAAACATGCGAAACATCTAAAGCATAAGGATCACAAACCGGTATGTTGAACATGCAACAATTTATCGAAATCATGTAAAAAAAACATAGAAGCAAACTAAATCAAGTTAAAAAAACCTAAAAGAAGTTCCAAGCACCACATGCAAATTATCTTTTCCAAAATCTTACACACTTAAAACATTATCAAACTTACACAAATAAGCAACAACAAAAAAACGTACCCTTAATGTATAACCCACCACTAATAAGCAGCTGAACCTCGATCTTTGAAACTTGGAAACAACCAAACAACCAAACAACCACTACTCCTTTAGATTTAAACCAGCACCATTAAAAACCAATATAACATTCACATTACCTGATAATAGCTTTGCTGCAAACTCACGACTGTGACTCCAATCACCATCTAGAAAATGTACTCACCTTAAAAAAATTCGAAAAACAATCAACATAAGAACATGAAATAAACGAGAAAAAAAACCTCAATAACTATGATTCAAACTGTAACAATATAGCAAGCAAAATCATACATTCCGGTCATCATTCCACCAAAACTCGTAAAAACCCAAAATTAGCTCTAATTTTCTTACATGCCCCATTGTGTGCATGTGAGCTTTTGTATAAAATACCAAACAAATGAAACCGGATTCCTTATGTAAATGGTTTTCAAATTGATAATGAAAAATAGTTGTACAACATGAAGTGAACACATCCAATCTCTAATAATCTAAAACAGATGTCAAACATGCAATTAGGCAACAACTTAAGTGGCAGATTAGTGGAGAACCCACTAACAAAACCACACTAATCCAAAATTTTAATCCTTATAATTTGACGGCTCGACTCGGCTCGGTTCGGCGTGTGAACAGTGTTGGCTCAAGCCGCGGCTTCACAGTGCACTCAAGCCGCCCTACTCCCTCAAGCCGACCTCTAATCTGACGGCTTTGGAACAGTGCCGACTCCCCAAACCACTTCAATGAATGTTATCTACACTACATATAATACACAGAGCACTCTCTCTTAACATTAAGATATACAACTTCTAAAGCTTTTGGTACAAACCAATTAAAAATAAATTTCAAAATCTGAAAATATACTACATACACTATTAAATGCACTTAAACACACTAATTAATATTGTGCAAACTAATAAAACACACAAATCTTTATTTTTGGGTAAAGGGCCTTCCACCCGGTAAAATATATTACTCCAAAAAAAGCTATACAATGGAATGTGGTTGAGATACCACATTAACCTCAAGTCGCTTGAACAACCACTAAGTCATTCATGACATGCATAAATGATCAACTAGTTTCACACAACTAGAAAACCAAACAAAAACAAGCATAAACTAAGACATATCAACCTTTATTCTAAACAAAGGAAAAGCAACATTTCCAAGTCTAATGTCATGGATGGCAACAACCTTTAATCACCGCAGATAGACCACAATCATCAAAGTAATCATCTTCATAATCATTGTAGTCACATGTACCATCTTTCCATTGCTCCAAAGACTCCTCTCATTCCCTTCACTACCAAAATAATTAGTCTCGTTAGTATATTCCGAACTTCATCATCGCCGCTATCGTAAACAATCATATTACCCACCTTAGAGAATGAGTTACCGACCTTAGTCAAGAATCAACCTTTTTAGAGGTTTACCATCATCATTCACAAGAGTAACTTTCTCCTTGATAATTAGCTTTTCAAGCTTCTCAATTTTCTCAACAATAGGAGTAGTACTAATGCTACCATAATCACCCAAAGCAGAATTACACGGAGAGGAAAAAGTACTAGGCTTAGTAGCAGTAGCCTGCTCATTCTCCTTACCATTCGGAGGAAAACCATCAACACCCTCCTCACCCAAGGAATCCAAAACATCAAAAGGATTGGAAGACTTAGTGCACGTACCCGATTTATCATTAGAAGAAGAAGTCTCTTTTTGAACCTTAGGATCCGAATCTTGCTTAGTAGCTGTCATCGATGTAGGTCTCCAAAACTTAGGTTTTGGCTTGTTAAGCCTAACACCGCTAGATTGAGACGAATCAGCCACACTCTTCCCTTTATTCTTTTGATTTCTTACATCAATGAAGCCCTCTTCATGATTATCCACCGGATTAAACACCTTCGCTGCCACATTAATGTCATTTTGAACAGTCTCTTTGACACATTTTGGACAATCAATAAGAGCATATCCAAATATATTACAATCAATACACACATAAAGCTTTATACAACTTATATGCTAACAAGTTGATGGTACATATGATTTTGAAAACTGGACTGTACCAACGGGTTCAACCGGAATCCGGAGTCGCCATTGGTTCGGGTAGCCAATAAAAGCCGTTCAAAAATGAAACGGAGATGACGAGTCGGAACCGTTAAAAACGGGTGAACTGGGTTGGACCGAGATCATTTTTTTTTCTCCGGTTAATCAATTCGTCATTGTTATTTTGTTAGCGCATGAACTTTAATTAAAAAGTACCCGCCACTGCAACACGCGAGTACCTTGCTAGTATAGTATAATAAGCTTCTAGTGCTTCCAGCCACGTTCCAAATCATTTATTTTAAACGCACGAGTGACTTGGTGATACTTAAAAATCATTGCCAATATGAACCGTAGACTTATTGAATTCTCAATCCCAGCAGAAATTCTTATATGATTTTTTTATAACTCTCTTCTATTTTCAAAGGGGCCGGAATCAAGGAACATCAGAAATGTCAACCAGCATGTTGCACATGGCTACTTAAATAGTATGGTATACTCCTAATTTGATTATTATCAAACTAATAAAATATAGAAATGATAAAAAATAAAATAAAAAAGTTCAGATCTCACCATAACCTTAAAGGTAGTAACATATATAAAAATCTTCAATATATAGATCGAGTACACATAAAGTTTTGGTTCTTATACTCACACAGAACTACTGTTTTAGAACTTGTCTACTATTTGCAGGAAAAAAATATATAAGTTGCAAAATGGGTTCAGGTGGCCGTGCAAGAGAAAAAAGTAACTCAGGCAGTGAAGTTGTGAAACGAGCCCCATCTTCAATTCCACCATTCACTCTTGGTGATATAAAGAACGCCATACCACCCCACTGTTTCAATCGATCCCTGATCAAATCTTCATCTTATCTTATTGTCGACTTATTTTTTTCTTTCTTGTTTTATTACGTTGCTGCAACCTATATTGCCCCCCTTCAGACACCTTTTTCCTACGTGGCATGGCCCGTTTATTGGATCCTCCAAGGTAGTGTCCAGATGGGCTTGTGGGTTATTGGCCATGAGTGTGGTCATCAAGCTTTTAGTGATTATCCATGGATGAATGACACTATTGGCTACTTTCTACACACTGGTATGCTTGCTCCTTATTTTTCATGGAAATATAGTCACCGTCGTCACCATTCAAATACTGCTTCACTCGAGAAAGATGAATCTTTTGTCCCAAAAAAGAAGTCTAGCGTAAACTCTTCTGCAAGACTTCTTAATACCACACCTGGCCCTCTTTTAAGGCTTATGATTTTATGTACCTTAGGCTGGCTCCTGTACATTTGTTTCAATGTTTCGGGCAGAAGGTATGAGAAATTTGCCAACCATTTTAATCCAAAGAGTCCAATTTACAGCGATCGTGAGCGATTCCAAATACTCTTAACCGATGTCGGACTTTTTGTAACTAGTTATGGGCTCTACAAAGTGGCCTTGGCACAAGGTTTCACATGGCTAGTGTTGATATATTTTTGTCCTTTGGTTATCGTCTATGGGTTCCTTGTAGTCATCACCTGGTTGCACCACACTCACCGCTCACTACCACACTATGACTCCACTGAGTGGGACTGGTTAAGAGGAGCCCTGTCTACAATCGACAGAGATTATGGCATCTTAAACACAGTTCTTCATCACATCACTGACACACATGTAGCCCATCATTTGGTGTTCACTATTCCTCATTATCATGCCATGGAAGCAACAAAAGCAATCAAACCAATTTTAGGAGAATACTATCAGTTTGATGACACCCCAATAATCAAAGCAATGTGGAGGGAAGCAGCTGAGTGCTTTTTTGTTGAGCCTGATGAAGCCAAAGACAACAACAAAGGTGTCTATTGGTTCAATAATAAGATGTAAAACTAAAAGTTGTAATCGGCATGAATCATTCTGCTATGCAAACATGCCCTGTAGTTATTATGATGTTCTTCATAAGTTAAAGTGTTACAATGCAATGACGTGACAGAATGTAAATTTGTGATGTTCGTTTGATAAATTAATAAGGACATATATATACAAATGCACTTTAAACTGATCAATCAAATTTAACTTGCTTAAAAAGAAGATTACCTGCTTAATTTTTTTTTTCAAAGTAGAGGTATTTGTTGGCCTGTTTTTTCTGGATCTTTAATCAAAATATACCAAGATAATGAAATAGACTTTTATTTCTACAAATCTGTCATCATATGTTTCTTACAGAAATCTTTACAATATATACTAAATGAAAAGTGCTAATGAACCATTGTGTCAGGATATGATGATTCTGAGATAACTGTCATATAACCGTTCTTTATAATCGCTTCATTGACTTTTAAAGTCGACTTTCGTTGGTTGATCGTCGTTGACCGGTCGTTGGTATTGTGATGGGTCGATTGGATTAACCCAATATTCTCCCCTTAATCACAATCGATGCGACGAGGTCTTTAAGCCTTCTTGATTCATCTTCCGTTAAATCCACCATATGAGCTTTTAATTTCTTGTAGTGCTTGTGATCATTCTTATATCCAGGTAGATCAATTTTTCTTCGGTTATTTCCACCTTTTCTTTTGTGATCTTCATTATGTCCATGTTGATCTGGTTATTTCCACCTTTGTGATCTTCATTATGTCCATGTTGATATGGTTATTTCCACCTTTTTCTTCTGTGATCTTCATTACGTCCATGTTGATCTGGTTATTTCCACCTTTTTCTTCTGTGATCTTCATTACGTCCATGTTGATCTGGTTATTTCCACCTTTGTGATCTGCCTTAAGTCCAGGTTGATCATGTTCTTCTGGTTATTTCCACCTTTGTGATCTTCCTTAAGTCCAGGTTGATCATGTTGCTCTGAAACCAATTGTTGGCCGAATTTCACGGATCTTTAATCAACGATATACCAAATTATGAAATAATATTTATTTTCTATAAATTTGTCATCATAATTCTGTACAAAGTTCCTATCTATTTATAACAAATGAAAAGGTACAATGAAGAGATGTGTCGCTTAGGAGATAACTGTCATATGGTAGTTGTAACTGCTAAATAGCAGTTATTTTGTAACTGTCTTTAAAACTGCTGTCTTTGACTTTCTTGTTTGACTTTTGGGTTGACCGGGTCGTTTGGGTGTTGACTTGGGTCGATTGGGATTAACCCAATATTCTCCCCGTTAATCACAATCGCTGCGACGTAGATCTTTAAGTCTTTTATAGTCGTCTCACATAACTTCATTTTGCTTCCTTTAACATTTGTTGCAAACATTGATCGAATTTTAGAATCTTCGACTCCTACTTGCCTTTTGCATTCTCTCGCTATTTCGCATTCTCTGGTGTTTGCACTCTCGCGATTTCACTCTCTGCTTTTAGCAATCTGTGTTGTTTATGCACTCTGCATTTTCGCAATCTCTGTTGTTTCGCAATCTATGTTAATATCGCAATCTCATTGCTTCGATTGTATCATTTCTCTTCAGTTGTAGTCGCCATAAGTAATGTTGGCTCTAAGTCTTCTTTAATAAAATTGGAATGTTCTCTGACTTGATTCTTGCGTTTATTTTGACATTCATATGCATAATGTCCAAGTTTGTGACATCGGTAGCATGTGACTTGAGATTTGTCTCTTGTATCTTCTTCAAAAGACGCCGTTCTTCCCTTTTAGATTGATAATTGTTCTTGTCTTGTTCTCGGCCTCGAGGACTGTTAAATCTTCCCCACCATATTCTCTAAAAGGTTTTCCTTGTCCTTTATGTCGTGTGAACATCAAAGTCTCTTGATTGTTCACTTGTTTATCCTTCTTAAACTTAATCCTTTCTTCATAGGTTTTAAGTCTTCCAATTGCTTCTTCCATAGTCATTTCACTTAGGTCGGAATATTGTTCTATAGATGCGACTATTTGCAGATACCTATTTGGTACAGCATTTTGTAGTTTCCGTACTAAGGTTTCATCTTCTATGGTGTGTCCTAGACTAGCGGCTTTGTTTACGAGTGTTGTTAGTTTTGTAGCAAAGGTGTCAATTGTCTCGTCTTCCTTCATTTGTAACATCTCAAAATCATATTTGAGTATTTGTAGTCTTGCTTGTTGAACTCTGTCTTCGCCAACGTGTCTAGTTTTCAAAGCATTCCAAATGTCCTTCGCGGTTTTGTGCTTTGTTATTTGAAGTAATTGTTCCTCGGGTAAGGCTTGATAAAGCAAAGCAATAGCGGATTTCTCTTTTGTCTTATTGGGTTGAGTCGACTCAGTCGGCTCTATTGTTTCCCATAAGTTATTTGCTTCGAGAATGATTTTCATGCGAATTGCCCATAATGAGTAATTCACGGGCTTTAGTATTGGGCATTGAAATTGGGGGTGTACTACTTGTAATATTAGTACTAGGTTCCTTATTACCACTTTCTTTCGTCATATCTTAAATATATTGACAATAAAAAATATATTGACAATAAAAAATATCTCAAAAATCTAACACGAGGTGTGTTGAAAAAATATTTTATTTTTCCTTATAGGGTATAAAACTTTATAGGACTAGTTTTTAATCCAAAACTATCCTCGAGATTTATATATATCTTTTTTAAAACGAATAACCTTAGGTTAATTTTTCCTTAAGTGTTATTCTTAATTATAATAAGCAGCGTTAAAACACTAGGTTATTATATTTAAATTTTTTGATCAAGTACTAAATTTAAATTAAAGTAACTTATCAAACAAAAATAATATAAATCAAAATGAAATATATACTATAAATAAAAAGTGAAAGAGTGATTTTTGTAAATTTGAGAACCTGGAGGGGTTGATGGTCCAACCCGATGCCTTAGATATAAAAATAATCCTTGTTGTAGCCCTCTCTTAAAAGATGCCTCTCCGATAAAAAAAAAAAGAGATACGCCTTATGGGTATGTTTGGCAAAACTAATGTAAGTCGTATGTCAGAAGTCGTAGTCGTAGTCGTAAAATGCAAAGCTGTTAAAATGAGTTACAAGTTGTATTTTTTTTTCAATAAAAGTGTTTGGTAAATTAGCTGTTAAATACAATTATAAGATGTAAAATGACATAAAAGGACAAATCTATAATTGTAAATAAATGTTTGGAGGGTATATCAGTAATTTAAAGTTTTACCAGCTCCAAAACATTTAAAAAGCTTCATGAATCAGCTTTTCATTTTGGAGCTATTTGTTTGAAATAAAAGCTTGTAGTTAATGCATCCAAACGGAGCTACTTGGTTTATATGAGATTATTTTGTAACAAAAAGCTAACAGCTCCTCCAAAAAGCTCATGCCAAACAGGCCCTATATATTTTTTCTTATCTTCTTATGAGATAGAAAATAAAAACTTCTCCTCTTGGAGACTGGATTGTCGTCTCTCTCCCTTTTTTCTGGGAATGGATCCGTTTCTTCTTCTCCAAATCTTTATGGTCAAATATTGTTGGCCTTCTTCTCTTCTCCGGTATAAGGTGATCTTCGCGAACACTAATTCCCTTCAATCGAAACTTTAGGGTTTCGGTGAATTTGGGGGTTTTCAATCCGTGAGAGGTATGAATGATTGGAGAGTTAACTAAGTCAATTGATGGCTTAATTAAAGTTCTGGGCTTGATTCTTGATTCGGAACAGGTGTGTTTGTTCTAATTTGAATCTTTAATTATGCCCTAATTTGATGACTTCGTTTAGTTTTGTTTGAATCAATATAAACGATTTAATTCGTTTTCTTAATCCTATTGGATTAGTAATTCAGTTTCGATGGAAAAGAAAAAAAATGCGAATTGAATTTTTTTGTTGCCGGGTATAAGTAATCACTTGTGTGATTGTTCCCTTGATGCGACAAACGTATAGAACACAAAAATGATATCTTTGATTTGTGTTCAAATTGTTTTGCAGAAATTTTTTTATATCGAGACTGTTTTATGGTTCTTATTGATTCTGAAACTAAAACGAAAACTAAAACGAAAACTGGTATATGATGATTTTGGCTCTAATACCAATTGTTGGCCCGTTTTTCTGGATCTTTAATCAAAATATACCAAGATAATGAAATAGACTTTTATTTCTACAAATCTGTCATCATATGTTTCTTACAGAAATCTTTACAATATATACTAAATGAAAAGTGCTAATGAACCATTGTGTCGGTTCAGGGATATGATAGTTACAGCATAACCGCTATATAACCGCTTTTATAATCGCTCGTTGACTTTTAAAGTCTGACTTTCGTTGGTTGACTTTCGTTGACCGGGTCGTTTTGGGTATTGTGATGGGTCGATTGGGATTAACCCAATAGTATTGATATATATGTTGGATTAGGATGTGAATGAATGGTGTCCTTTACTGAATCAGCAAACGACCTTTTTTATTGTTAGTTCATAGTTGATTGAGTTGGTTATTTGGTGATTATTTCATCATGGGTTCGGTGTATTTATCTTTTGGAAGCTAGCCCTTTGGCAATAAAAGATGTCGATACCATGTTTTTCACAAAACAATTTTGCACAGAACAAGGAAAACTGATATCTTTTTAAAGTTGGCAATTTTCTTTCCTAAACAATTCTCCACAAAAAATTTACAAAACAATTTGACCTTTTCATTGTAACCCAACCCCTAATTCTCTTCTTCTAAATGGAAAATAAAAAATTTATGTTAACGCGGTTTTGTATGTTTACGAACTTTTTTGTGGAGACAAAAAGCTCTTCTAAATTTCGACAGAATTGAGATATAAACTAGCATATATTTTCTCCAACTAGGCGCATCACCTTTAGTGTTTGTATACTGAGATGATTCTCCTAAAGAGTTGCTATCTATCGTATGATCATTTGGGTATGTGTTCTTCGAGGTCTGCATTAGCATGTATTGCTAGAACCCATGGGTTAGTTGTATATTGGTATGTTCTGCTGCTTCAGCTAGGATTGTTTGGGAACTTCGCAATCCTATTATATGGCATCATTTGTCAGTCGATCATTTAATAGTGAGTCTTATGAGTCTATTTAAACCAGAATATAGTTTTAAGAACAGATTACTACAATAAAATAGAACTATATTGGTAAATATGATTTGATTGTTATTTAGTGGATGCATGAGATAAAAATGGAACAATCTTGGCAAAGTTTTCAAACAATCATGCAATTTAAGAATTTAAGTTAACCATTTACAGGCTTATAGCAACACTCAGCAAAATACATGAATTTGTACGTTTTTCTTCCATTTTCCTTGCTAGAAAAAATCACACAATGCACCCTCTTTAAACTACATAGAAAACATAACAATTCTTATTGTGCGGTTGAAAATATTTGTTATTATAACCAAAACTAAAGTACATTATCTTTTTTAAGCCATCTCTAACTAGTTGCCAAGATTATAGTTCATGTTTTGAAACCCGGCTTGATCCCGTTGGTTTTAACAGTCGAACTGAGAATAGGAGTACTGGTGACTCGTTCATCGTGTGGTGAGTGGTCCTTCGTGGTCAGGTTTTTCCTAAATGTTAACTTGAATTGACCCGTCAGGTTTCAGTTGACCTGTCGGATTTCAATTGACCCGGGTTAACCCATCAGACTGAACCCAGAAATTACAACGGAGTATAATCTTTTTTAGTTTTGCTCTGAAAGATAGTCATATTCATGGCATGATAATGATGTATCTAAAATTCTAAATACTTTTTTGGTATTTGGTATCGTTGGAGATTAAAGTAAGGATGTTGTCATGATTTGGATATATCAAGATATGTTTGGATTGATAATTTTTATATTTGTAACGTCGTTTTGTAGTTTAAATAAACTTGTATTTTCATTGGATTATATGTGTTTCATTTTTGGATTGTACATTTAGTAAACTTATCGTGTGCTTGATTTTGAACTTTCGAAATTTTACATGTGCCTGGCAATGGATTTTCCAGGCGTGACACGTGCTTGGTTAATGAGATTTTGCATTTTTTTTTTGTTTAAAGAAAAAGAGATTGGTTAAACCTGTTGAACCGGATACCTTAAAACCGGTGACTTGGTCAGGTCAATCAAAAACCCCGGTTTTCAAGAGATTAATTATAGTACCTACTTGATTATGTTCTAGAAAGGTAATGAAATGAATATGAAGACTTACAAATAGAATTTGCTTTGACGTGAGACCTATTAAGAGTGCCACTTTTGTCGAAGAAATTAAGGCTCTCTCACTTTTAGGAAGAAAAAAGCATATCAGCTGAATACGGAGTAGATTGGATGTGTTATCCTAAACAAGCTTGCACAAACCTATTGTAATCCTCTTTGTATAGTAGCTTCTTGTTAGAAAGTTGTTTCTTCGTGTGTGCATGTCATTGAAAAACATAATATTGAAATGCTAATTGCAAAACATATATAATTAAAATGTTTGAAATCTCACCCTTTACAACTATAACAATGTCATGAAGAAAAATCATTGTAAATCAACTTTAATAAAAATAAAAACATTTTTTCTACCGCTGTTACATTCACCAACATAGTCATTGTGGGCAAGTATATAATGTCTTTGTTGGCCTCAACGTATAGATCTATGGTCTATAACGTGGTCAAGATATATCAAATGAAATAAGAACAAATGATCTGTAAATGCTTTGTAATTAATCAGGCATCATTATCTTTACAATCTATGTTCAAAGTATAAATACTAAACGAATGGGTACAATTGAAACGTTGTGATGGTTCAACCCATCCAACAGTTGTGTCTGTTAATTTTGTAACCGTTTGTAACTGTCAAGAAAACTGCATTGGTTGACTTTTGTGTTTTCTGACTTTGTGCTGACTTGGGTCGTTTGAGTGTTGACTTGGGTCGATTGGGATTAACCCAATATTCTCCCCCTAATCACAATCGTTTTGTTGCAGATCTTTAACTCCAATTAGTTGTCTCATTGTTAGAAATTTGATCTTCGGTAGTGCTTTTGTGAGTATGCCAGCGTTCTGAAATTCTCCACTTATGAATTCGACTTGTAGATTTTCTCTTTCGACGCATTCTCTTATAAAGTGGTATTTTATGTTAATGTGCTTACTCCTTCCGTGAAATACAAGATTCTTCATTAGTTCGATGGCAGACTTGTTGTCGACCATTATTGTAACCTTTTCTTTTTGTGTGTGTGTAAGCTTGCTTATTAATCTCTTTAACAATAATGCTTGTGTTGCTGCTGTTGCTGCAATGAATTCGGATTCACATGATGATAGAGATACCGTGGCTTGCTTTTGTGTACTCCAGCTGATTGGTGATTCACCGTAGTAGAATATAATTCCAGTAGTTCCTTTTCCTTCTTGAGTGTTGACTCCGTAGCTACTGTCACTATAACCTTGTATCTGGTTTCCTCCATTGTGTTTATAGGTGATTTCGTATTCTTTTGTTCTTTTTACATAGCGTAGTACTTGACTTATAGCTTTCATGTGTTGTTCCTTGGGTTCTTGCATAAAACGACTAAGTAATCCAACGGAATAACTTAAGTCGGGTCTTGTATGTAGCAGATATCTTAAGCATCCAATTAAACTTTTATATTCAGTTGAGTTGACCATATTTTCTTCAGTGTTCTTTGTTAGTCTTGTTCCTGGATCCATAGGTATTAGAGTTTCGTTGCAGTCTAGCATTCCAACTTCCTTTAGGATCTTGCTTGTGTAGGCGAATTGTTTTATTGATATGTCACCTCCAGTTTGTGTGACTTCAATTCCTAAGTAGTAGGATAATAATCCTAGGTCACTCATCTCGAATTTTTCTTCCATTTGAGCTTTGAATTTGTCTATCTCTTTCTTTGGTGTGCCAGTGATGATTAAATCATCTACATAGACTCCTACTAGAAGTATTAAGTCCTTTGAATTATTCATGTAGACAGCTTGTTCCAAAGCGCATTTTTTGAAATCTAAAGACTTTAAGGTGTTGTCTAATTTTATGTTCCATGCACGTGGTGCTTGTCTTAAACCGTATAGAGATTTTATGAGTCTGTAGACTTTTCCATTATCTTTTATAAATCCTTCGGGTTGTGTAACATACACTTTTTCTTTTAAGTCTCCGTGTAAAAATGCAGATTTGACGTCAAGATGATGTACTTCCCATTTATTAACAGCTATGGCTAATAGTAATCGGACTGTTTCCATTCTTGCTACAGGTCCAAAGACATCTTCAAAGTCTATGCCATGCTTTTGTATGTAGCCTTTTGCTACCAGTCGTGCTTTATGCTTGACTATATTTTCATTAGCATCTTTCTTGGTCTTGAATACCCACTTTAATCCAATGGCTTTATGTCCTTTGGGTAGAGTGGTTAGTTCCCATGTATTGTTCCTATTAATGGAATCTAATTCGACCTTCATTGCTTCAATCCATTTCGATCGCTTGATGCTTCCTTGTAATTCTTAGGTTCATCTTCACCAAGAAACTTCATCTGCAATACTTCCTGTGTTATCGTATAAATCATTTAACGTTCTAAACCTTGTAGTGGTGTATGATCAAAGTTTGGGTGTAAATTTTTGGTTGCGTTTGAGTTACTTTGATTGGTTGATCGTACTGAGGTAGTTGGTGTAATTTGAGAGTTTACTCGCGATGAAATTGTAGATGGTGTACGAAGTGTTTGTGAATGTGAGGGTGAGTTTGTTGTTGATGTTGTATTTTCATTATCATCATTTGTAGGATATCATTGTCTTCTTCATTTGGTTGGTTTCTTGTTCCCGATGTTCATTTTGTGGCTTCAAGGTTTTCAACTTTGAAGTCAAACCATTCGTGTTCTTCGTTAGTGTGTTCGCTCAAGTAATCCTTCCAATCCCATGCTTCATCCTCTTTAAACTTCACATCTTTACTAACACATATCCTTTGTGTTGTTGGATCAAATAATGGTAGCTTTTGATCCTTGTTCGCTTCCTAAGTATACCATTCTGTTGTTTCTATCATCTAACTTTGTCGATGTTGTGATGGTACCTTTGCATATGCTATGCATCCAAAACTCTTAGATTCTCTATGTTTGGATTTCTTTTCTTGATTGCTTCAGATGGAGTGATGTCTTCTAAGGCTTTTGTAGGAACGCTGTTTAGAATGTATATAGCATGTCTAATAGCTTTAGCCCAAAAATTTTGAGCATGTTGGTTGCTTTCATCATGCATCTCGTTGTAGGCATAATTGTCCTATTCCTTCGTTCAACTACTCCATTTTGTTGCGGTGAGTAAGGTGCGGTAAGTTGTCGTGCTATGCCATTTTCTTTGCAGTATTGAGTGAATTCGTTTGATGTGAATTCTCCTCCACGATCAGTTCTTAACATTTTCAATGTTGTCCTTAGCTCCTTCTCCATCGTTTCCTTGTATTCCTTGAAAGTATCAAATGCTTGATCTTTCGTATTTCGAAAATACACCCACATATATCTTGAGTAGTCATCGACTAACAAGACTATGTATTTCTTTCCAGATGGTGTTGGTGGTGTGATTGGTCCACATAAATCTCCGTATACTAAATCTAAAGGTGATGTTGATCTAGTTTTTGCTTTCTTGGGAAATGGCACTCTGCTGTGTTTACCAACTAAACAGACATCACAGATTTATATTGTATGTTTAATGGCAGGTATTCCTTGAACTAACTCTCTTTGAGTCATTGATTTTAGTAATTCAAAGTTGAGATGTCCTAGTCTTGCGTGCCATAACCAAGTATTGTCCTTCAAGTTGGCTAATAAGCAAACAGGTGTGCCTATCTTCAGACTTGCTTTGTATAGACGGTTTCTTTGTCTTGTGACTTTCATGAAGATTTTGTTGTCCATGTCATAAAGTTGTAATTCATCATCTTCCATTACTACTTTACAACCGATTTCGGTGAATTGTCCAAGGCTCAATAAGTTGCTTTTCAAGCTCGGAATGTAATATACGTGAGGTATGATTCTTTGTTTCTCGGCATCACATTCTATTAGGATTGAACCTTTTTCTTTGATCTCTATGTGAGATCCATCTCCGAATCTTACTTTTCCACTAACATTCTCATCTAGTTCTTTGAAGTGTTCTCTTATCCCAGTCATATGATTGCTAGCTCAATTGTCTAAATACCATTGACTATCGACACTTGTCTCTTTATATCCTACATCTTCTTCGTGTAGCGAGACATTTTGATCTTCAAGTTTTATTACATGTGGGTCTTCTATATTGTCATTAGTAAGGTAGGTTCTAAGTCCTCCTCGACAAGATTAGATTGCATACTAGAGTTTGTTTTTGAATAACACTTAGATGCATAATGACCCATCTTATTGCATTTGTAACATTTTACTTTGCTAAGATCAATGTTTTATTTGTTGAAGTTGTTATGAGAGTTTTCTCCATCCTTCTTCTCTTCCTTAAATTTATCGTGGTTTCTTCCTTGTGAAAATTTGTACTTTCCACGTCCATGTCCTCTAAAATACTTTCCTCTATTGTCATGTCATGTGAACATCAATTTTTCTTAATTGTCCACTTGTTTTCCTTTCTTGAACTTAATCCTTTCTTCATAGGTCTTAAGTCTTCCAATTGCCTATTCCATTGTCATCTTACTTAGGTCGGAATATTGTTCTATAGATGCGACTATTTGCAGATACCCATCGGGTACAACATTTAGTAGTTTCCTTACTAAGGTTTGATATTCTATTATGTGTCCTAGACTAGCGGCTTTGTTTACGAGAGTTGTGAGTTTTGTAGTGAATGTGTCGATTGTCTCGTTTTCCTTCATATATAACATCTCAAAGTCAGATTTGAGTGTTTGTAGTCTTGCTTGTTGAACTCTGTCTTCGCCAACGTGTCTAGTTTTCAAAGCATTCCAAATGTCCTTCGCGGTTTTGTGCTTTGTTATTTGAAGTAATTGTTCTTCGGGTAAGGCTTGATAAAGGAAAGGAATAGCGGTTTTGTCTCTTTTCTTATCGGGTTGAGTCGATTTAGTCGGTTCTATTATTTCCCATAAACCATTCGCTTCGAGAATGATTTGCATTCAAATTGCCCATAATGAGTAATTCGCGGGATTTAGGATTGGGCATTGAAATTGTGGTGTACTTGTTGTACTTAGTTCCTTGGTTCCACCTCCTTTCGTCATATCTTAAAGATATTGACAATAAATCTCCAAAAGAATTTTAACACGAAGTGTGTTTCAAAAAAAAAAAAAATTATTTCTAATGAGCTCTTATGTTTTATTTTCCTTAAAAGGGTATAAAACTTTATAGGTATATCTTTAATTCAAAAAACTATCCTCGGAGATTATATATTCTAAAAATGAAATAACCTAAGGTTAATTACTTTTTAAAAATTATTCCTAATCAGTATAATAAGCAGTGTAATTACTAGGTTAATATACTATCTAAAATTTGACAAAATTAATATATACTATATAAAAAAATGAAAGGATGGTATTTGTAAAATTTAGAACCTGGAGGGGTTGATGGTTTAACCCGATGCCAAAAATAAAAATCCTTGATGTAGTAGCCCTAATATTTTGAGATGCGCCTCTTATATCTTTTCTTCTTATCTTCTTTATTGAGATAGAAGAAAATAACGCGTCTCCTTTTTTTTCTTTTGAGACTAGTTCCTTCTGTGTCTTTCTTCTGGGATGATACCCGTTCTTCTTCTTCTCCAAATTCTGATGGTTGACCGCCTGTGATAAGGCAAGGTTGACCGTCCTTGTTCTTCTCCGGTATGTTGTGTTCTTCGCGAGCACTTATAATCCGTCAATATGAAACTTAGGGTTTCGAATGAATTGGGGGGTTTTCTATCCGAGAGAGATTTGGATGATTGGAGATTGAAATTGAGTCGATTGGTGACTCAATTGATGTTCTGGGCTTGATTCCTTAATTGAACAGGTGTGTTTGTTCTATGTTGTGAATCGTTAATATATGCCCTTTTTGATGACTTTGGTATATGTTTTTTTTTTCTCTCTGTTTTTTAATCGATTCGAACCGAGTTTTGCAAAGATGAAAAAGAGCCCTTTTTTGATGCCGGTAACTAATCACTTCTGTGATTTGTACCTTGGTGACGAAAAGATGGATTCTTTGATGAATATCACAAAAAAGATTATGTGATTGTTGTGGTTTGACTGTTTTTGTAAAAAAAAAAAATTGAATCTCAGTCGTTGCTTTGATTCAAGAACAGGGTATGGAAAAGACCTTGGTATATGATGATTTTGTTAAAAAAAATCCAAACCTGCTCTGATACCAATTGTTGGCCTCAACGTATGGATCTATAGTCTATAACGTGGTCAAGATATACCAAGTGAAATAAGAACAAATGAATCTGTAAATGCTTTGTAATTAATCAGTCATCATTATCTTTACAATCTATTTTCAAAGTATAAATACTAAACGAATGGGTACAATTGAAACGTTGTGATGGTTCAACCCATCCAATAGTTGTGTCTGTTAATTTTGTAACAGTTTGTAACTGTCAAGAAAACTGCCTTGGTTGACTTTTGTGTTTTATGACTTTGTGCTGACTTGGGTCGTTTGAGTGTTGACTTGGGTCGATTGGGATTAACCCAATAGTCTTGATACTTTTAACCAAAATGATAAAATTTCTACAGCTAAAGAAAAATATTCGACATGAAACCAACAATGGTACAAAGCACTACCGATGGGCCATCAGAAAGTTGCAGATCAACGAAAGAAAATAAAACCAAAACTGATCATACAAAGTCAAAGCATGAGCAAATAGAGTTGAAATCAAAGATCAACCCAGCTCAAAACATTGAGCAATCGGATAGATTATATCTTCCTAAAACAGATAGTAGGTATCACCAACGACTAGCAATCACATATGTTGGAAATTACCCACAGGTAACCAAAGTGACGGTGTGAACCCACACAAACCTGGTCGATATGATGCACTAAATGGATGGATGGAAAACTTATTCTAGTATCAATAGCTAAGTGGAAAATTTAATTAAGCGTTTCAGAAAATTAGTGGCAATTTTATTCTTGTCATATAATTTAGATTACAAATTTGCCCTTTCAATTCCTTATTTTGCATTCTTATTGTGTTTGTAGATATGTTGTTTTGTATTATTGGATTTCTTTTGGTATGATGCATGTATTCATCTCATGTACATTTGTGTTTTTTGTTGATTTACATAAAGAAAATGTTTCACATATGATTAGATTTTGTCTGCCTTAAAGACAAGAGAAACCTTTTCTTATCCATCTTTTGTCGAAACTGAGATGGTGACTCAAGTATACTAATATCTTATTGTTTCATCCATATTAGCCAAGTTACCAATAGATGGATTCGACTTCATTTTAGCTAAAGATTAGTTTTTCGAAGGACTCGGGTATTATTTTGCATACTTCCGGCCAAGACAATTTCAGCGAAAAAATGAAAGAAACTACTAGCAAATGCAGAAATCATAAGAAGTTAACTCGACTTGAACTTTTTGAGGTGAAAGAGAAATAACTGTTAAACTCCATAACAACCACATATCCGTCACAATCATAGCTTCACTGATTTTTAGTCATGTCCCTGAGATTTGACGGGTTTTATTAAGTCAAACATCATCTCTGTGTTTCTGAAGGAGGTATATCATTGACTAAAATTGTATATGACAGACTTGACATTAAGTTTTAAATAAATTTCTCAGCTCGGTCGTGTGACATGGCGGAATTCAGATTAATTACCACATTCATGGCAAATATCCATAAAACGAGGCTACCCTCAACCCCGTGCGATGCACGGTCTAGTGGTTGAGGGGTGATGTTTTTATCCGTAATGTTGTATATGATGGTATTTAGATACCTATTAGAGAAGTTGCATTGTATTTATTATTTAGATGGCTAATAATGTTAGATGAATATGGACATAAATGACTGAAAAATAAATAGTTGTTTTCCCATTTTTTATGCATTCAGTCTCAATTTTGCTAGGACCACGTAACCATTTATATCAAGGTTACTTCATAATGTAGAATTAACGTATGTTCATTTTTTATCAACACCATTGAGCAAAACATGTGTCACAAACTCACAATCTTAGAGTTAGAAAAAATTAAGTTAAATGTTAGGAAGAAATATTATTTTATTAATGCCTTCAAACACTGTGCTTTTATGTTACAAACTCTTAAGGCCTGACAACTTTCCAAAGGCAGTTAGAAAAATTATAATCGTAATCCCATTCAAACCCTAATTTTTCTCAACTCATTTCATCCCTAATACACACATAAACCTGCGCCCCCATCTTCTTATTTTGTTCTTTCTCTCTGCTTCACCCAAATCACACACAAACAGAAATTAGCCCTTCTCTTTAAATAATCGAACACTACACACAGAAATTAGCAATCTTTTTTTTTAAAGAACGAATCAAGAAGCTATGAAGAATTCTGACTTCAAGATCTTGATATAAGGTCTCGGGTAGGTTTTATTTTGTTTTTCGTTTTTTATTTTGTTTTTATCGAACCAAAGAGAGATTATAACAGTTGTTATAAATCTTATCTTTCTTTTTCGGATATAAAAAGAAGCTAAGCTTCAAAAGATGGATCGATGATGATATACTTCTCTTCGTGTTTCGATCTTAAAAGGTCTAAGATGTTGTTATACATGAAAGAGAAGAAATAACTGAGATATTTTATTATTATGTCTTCGTTTTGAGTCGTGGGAGATGCGATTTTTTGATGTAGTTGATGTTGTTATTGATTGTGTTCGAGTAGTGCGATGGGTTTAGGATAGTCTTGGATTTGTTGATGTTGTCGATTTGAAAAAAAGGTCGAACCAAATGATGGTGGTGAAAATGATGATAGCGGGTTATTTATAATCCTCAAAATCTAACTGAAAAGTTGTAAGCAATTGAACCAATTGGTTTGTTGAACTTATGCATTCATGGACACATTGGTTTGTATACTTTGAGGTTAAAATTATGCAACCTCTTTGTCTTCTGTAACACCCAATAGATTGTAGCCTCGAAATTGAATGCTAAATTGAATGAATTGAAGCATGGAATGTATTTTCATTCAATTCGAGCATCTTCATAAACCAAATTGAATCTGCATTGAATATGAGGGCCTTCTAAAACGAAATGAGTTGTAGTTATTTCGGTATGCATAGACATGTATGTACTGGTTGTGCACAACCCCCCTTGCACATTAAATTAAGGGACCTCGTATAAATTTTAAGATTCCTCTATTAAAAGCGCTCTTACTTTAATACATGGCGGCAAATTTGTAACAAATAGCAGAAAGTGATAAATTTGTGATAAATTGAGTATTGAGTGACAATATGGTAATTTTTTCAAACCTAAAGGTGTAAGATCTTGTATATACTTAAATTGAAATAGTATGCTTTAGATGAAGAATGTCAAATGTCGATGACCACACTCAAAGACTATTCGTACATGATTACTTTACTTGTTCATCTACATTATGTCATACAAATTCTCTTAACATTTATAAAGTTGATTCCTCAAACAATAATCGATAAATATAACATCATTCAATTTCACAAAAATAGATAAAGAAAACAAACACAATAAACGAAACAAACAAATTAAAAAGCTCAATCATAAACAATGCTAAGATGATGATGAAGAAGAATCATATTTACTCGGATGATTTCCGCTCCAAGCAACGGACATGGAGAATCAGAAGACGATTTATTATCTTCAATTCCGACTTTATTCGAACTTAAACTCACTGGAATTATGCAGTTACACAGCAAACCTAAAATCAGAACAAAAACACACACAATAGAGCATATCGTCAAAATAAAAGATGTACTCGTAATAGTCATGCTTTTTTAACTGTAGGTCGGACATGATCACTTGTAACCTTGACATATATCATCTGTATTTTCCCGAGATTTGTTGCTTCTAACATTTCATTTCTCCCAGCAGGCCTTAAAGAGATCCCTTTTGGGTACTATGTATTTCTTAAATACTAAAGCAGCTTTATGGCTTTGATCCTTGTCATATGGAACTGACAATTCGTTGTGCAGCTTCTGGCCGACGTGAAAATTCTTGAATCGTTGACAAAATTCACTTACTGGGATATATCTGTATGGTCTGTTTCTATCTGCCCAATATTGCTCTTGATCTTTTTTGGATGTTACCTATTAGTAAAATACAGAAACTCAACTAATCTGTAATCTAACATAACAGAAAAATGTGAAGATTTTGTTTCTGTTCTTACATCTTGCAAGAAATCAGCGGCACCCTTTCTTTCTGGACACCTGAATCAGTTTAGTAAACAAATACTCCATAAAACACTTGGGGTTTCATCAGATAAATAATGATAATGAACATGAAACTAATAAATTGATGAAGAAAAAAAAATAATACGTAGTAATAAGCAGATGAACGTACCAAAAGCAGCAGGAAGGTTAGAATAAAGTTGATGAAGTGTAGAATATACGCATCGGTTTGAAACTGATCGAAAGGAAGATCACCATCATATCCAGGAAGGCTTTTAATGATCGTTTTCGAATTAGAAAAGGGCATCATGAAGAATTGATACGTGATGGAAAAAATGAGAAGAGATGAAAGCATAAAGTTCTTTTCTAAACAACCCATATGCATGCACTATATGTAAAGGTTTAGTTCTTTTGCCCTTAACATTTTTACACGACAGTAACATTCTAATTATGAAATCAAGTCTAAATATTCAACATTAATGAACGAAAATTACACATACATAAGCCACATCATGTACAATATATCACACATATCAGCAAGTATTGCAAGAAGAGGAAAGTAAACAAAGCAAATGACAACAAACATACCTTGACTGATAACACGTAATTCACGGGCACAAACTTAATTCACGGGCACAAACTTCTACTCCATGGTGTGGAAATTTTAAGAAATGCATGTGTTATTTATAGGCTCCTTAAGATGAATATGAAGTGTTGCAACAACTAAATGCATTGTTTCTTTGTATACCTCTAAGTAATGATCACAATGTAACTTCATGTCTCTTCGTATACTTCCGATTAATGACGACTTCATTGAGGTTTGCATATTTCAAATGAGTTGTAGTTATTTCGGTATGCATAGACATGTATGTACCGTACTTTTGGTTGTGCACAACCCCCTTGCACATTAAATTAAGGGGGATAAGTTTTAAGTATTATAGATAATTTGTAGGCTTATTTCTTTAGGTTTTACCCAATAATTAGGCGTTTAGGTTGTTCTATATGGAAAAAAAATGAAATCTAGAACTACTAATGATTGAATAACAAAGAACAAAAACAAATCTAGCTGGGTCACCTCTTTTTTTTAACCGGCAATTTTTTATACTCACTATGGTGAAGGAAGAAATGAGAACATTGCACTTACTATCAACTCCTTTCATACCCATTTAGGTGGTACAAGTCATTCTTTTGCTAATTAAACAAAGGTACGTACACATAATTAGAAGTTACCAGACGATTTATTAGCAAATTTACATATATACGCCACAACATAATTCAAATATGGATGGTTCAGCCAAAGAACAACCCGTAAAATCTTTGGGACAACTTATTATACAGAGTACAAAGTTGAACAATTTAGCATACAAGTGCGCTGAGAAAAGTGATCAAAATTTATAGTACCAATAGACACCTTTGTGCTCGCTATTTTCATCTGGCTCAATGTAGATGCATTCCTTGGCTTCTCTCCACATTGCCTTGAAAATTGGAGTCCTGTCAATCTTATAATACTCACCCAAGACAGGCTTGATCGCATCCCTAGCCTCCTTTGCATGATAATGTGGAATGTACGAGATCAAATGATGCAAGACGTGAGTGTGGGTAACGTCATGGAAAACCCTATTGAGGAATCCAAAGTCCCTGTCGATTGTTGATAATGCCCCTCTGATCCAGTTCCATTATGTGGAATCATAATGAGGCAAAGAGAGATGGGTGTGGTGCAAATACGTGATCAAAACAAAAAAGATATGTACGCCTAGCACCGGTAGTAGATATATGCACGTTACCCAAGCAGCGCCTTTTGCTGCTACAATTAGTTTAATAGCATAAAAAAGGCCAATAAAACCAATATCCGATACAATAACCATAACCCTTTCACGATCCGTGAAAATTGGACTTAGTGGATCAAAGTGGTTTGCGAACCTCGTGTACTTCTTTCCAGATATATTAGTTAAAAGGTATAAAGGAAATCCAAGGGTGAACCTAAAAATTAATGTGAACACTCGACCAGGTGGATTATTAAGAATCTTTGAGTACATCCTAACTTTTGACTTACGTTTAGGAATGTAAACTTCATCGTTATCAAGTGAATTTGTGTTGGCATGATGATTTCTATGGCTGTATTTCCAAGAGAAATAAGGAGTGAAGAGGGCAGTATGAAGAATGAATCCAAAAGTGTCATCAATCCACTGGTACTCGCTAGAGGCGTGGTGACCACATTCGTGACCAGTTACCCACAGGCCAGTTAGGATACTAGCTTGGCAAAACAAGTAAACGGGCCAGGCTAAGTAAGCTAGAGAAATAGGAAGGACAGGAATGTATGTTTTGGCAAGGAAGTAGAAGACATAGGCAATAATGAGATCATGAATAACATAGTAAGATGAACGTATGACAGATCGTTCAAAGCAATGGGCTGGGATTGTTCTCTTTAGATCACTTAGTGAGAATGGCGGATCAACTAGGACACGTTGGAGGATGTTATCCCCCTCAGATGGATCCGACATCCGACCACCTGCACCCATGTTTGTGATATCTGATTAACCTGCAAATTTATCTAGATTAATATAAGATATTTGTAAACTATAATTAATTATAGTGAGAATGTAATACTAAAGTATAAACTTCAAGGAAAGAAAGAAGACCTCAGGGAGAGAAGTGATTAAGCGTGAGCTAGTTTTCTTGTGCTGATGATTCTCTTTAAGGCTTGTCATGCTTTTATAATATAAACATTTTCCAGAAGTTTAGTTCCCTTGGTATGAATTGCCATTAATCAATTCTGCAAGCTTTCCACGTGAAACTTAATTATCTATATATTAATCTATACAAAATGCACTAGTGGATAAAAAATCACTGCTATTGTTTAAGATGTACAAACACCCTTTAAAAAATCCCGTTCTGTTATTAAAAGCTTTATTATAAACACCCTTTATAGGTTGATAAATTTTCATGTTCGCTAGTATTTGATTATCTATTAATAACAGCTATCTTTTTTTATCTCAACAAGCCAAGTCACATAAACTTTCACTTAAATGGATCTTTCAAAATCGATTATTCAAATATTCATACGGTTATATATCTATGCCACACATAATGGAGGGATCACTTTCCCTCCATTAAATGCACTAAAACATTTTAAGAATACAAAATTAAAGAATACAAAATATTGTACAAGCCAATTAAACACAAAAGCATTAGCATATAGTCAAACCTATAGGAGCAAGGCAATTGAGTAATACAAGTAGTAATAAATAATAAACTTGAAAACATATATAAGATTTTTTAAAAGAAACTAAATAGTAACATCTTAATACGTTAAAGAAACTAAACAGTAACATCTCAAAGAGAAAGAAAAAACTTTATGCTTAATCTGACAATTAAACAAAAATAGCAGTCTTGTAAAGCTCAGAAATAGTAGTCATGTTATAAAGTTCTCAAGAAAATAAAATTGATGAATTTATATGAAAATTTTGGAATTGTATCGAACGTAACATTAAGGCAGATATATCAGTCAAGGACGCTATCTTTTACTTGTGAGCATATATAACAATCGTTAACTAGATAGACAATCCAAAATCTAATAATTAAAGTCATATTGTAAGCAAAAAAAATTTAAACTTTCATCAAAGAACATCATGTACTATATAACAATCTCCTAGTCACCTTGCACTATCAAGGCGTACTTGATACCCAACCAAAGAATCTTTAGAATATGGTGATGATTCACAGCGCTCATCAGCAACTCTTTCAGCTACAGAAATGGCCTATAAAAGAAATATATCCAGTTCACTACAGATTGAACAGATTGTAATCGTCCCATGACAATGCTAAATCTCTGGCCTATAAAAGAAATATATCCAGTTTACTATAGAACATGAGTAACGTGGTGATATTTGATAATCATTGCTAAGATCGAGTGTATTATAACTTAGTCATGTTTCATCAAATTTCACGGATAATAGTAATAGGTGAGTAATGATAAACAAACCTACCAACTAGACCTACAAGTATGCCTACTCGATTCACAATTTAACAAGTGTAATACACTTATTCTTTCTCATATATTCATCAATCAATTTTTAACTTCTACCAATCACATTTGTAGGAATTTGTTATTCTTTCTATTAGCAAAAATATCAAGTTTCATGCAATTTCAGCCACTGTCCAATTCATTTAATTTAAACGCACGAGTAAGATGGTGATATTTAAAAATCATTGCCAATGTGAACCATAGACTTATAATGAAATCTCAATCTCCGCTCATGACGTGATTCTTATATGACTGTTTATACTTTTCAAAGTGACCGGATCAAGCAACATCAGAAATGTCAACCAGCATGTTGCACATGGCTACTTTAAATAGTATGATATACGCCTAATTTGGTTATTATCAAACTAATAACATATAGAAATATAGAAATAAAAAAAAAAAAAAAAAAAAATGCTCAGATCTCATCATAATTTTAGAGGTAGTAACATATTGACATCTTACAATATATAGATCGAGTACACATAAAGTTTTGGTTCTTATACTTGCATATATTGGTTTATAGTTTGTCTAATATTTGCACTAAAAATAAGTTGCAAAATAGATCCAGTAGCCGTGCCAAAAAAAAAGTAACTGAGGCAGTGAAGTTGTGAAACAATTATATATCTATATCTATACCACACATAATGGAGGGATCATTTTCACTTCATTAAATGCACTAAAACATTTAAGAATACAAAATAACATGCTTGTTGTACAAGCCAATTAAACACAAAAGCATTTCTTGTAACATATAGTCAAACCTATAGGAGCAAGGTCAACATAGTTAAGTAATATAAGTAATAATAAATACTCCGTAATTAACTTGAAAACATATTTGAGATTCTTTTAAAAGAACTACTAACATCTTAATACGTTAAATAAACTAAATAGTAACATCTCAAAGAGAAAGAAATAACTTTATGCTTAATCTGACAGTTAAAAAAATAGTACTCTTGTAAAGCTCAGAGACGCAACAGAAAGGTGGCGCAAATATTTATATCGAGAACGAAAACATTTGTATGGGTTGAAGATTAAACAATGAGAAGTAGGGATGACACACAATGACACACACCATCAATAAAACAAGATCTCGTTGTGAAAGAATAAGAATATTTTTATGACGGAAGTAGATTGTGTTAGACTAATCTCGTCCCAAACCAAAGTATGAGGGTCGCATGTATGTTTTAGAAGATACAAGGACCGAATGGGTTTATTCTAAACCCTATAATCACAAAACTGCTCCTTGGGTGAAACGGGCCAAAACCCAAACGACACATTGGTTCGTGAAGGATTCGATGCTTCAAAGTACCGCTCATACTAGTATATATAGGGATTGATAGTTTCGTTTAGTATATATCGAATTGTAAAAACTCGAAAACCAAATACTTTGATTCATAATACAAATCGTTTGAATCATATTGTTTTACTTTTTCGTTATACTTATTTGTGTTCGATTGTTACAACTCATTGGGCAACAAATTGGCATCAGAGCCGACCTTCAGATTCATCAAGAAAAGAAGGAAGAAGGGGTCGAGTGTTTTCTGCAAACTTTGGAACCAAAGAAACACAACAAAACTGCTGTTTGGTTCAGGCAGAAACAAGGAGAAGAATAAGGGGTAAAAGAAGGAAGTTTGGTGTTTTTTTGTTTCTATACTGGTTCAAAAAATAAGGGTAGAAGAAACAATAAACATTGCTTTGGTGTTTTTTGATTGATTGGGAAAAGGAAACAAGGAAGGAAACGTTTTTTTGTTTACTGCTTCGAAAAAAAACAAAGGGAAGGAGTTGTTTTTGGTTTCTGGTTCGAACAAAGAAGGCAAAAAAAAAGGAGACACCAAGGGGCGTTTGGTTGAATGTACAAGGGAGGAAGTGAACACATTCGGGTGTTCCTACCGATTCGAAAATCATATCGCAAAGGAATCATCAAATTCGGGTTTTATACTCTAAACTAAAATATGAATTTTTTTTATATAATTTTTAGTCTTTATACGTAGATAAGATTAGAAATTTGGTTTTGATTCCTAGTTAAATTTATAAGATTTCCTAGATTCCTACTTTAAATTCCCTATTAGAAATAGGAATAGTCTCTAAGCATAATGACTGGAGACACAAGCAAGGAAATTGTAATTCACAAAGAGGTTACATCGTTATCCCAATTTCAATGTCCCGTTTTAAAACCTACAAATTATACAATATGGGCTCTTCGTATAAAAATCATACTAAAAGCAAATGGGTTGTGGGAAATAATAGAACCTCAGGGTGATACACAACTGGATACAAAGAAAGATACGACTACAACTGCATATCTGTACTAGGCATTACCAGATGATATGATTTTACAAGTGGCTAGTTGTAAGAGTGCAAAAGAAATTTGGGAAGCACTACAAACTAGGCACGTAGTCGTAGACAAAGTGCAAAAGGCACGACTACAAACTCTCAAATCAGAATTTGAGATGTTAAAAATGAAAGAAGATGATAGTATTGATGTTTTTTCAGCAAAACTCAATAGTATTGTCACAAGGGCTAGTGGCTTAGGATCAACATTTGATCAACAAACCTTAGTACAAAAACTTTTAACTTCTGTACCCAAAAGGTTTATACAAATCGTGGCAGCCATAGAACAATTTTCTGATCTAGAAAACACAACCCTATATGAGACAATTGGAAGGCTAAAAGCCTTTGAGGAAAGAGTAAACCTCTTTAATGGAAACCCTAGTGACAATCAGGATAAACTTATGTTCACAAACTATGACAATAATTCAAGTTATAGGAACGGTGGACAAGAGAAGTTTAGATCATCTGAGGATACAAACAAGATGAAAAACCCAAGCAATTCAACAATGATAGGAAACCTTCACATAAGTTCAAGAAAAACAATTTTCAGAAAAGTACAAAGGACTTAAGTAAGGTAAAATGTTACAACTGTAACAAACTTGGGCATTTAAGGAGAAACTGCAAACAAAAGGATAAAAGACAAGAGCAATCTAATTTGGTCCAAGAAGATGTGGAGCCAACGCTCTTGATGGCACTTGAAGGAAAAGGATATAAGGGAGAGAAATTCTTCTTAAATGAAAAGGAGATTGAACCCAAGAAGTACATAAGTTCAGATAAAAGCTTATGGTACTTAGATAATGGTGCTAGCGACCATATGACCGGAGTTAGGACACACATTAAGAAAATTGATGAGAAAATTTCAGGAAGAGTCCGTTTTGTGATGGGTCATATGTAGAGATTAAGGGTAAAGGCTCCATATTGCTGGAATGTAAAAACAAGGAACAAAATTTGATTCCTAGTGTTTATTACATTCCCAGTCTAAAAACCAATATATTGAGCCTAAGACAATTAACAGAGAATGGCTGTAAGATCATTATGCAAAACAACATACTATTGCTATATGGTCAGGATCAAAAACTCCTTATGAGAGTTGAGAGATCAAGAAACCGACTTTACAAGATCAACTTGAATGTTGGTATGCCTATGTGTTTATCGGCTAATTTAGAAAACCATGCATGGCTTTGGCATGCTAGGTTGGGTCATTTGAACTTCGATTCAATCAAACAAATGACTCAGAAGAAATTAGTAGTAGGGATACCCAGTATTAATCATAAGAGTCAAGTATGCAATGCATGCTTACTAGGAAAGCACAGTAGAGCTCTGTTTCCAAACCAAACAAATACTAAGTCTTTAGGACCTTTAAACTTAGTATTTGGAGATTTATGGACCTATTTCCCAAACCGAATCAGAAAGAAGTACATGTATTTACTAGTGAGCGATTGTACTAGATACATGTGGGTATACTTAAAATCAAAGGATGAAGCGTTTGAGACCTTTAAGGAATTTAAGTTAAAGGTGGAAAATGAGGTCGGGAAAAAATTAAAGGTTTTTAGGACATATAGAGGAGGTGAATTCACATCGAAAGAATTCACATGCTATTGTAAGGAGAATGACATACTTAGGCAACTTGCAGCACCATACTCTCCACAACAAAATGGCATTGTAGAGAGGAGGAATAGGTATGTAATGAGCAAAACAAGAAGTATGTTAAAGGTTATGCATATGCCACAAAATATTTGGGCTGAAGCTATTAGACATGCAGTATATGTCTTAAATAGAGTACCTACAAAAGCTCTAAAGGATTCTACAACTTATGAAACCTTAAAGGGTAGAAAACCAAATTTAAAACACCTTAGAGTGTTTGGATGCAAAGCCTATGCAAAGGTAACCAAACCACATCTAAAGAAGTTAGATGATTGAAGCAAGGAATTGGTCTACCTTGGAAGTGAACCAGGATCAAAGGCTTATCAATTATTTGATCTTGTAAATAAGGTTATGATTGTAAGTAGAGATGTAAGATTCAAGGAGAATGAAGGATGGGACTGGAAAGGTTATTTGGATAATATTAATCCAAATGAACCAGAATGGAGGGATTTCATTATTAGTGAAAACCAAACAAGGATCATTGATGAAACAATCAATCAGGATTCCGAAAGAAACAACGAATATAGTACGCTAAGTCCCACGCAAGATAACACTCATAGTGATATATCTGATGATGAGATTGAACAAATGGACAATCCATCAACACCTCCACCATATTCCTACGAGCCAAACTCAGAAGAATCTACCAGACACACATCATCTATAGCAAGTTCATTAAGACCATATGATCATACTCTAGTTCAGGAATATAGAAACCTATCTAACATATATGATCATGTATGAAGAGTGCAAACTGATGAACTAATGCTATTAGAGGAAGAACCTAGAAATTATAAGGAAGCTGCACAAGATAAGAAGTGGATTGAGGCAATGCAGATAGAAATTGACTCAATCAACAAAAACAAAACATGAAAGCTAGCCACCCTACTAGACAATCATAAAGCTATTGGTCTAAAATGGGTATTTAAGACTAAACGAGATGCAGATGGAAGAATTATAAAACACAAGGCTCGTTTAGTGGCAAAAGGATATGTACAATAGCATGAAATATACTACGATGAAGTCTTTGCTCCTGTAGCAAGAATGGAAACAATAAGGTTAATTCTTGCATTATCAGCTTATCATGGATGGGAAGTTCACCACTTAGATGTAAAATCAACATTTTTACATGGCGAACTTAAAGAAGAGGTAGTCGCACAACCGGATGGATTCAAGAAACCAGGAAATGAAAATAAAGTGTATAGACTTGATAAAGCACTTTATGGGTTAAAGCAAGCACCACGTGCTTGGAACATGAAGTTAGATCAAACCTTGAAATCACTAGATTTCAAGAAATGCACATTGGAACAAGCAATCTATACAAGGATAAGTAAAGATACTATGTTGCTTGTTGGAGTTTATGTGAACGATCTAACAGTTACTGGAAGCAACAAGAAAGACCTTCAAAAGTTTAAGTCACAAATGGAAGAAAAGTTTGAGATGAGTGACTTAGGCTTATTAGCCTACTACTTGGGAATAGAGGTTACTCAAACAGGAGATGAAATCTCAATAAAGCAATCAGGATATGCCAACAAGATTCTTAAAGAAGCAAAAATGGAAGATTACGACGAAACCAAGATTTCCATGGACCCAGGAACAAAGCTAATAAAGACAGAAGGAGGAGAACTAGTTGATGATACAAAATACAGAAGTCTAATTGGATGTTTGAGGTATCTACTTCATACAAGGCCAGACCTCAGTTACTCAGTTGGCTTGTTAAGCCGGTTCATGCAAGAACCAAGGGAGCAACACATGAAGGCGATTAGAAAAATGTTACATTATATCAAAGGCACTTCAAACTTTGGTATAACTTACCACAAGAAAGGAGGATGCAAGTTGCTTGGATATAGTGACAGCAGCTATGGTATCAACATAGAAGAAGGCAAAGGAACAACAAGGATCGTATTTTACTTTGGGAACTCACCTATAAGCTGGACTTCTAAAAACAACCTACTATTGCATTATCATCATGTGAGTCGAATTTATGCCAAGAATAAAGAAACTTGTCAAGCATTATGGCTACAAAGACTATTGAATGCATTAACAAAGGGAAGAAGAAAAATTACGATCGAGTCGACAACAAATAGGCTATAGCACTTATGAAGAACCCGTGTTTCATGGTAGAAGCAAACACATTGATATACGCTACCACTTTATCGGAGAATGTGTTGAAAAGAATCGATCAAGTCGAGCACATAAGTGGAGACTTACAAAAGGCGGACATACTTACCAAGGCATTAGCAAGGACAAAGTTCGCAGAATGAGAGAGCTATTAGGCGTGAAAGATCCGAAAGGATTAGGAACTAGATCGGGGGTTAATGTTATACTAATCTCGTCCCAAACCAAAGTATGAGGGCTGCATGTATGTTTTAGAAGATACAGGACCGAATGGGTTTATTCTAAACCCTATAACTGTAAAAAACGGTTCCTTGGGTGAACGGGCCAAAACCCAAACGACACATTGGTTCGTGAAGGGATACGATGCTTCAAAGTACCGCTTCATACTAGTATATATAGGAATTGATAGTTTCGTTTAGTATATATCAGAATTGTAAAAAAACTCTGAAAACCAAATACTTTGATTCATAATACAAATCGTTTGAATCATATTGTTTTACTTTTTCGTTATACTTATTTGTGTTAGATTGTTACAACCCCGCTGGGCAACAGATTGTAGCGAACTTAGGGTTTTGAACATGCTTCTAACACCAAAAAAAATTGTTATTTCCTAAGATAAATTGAAGATGCAAGTTAATAAAATGGGCTTAGCTTTATGGGCGTTTATGTTTTAACTCATTTGATAAGTTCATGAGTCATTTTAAAGAGCTTTTGAAGTTTATTTTAAAAACAGGTAAGAGTCATGGGAATACAGAAAACTTGACTTTCATATTGACAAATCTCATTCAAATTGAAGAGGTAATCTTCGTAAACTAACTTAGTTGATTAGACTAACTTTTAACAAAAATGATTAAAAAAAATGCAACAAGTTCTTAAAAAAGAAAATTATAGGGTGTGTGATTTAAACTCACTTCTTAACATAATGCAGATAGTTTTCAGATTCGATATGGTGCAAGTACTTTTTAAATAATTTTGGTGATTAGGAATTGTAGAGTTTTATGTCGTAAAAATGTAATGAAGCTTGTCCTACTCTAACATACCTACTTACGATTACAAGCTACTGTTAACCACTTTGAGCTCCTACCTTAATAATAACTTGACTACCGCTTTTATATCGTCGCAACTGAAAGTTATTCCCATATAAATTACGCATCATCCTGAAATTTATTGTTACAAATAATATACAATCAAAAATCATTTGCTACCCGCATTTTTTTATTTCAGGATACCCGTTGGCACAACGCGCAGTTACCCTACTAGTCTTTTATTGATACTCCAATATTCACGGTAGCGATAGTAGTCGATAACGGCTTACGTAACGATAGTAGTTAATAATGGCTTCTTACACAATGGGCTAGGGTTGGGGCTGAGGCTGAGCCTGGGGCTTATACTTTGAATGGTATTTAAGTAATTTAACTAGCTATAAGACTTTATAAGCCTCTTTTAATGGGTTTGGACTTATGAAGGCTTAAAGCTTATATAAGCCTGTGTGATAATCAAAATTTATTTTATAAGCCGGCTTATTTTCATTATCCATAGGTTCTTGATTGTCATATATGGTACCTACATTTTTGACGCTTACAAAACTTTAAGATTTCAAGCTTTTTGAATAAGGACCAATGTATTTGCCTTGATTATGGTTTATATAATTTCACGTTTTATGATTGCCAGAACTAATTTGATCATTGTTTGGACTAAATATGTGCCTAAGAGATACTGTTTGTTATTCTCCTTTAGATTTTAATAATAAATAATATATATAGAACATGGGTAACGTGGTGATATTTGATAATCATTGCTAAGATCGAGTGTATTATAACTTAGGCATGTTTCATCAAATTTCACAGATCAAGCAACATCAGAAATGTCAACCATGACGTGATTCTTATATGACTGATTCTTATAAGATCGAGTGTATTATAACTTAGCCCCATTTAAAAATCATTGCCAATGTGAACCGTAGACTTGTAATGAAATCTCAATCTCAGCTCATGACGTGATTCTTATATGACTGTTTATACTTTTCAAAGTGACCGGATCAAGCAACATCAGAAATGTCAACCTGCATGTTGCACATGGCTACTTTAAATAGTATGATATACTCCTAATTTGGTTATTATCAAACTAATAACATATAGAAATAATAAAAAATAAATTAAAAAAGATCAGATAGATGTCGCCATAATCTTAAAGGTAGTAACATATTGACATCTTGCAATATATAGATGGAGGACACATTAAGTACTTTTGGTTCTTATACTTATACAGAAGAAGTACTGTTTTATAACTTGTCTACTATTTGCACTAAAAAATAAGTTGCAAAATGGGTTCAGGTGGCCGTGCTACAGAAAAAAGTAACTCAGGCAGTGAAGTTGTGAAACGAGCCCCGTCTTCAATTCCACCATTCACTCTCAGTGATATAAAGAACGTCATACCACGTACCCCACTGTTTCAATCGATCCCTGATCAAATCTTCATCTTATCTTTTTGTCGACTTATTTTTCTCTTTCTTGTTTTATTATGTTGCTGCAACCTATATTGTCCCCCTTCAGGCACCTTTTTCCTACGTGGCATGGCCCGTTTATTGGATCCTCCAAGGTAGTGTCCAGATGGGTTTGTGGGTTATTGGCCATGAGTGTGGTCATCAAGCTTTTAGTGATTATCCATGGTTCAATGACACTATTGGCTACTTTCTACACACTGGTATGCTTGCTCCTTATTTTTCATGGAAATATAGTCACCGTCGTCACCATTCAAACACTGCTTCGCTCGAGAAAGAAGAATCTTTTGTCCCAAAAAAGAAGTCTAGCCTAAACTCTTCTGCAAGACTTCTTAATACCCCACCAGGCCGTCTTTTTAGGCTTATAATTTTGTGTACTTTAGGCTGGCTCCTGTATATCTGTTTTAATGTTTCGGGCAGAAAGTATGAGAAATTTGCCAACCATTTTAATCCAAAGAGTCCAATTTACAGCGATCGTGAGCGGTTCCAAATACTCTTAACCGATGTTGGACTTTTTGTAACAAGTTATGGGCTCTACAAAGTGGCCTTGGCACAAGTTTCACATGGCTAGTGTTGATATACGTTGCACCTTTGGTTATCGTCTATGGATTCCTGGTTGTCATCACTTGGTTGCACCACACTCACCGATCACTACCTCACTATGACTCCACTGAATGGGACTGGTTGAGAGGAGCACTGTCTACAATCGACAGAGATTATGGCATCTTAAACACAATTCTTCATCACATCACCGACAAACATGTAGCCCATTATTTGGTGTTCACTATTCCTCATTATCATGCCATGGAAGCAACAAAGGCAATCAAACCAATTTTAGGAGAATACTATCAGTTTGATGACACTCCAATAATCAAAGCAATGTGGAGGGAAGCAACTGAGTGCTTTTTTGTTGAGTCTGATGAAGGCAAAGACAACAACAAAAGTGTCTATTGGTTCAATAATAAGATGTAAAACTAAAAGTTGTTACCGGCATAAATCATTCTGCTATGCAAACATGCCCTGTAGTTATTATGGTGTTCTTAATATGTTAAAGTGTTACAATAACGTGAGAGAATGTAAATTTGTGATGTGTGATAAATTAATAAGGACATATTGTTTAGCTATATATATAAGGAATGTTGGAGTTAATTAATATCAAAATGATGATTAATTACAGTAATTTTAGAGATGAATAAATATTCGTTAAATGCATTTTTTGATTTAAAAAGAAATTATGTCTTCATTAATTGCAATTAATCATTTGCCCAGTGGGCAGAGATTAGCAAAACCCTATATATACAAATGCATTTTAAAATGATCAATCAAATTTAACTTGCTTAAAAAGAATATTACCTGCTAAAGAATTTTTGCAAAGTATAGGTATTGATATGTTGGATATGTGAATGAATGGTGCCCTTTACTGAATCAGCAACACGACACTTTTTTTTATTGTTAGTTCATAGTGAAAGGTTTATGAATATAAATTAATATACGTATTATCAGATTCGAACACGAGAGTTCGGGATTGTACACATTACGTATGAGAATCAATGTAAAAATAATTAATATATAAAATGTTATATTTAATTATTAATTCACAAAATAAATAAAACTTAACAAGAGTTAGTATTTAACGGGGTTTTTGTTAACGGTCGTTAAATATCAAGTTAAGGGACTATAAATGAAATTAGAAGTCGGGAAGGTTCTAGAATCCCTTGAGGATTCCATAACCGGTCGAAGAAAGGTTTACAAACGCTATTCTACCCTAACTTGGTCACGAAGATTACTTTAGTATAAATACAAACCTTATATATTCATTCTAAACTAATCTTGATTACTAACAAACCTAATTTCATTTCTCCTCTCCTCTCTTTGAGCTTAACCGATCGGTCCCCCCTCCAAGTCCCATTGGAGTCGATTTTCTAAGCTCAAACATAAGTGTTTGGTTTGTTTGTGATTCAAGAACCTAGCTTTTCTCATTGATTCGCTAGTAATACGTGTGTACAAGAATGGGGTACAAACACACCTGTGTTTGATTTTCTTGGGTCGACTTTTGTGTAAAGTCGTGTAACAAACCCTAAGTTCTTAGAGTTCTTGGTTCTTGGTTAATTGTATTGCTTGAAATTTCAAAAGGTACACATCTATTTAAATTCGTTTAGTTAATTTACAAGTATCCTTTGCTTCCGCTGTGTGCTTTTGATGTTTACATGCTTATTGTATAATTGTTATGATATATAAATTTCAACAGTGGCATCACGAGCAGTTAATACTGTGTAATACCGAAACACATAAACAATTAAATCTTGATGATTATTACATGTTTATGGTTTCTAGGGTTTTAAAAATTATAAACCCTAATTTTTTTGATAGGGTCGAATACCCTTTAATTATTATTATTATTATTATCAGGTTTTAGTTTTTGTAAAACTTGTAGAAACCCTAGGATTGCATGTAATTTTTATGTGAATAATTATGAATAATTGTTATGTGACATGATTATATGTGTATCTTGGGATTATAATTGTTATGAGGAATCTATGGTAAAAACATGCACGTATTAACTGTTAAGTGACTTCACATGTATTTTTTTTGATAAATCTTGATTTGAGGAAGACCTCAATTAATACTAATAAATCAATTATGTGCTATAAGGTATATGTTTAACTATGACTTACGCAATCTATTCGTCGATGTATGTGACTCACTTGCCTTAGTAAGTGAAAGCCCTAGTTAACATATGCATTCTTAAACCTAGAATTGATTATTATTAGGGTTTTATCGGACAAATTATGCATGTAGCTATTTGTTTTACATATATTAATTGTTAAGTTGTATGCACATTATTTGAGTTGGTTAATTGCTTATTTGCTTATAAATATTGTTTGACATGATTGTAAGCAAAAGGGTAATTTTATGAAAAGAAAATTAACCGGACTAAATAATGGTGAAATTGGATTTGTATTTAAGACTTAAATCTTGAACTTTTAGTCGATTGATGCGAATGTACCAAATAGTTAGAAATGCTCACCCATTATGACAAACTATGTGAGAGGTATAAGGAGGGTACACATTAAATTGTGACCCAAAAGAAGAAGGTTTTTAATACGCTTCGCGCTGGCCCGCTTCTCCGCTTCTTTGTGCATCATAATGGGGCTACCTATGACTATTTATATGTGTGAAGAATCTTAAGGCAAAGTTGGTATATCCAACACCTCGATTAAGACTTGGTTGATTTAATCTTAATAAATTTAAAACTAATGAGTAATGGTTTTGTTAAATTTTTATGATATAAAGATGTGTGCATGCTTCTTCATATATATTTTTTGATTACACATCAAAATTTTGTACCCTTAAAATTTAAGTTTATGCCATATAATTATAAGAAACACTTGAAGTTGCAATTTATGTTATGTGAGATCTTAGCTAGATTGCAATGACAAGGTAAATCTCCATGTTGAGTGAGACCTCATCTGAAATAAATTTGCAGTTTCTAAATTAGAAAACTTAATTGAGTTAGTTAGTGAGATCTATGACTCAAGTCATAAGATTGGATGAAACATGCTTACATTGCAACTAGGTTTGGCAATTGTAAATTCCATAATGATATAGGAATTGAAAAGTGTTTCTCAATTATTGTTCAACAATTACCTTGTTCAATACTTTCATTACTAGCATATCAACTGATGTAATAGAACTATATCAATTTGGATCCTAGCTTTAAGAAAATTCTATGGTTTATATGAATATTAACCAAGGGTATTTAATTTTCTTAAAGATTTAATTATCGAAAATACTAAAATTGAATTTTGTTAATTCTTTTAAGGGCAAATCGCATAAAAAGGTACTCATCTTATGTCCAATTTCAATTAAAGGTACTATTCTTTTTTTTCCTCAATTTAAGGTACCCGACTTTTTTTTGGGACCGATTTAGGTTTTTTCTTAACTTCCGTTAACCATTTCGTTAGTAAATTACATGTTTGGTCATTGAGTTTGTATAGGCATTTCATGTTTGGTCTATTTTCGTCCGCTTTCACGCTTGCATACGCCGTCCGCTTTATACGTTTTACACGTTTTGTCCGCTTTTGCGTTTCGTCCGCTTTTACGTTTTCATCCGTTTTGCACGTTTCCGCCTCGCTTTTCACGCTTCTTCTGCTTTACACGCCGTCCGTTTTACACGCTTTCATCCGTTTTGCACGCTTTCTTCCGCTTTTACACATTTCGTCCGGTTTTGCACGTTTCTCTGCTTTTTCACGCTTAGTCCATTTTACACGCTTTTGTCCGTTTTGCACATTTTCGTCCGTTTTGCACGTTGCTTGTTTTACACGCCGCATCTTTTGCACGTTTCATCGGTTTACACTTTTTTTCTCGTTTTATACGTTTCCGTCCGTTTTGCACGTAAAATGTATTTAAATGTCAAAACAGAAAAAAAACGGGCGAAAACGCGTAAACGATTTAAAACGATCTGCAAGCGTATGAAAACGGACGAAAATAGACCAAACATGAAATGCCTATACAAACCCAAGGACCAAACATGTAATTTACTAACGAAATAGTTAACGGAAGTTAGAAAAAAACCTAAATCGGCCCCAAAAAAAAGTCCGGTACCTTAAATTGAGAAAAAAAAAGAATAGTACCTTTAATTGAAATTGGACATAAGATTGGTACTTTTTTATGCGATTTGCCCTTCTTTTAAAAGTATTAATGCAACGTAAAACCGTAAACGTGGTTTGGGCTTTGGTAAATTGATCTAGTTCTGTTTTCAAACTAATGTTTGATTGAGAAACATTTACTGAAAAGACAAACATAGTCTCTTTTTCATGGAAGAGGAGTGAGACTCAATCCTATTCTTTTTCATGATTGAGAAAGGTATGATAGGAACATTAGAATTGTCTAAATTATAGTTTATAACTCGTAGCAAACTTTAATAGTTGAGGAAATTGCACACCTTGTTTTCCATAGAGATTTCGTAACCCTAATTCGGTGACTGAATTTTTTTGTAACAAATATGACATTTGGTTAACTGGTAAATATGTATGACATTTTATGAGTTATTATATTAGAAGTTAGACTTACCGTAAAATGGTAAAGGAAAACTAGGATAATTTATCTAGTAGTTTTGCTTTAACCATTTAAAGGTGCTACATATCATTGTGGGGATAGTAGACTTATTAAGGAAGAAATTACATGCTCAATTTTCAAGTTAGTAGCATTGATTGATAATCAGTTATTTTCAAAGTAGAATACACTCTTTTTAGTACTTAAGTAATTGTTACGTATGGGCCTTCAAAAGTGTAGGAAAGTTAAATAGCACGCTATTTGCCTTCACAGGTTATGAAACACTTTAAATGTTGTCAAATCCAGTGGGAGCATTGTGTTTTCTTACTGAATAAGGAATTATTTTAATGTTCTATAATTCAGTGGGAGCTACAAGCTTTATCGTCTTGATAGTAACCAAAATTATCTTTTGAATGTCTCAAGATAATTACTTTCCAACTGTAGACACTTATGTTTTTTAAGGATAGTCAGGTGCGTTTCCTTATTAGACAATGTAGTTCTACATCTAGTTGTTTTGCTAATATCTATGACGCTAATCATATTGATTAAATAAACAAACGTGTGTAGTGCTGTTTATCTGCTACATGATGTTGTTTCATGTACAAGTGGGAGAAATATTTATTGTGTGCATGGTACAACACATATAGATATGATTTAATGGATTCTCTTGATCATAAGGTAAGAGATTAACATTCTAATAGGACTTATACATTTAATGTGTGATATTGTCTTATTTAGAACATGTGTCAAGATTATAACAAAGACTACTTTTATGTATTATGTCATTCAAATTAAAGAAACACTTGCAGATACAATTTAGGTTAAGTGAGATCTTAGGTAGATTGTAATCTCAAGGTAAATCTCCACTTGTCTTGAGATCGGGCGTGGATGCTTTTGCAGTTTCTTAAGTTGGACACTTCATGGAATGACATAAATAAAAAAAAGTAATCTAATACTACTTTAGTTTAAATATTTATGTATTCTTGGAATGACATAAATAGATGGAGTAGTATATTAACTTGAAATTAATTAACTGAAACCAAAACGTGGTGTTCATGATTACTTTAAATTATACATGTTTATGTTTTCTTTGTAAAGTCACAAACATGAAGTCTTTTAATTATTACAAGACTTATAATTAAAAGTAAGACATTATAACTGTTATGTCTTTTGACTTGGTCAAAGAATACTTATGTTATAAAGCATGCAATTGGCTTGAATATTCTATTATACCATTAAGTTTGACATGGTTGGTAAATAGGTAAGGCAAAAGAAATTTGTTTATCTTACATATTGTTAGATTGTCCCAACAATATTAATTCTAATGAAACACTACAATGCTAATGGGATGTTCAGTTAGAAGAATCAAACCCTTGTTTTATTGTATGATTCAAGATAACTATATCTTCTTTTCTTCCAAAAGTTATCAAGGTTAGAAAATTAAGTATGAATTGAATATACTTAATAAGACTCCAATCTAGAAGATTAATAAGACACCATCAATTATGGAATGTGATGAATCACATTAAGTCTTAAGATGAAGTTTTGAACTTGTTAACACTACTTATGGAATAGGTTATTAACAAACTAGCGTCAGGAACTGAAATGTGTTTTGTAATACCCCAAAAGAGAACAATTTAGTGTTGCTCTAATTGCTGAAGTATTTATAGATAGTTTTTAAATTACAAAAGCAAGTGGGAGTTTTGTTTATATCTTGAAGAGATTAAATTTCAAAACACATAATCTTCTAAAACACACTAGTGAATAACATGATGAGGCTAAACATGTAAATGATAGAGCTCAAGATGATGGAATTCTCATTCATAGATCCGCATGGATATCTCAGATATTTGATTAATATGCTGAGGATTATAAGTTACAGGATTATGGTAAACCTGTTAATCATGATGAAGCATTTAACAAATATTGCGGTAAATTACTCATTCTATGAATGTTAAGGTGTTGTCCATAAAGATAATTGTAACATCCCGTAAATTTCCCTTACATTTGTAATAGTAAACGAAGAGTAATCTATCGTCACAGTTTACTTAACCACTTCTACGAGCAAAATTTTTGTTTTATTCAACTATGTTACTAATCAGGACGTTGTAACACGTTTCACATTCTTTGTAATAAACTCATACACGTACCCCGTTATTCCAAATCGCGAGCAAATTATACCCGACATCATTTTTAGACACCAAAATACGAAACATCACCCACAAACCCTACCCCTCATCCCCTTTTCCTCATAATGGGCCTAAAACACCATTTAAACCAAACCGGGCCCTTAAATATTTTGATTTGGGCCAAATTACACAAACAAGCCCAATAAACAAGCCCAATACCACTCTATTATTTCATTAGTATAACTGTGTGAGGTACCATTACTTGTGCCCGTTTACTACGAGATTCACTTAACAAATTCGTACCACCCTTATATAATTTAGAGTAAATTACACCGTTCGTCCTTGTGGTTTGCGTTGACCGCAGGGTTTCGTCCTTTAACCAAAAAAGTTGCACCGTCCGTCCTTAAGTGTGAAATGTTATGCGTCGTTCGTCCTTTGACCAAACGACGTTAAGTTTGACCGTTAAACTCCCCTCATGTGACTTGCACATGAGGGTAAAAATGTCATTTTAGTCACTCTTTTTAATCATTAACATCTTTTTCGTTTTTAAAGAGGTTCATGTAGATCATACCACTTCCCATATTCATCTTCAACCACAAACACCCAAATCCCACCACCATTATTTACATCCATCAATTTTTCCGGCCACATTATTGAAATTCCGACCACCTCAATAAAACACCAATGTATCCCTTTAAATTCCATCCAGAAAAAGAAGAGGGGTCAAAGTTAATCTTTAACCAACAGAGAATCAATGTAAGCAAAACTTTGACAAACGAACCGTAAATGATGACATGTTAATCTTTAACCAACAGAGAATCAATGTAAGCAAAACTTGTATCTTGCACTAGACATTAGAGGTAACCAAACTGAAATGCAGTTTGGGTAGTTCAACTGTCAATATGACAACACAAGCGGTCTTATCAAAGTTGATTGACGATATATCTTCCAAAATCACTTGCACAAAATACAAAATGACTTCCTTCAAAGGCATTCAAATCCGAAAACCACTCACCTCATATTTTTCGAAGCCAAAGCTCGATTTTATTTGGAGATTGATTAAAATCGAGTCCTCAAAACCGCAACCACCAACTTGATTATTTAACAAACAAACAAAAATTCTCACTAAACTAGCTATGAAATAAAAATCACAAAACCCACATCATAATTCATCATCATCAACCCACCCAAATCGCACCCAACAATATGCACCTTCCTTAACCCCTACAATTCTTCACCACACTCAACACCCCAAATTAGAACAATCCGCTTTTCAAAATATGCAAAACCTCCAAACTCCTACATTTCATGACCGCCACTAACCCAACATCACTCAATTTCAACCTCTCCAAATGCACCTCAACCAAACCAAGAACACTCTCTCAGAACCATCTCCAACACCTTATCCCAATCACCCGAACACACAAACTTCAAACTCATCCCACCCGTCCCACACTCTCCGCCACAAAGCATAACCACAAGGTAACTAATGAAACGACCCACATAACTTACCCACTCACCGAGTCGACTCAATGAGTTGACACACCCAACGAATCAAAGGTCTATCCACACGAGTTGTATAAAAAACGCTTTTCAAAATCTTTTAAACCACGAAACCCTTGTTAAACTTCTTTGTATATACAATCGGTTAAAAAACGAGTGGGGGGATTTGCGGTATGTCTCGAACGACCCAAATGTGCTCCTTTTTTGTCCAAGTACTACGAAATACTCGTTCTCTTGATCTACGTCGATATCAAAACTACATCTCCGAATTTTGGCGGAAAACGGTGCGGCGCCAGAAATTAGAAATCCGGTGAGTGTGTGTGATATTGTGAGGGGAAACCCTAAAAAAATCTTTTATATGCCAAAAGAAAAGACTTAAATTACTATTTTACCCTCATGGTTAAGTGAGTTAACTGACGTTAGTGGGAATTGGTGGGCCCAGTTGGATGGAGGGACGAACGGTGCATAACGTTTCACACTTAAGGACGGACGGTGCAACTTTTTTGGTCAAAGGACGAAACCCTCCGGTCAACGCAAACCACAAGGACGAACGGTGTAATTTACTCTATAATTTATTAAACTCCCACTTGAGAATCATGTTTGACAAAAACTTATATCATATACGATCGTTAGATGGTATTGCAAACAACAAAGCTGAGCCGTATCCATCATTCTCCCAACTACCACAATGTGTCAAGAAAATTTCCTAGAACATGTCTTCGCTATGTCCTTTGATCCGTATGAGTTTCCTAGTGATACTAAACTCTCAAATATACTCCCTCTCTATATTTGGTCACGTTCACCAAGTTGTTTGGACCTTTTGAGTACCAAAACCAAACCGTACCCCGTTGGAACTTATATACAATCGATCCCTCATCATAACCACATGACAATTAGCTTGAAACACTCAAAAATGCATTCTAACCTTATCCTTGGACACGTTACTATGTTGCTTGGACCCCTAATGTATACATGCTACAAACTGACCCTTTGTAACACTAAGCTAAAACCGGCCCTTGGATATTTTGGAGTAGTCGACCACATGTTATCTATGACAATTGACACAACTTGACCTCTCCTTCTTACACACCCACATGCAAGTCTCTCACACATCATATCACCTCACATAATGATTACACTTGGAGTGAAAAACCTTGTATATAAGTTTACCTAACTCACTTCATACGTTCACACCCTCAAGTGCCCATGCTCTTGACTTTCCCCCACATACCCAATCTTTTCACCATCACATCTAATTATACAAGAAACTTGTGTAAAAATCTAGTATTTATATACACACCTATATTCATTCGCAAAAATTAGTTCTAGTCTTATGTATCTAATTGTTGTGTACGAGAGAGAGGCTAGCCAAGTTCCTAGAGCTTCACTCCTTTTTCCAAGTCTTACCGCTTTGGTCTTGGTTCGTTTGTGGTTTCCCTAGCAAGGTACATTGTCCTACTTTTGATCTATGGCCCGTATATTGTGTCCTCCCCACCTTTGTTAGTGTTGTAAGTTACATTCCTCTTTGTTCTATACGTATACTTTGTTTTCTTACTCATTTATTTATCGTTCATACCCTAAGCTTTGCTTCCAAAGAATGTTACTCTCATAAATGGGTTACTGCGTAAAATGCAAAGAAAATGTTAACGAGTTTTATGCATAACCCTATCATTAAGGTTACGCCATAACTATTTACATGATATAAAGACGTCCAGTTATAAGGGACTTACGGCGTAACCCTTTACTTAAGGTTAATCCATAAGTTATTCGAGCCTATAAACACACGCCCTAATTATGCATTTTCAGCATCATTCTCTCAACAAAAACACAAGTGACGAATTAGGGCTCATCCAAGGACGAAAATATTGTAGTTCTAGCAGACTTTCCAAGGAATAATTCATTTAATACCATTCATAGTTTTAGCATCACATCAAGTATTTATATAGAATCCAATGTTTACTATTTATTTGATTATAAATAATGTATTTTCTGCACTTATTAATATGAGAGGCTAAACGCTTTATGTGTTAGCCTAGTTATGAATTTATCTATGCCTTGATCCATGCTCCTCATTTGTTTATACTTTTATGTAGATCTTTCTAGCCTATCATGAACCCATGCGTTTTGGTAGTATTGAAGCTAGGATAGTACCTCATTTGCTAGTTAGTGCATGACCTTTATAACACTAGCTCATTAGGTTGCTTGAGGTGTGACCATTATCCTTTTGTAGGACTTGACCATAGAACTGCCTACACTAGATTATATGCTTAAGAAATGCGGGAAAACTCTATGTGGACCAAACGAGGGTTCATTGTTGAAACCACTAGATAGGTCTAGAAGATAGTTGGTACTTAATGACTAAGAGCTAGTTACTTGGCCACCATGGCCATTGGGGTTAGGATTTAGTAATTATAGGTTAGGCAATGACCATTTGTGCCTAATGACTAAGAACCACTACATAAGGAGAGAATAGACATTACATAGGAACTAGATTATTACATGATAAAGTGTAACGAGGCTAGCACATTCTTCTCCCATAGATTGTTTTCACATTTCATTTTCGTTTTTTAATTAGTAAAATCAACTTAATCGTTTCAAAACATTTTTGTGACAAACTTAAATTAGACTCCGCCTATAGCTCTTGGGACGACCTAGGTTTTACCGATTTCTAAACTACTCACGACCGGGTACACTGCTCGTTAGCGCATACGTAGATCATAGGTAAACGAGATAAAATAAATTTAAACGTGATCTAGAAAATAAGCATCAAAACTGGAGTAAAGTTTTGAGAGCATATTACTACAATAAAATAGAACTATATTAGTAAATATGATTTGATTGTTATTAAGTGGATGCATGCGATAAAAACGGAACTATCTTGGCAAAGTTTTCGAACAAACATGCAATTTAAGACTTTCCAAAACTTACCTTGGTCGATTTTACAAGAACAAAATTTTCACAAAATTCGAGCTTAATTAGACCTTTCTACCCCAACACCTTTCTTCTTTCTAGTTCATGCACGCCTGCTTCACTAATGTGACCCAGACATTTATGCCACACTTGTGCAAGACTCTTCTTTTCTTGTGTACCAACACTAGTTTCACCAGATTCAGCTTAGCCATCCAAGGAGTACACACAATTTTCCTTTATAGTTCCTGACAATACCATCAAATAACCCTTTATCAATTTTACTCTTCCATTCTGAAACTTCATGGTATAGCACTCTCGATCCAGAGTGTCCAAAGATATCAAATTTCTCTTCAACTCGGGAATGTAACGCACATTCTCAAGCACAAAACTTGAACTGTCTTTCTTCTGTACACCTTCCCTATCCCCCTGATGGCACATGCTCTATTATCACTGAGCAAAGTCGTACCACCATTAAACTCCTTAAAATCAAACAAGAAGTCCCTCTTATGCGTCATGTGATAGGAACCACCAGAGTCCATGATCCACTCTAAGAACATTTTCTCACTCATTGTCATCAACAATTCACCATTGTCATAACCCTCATAATGCATACCAGAACCATGTCCCGCATTCTTCTTGACATAGCAAGTTGATTTCTTCTTGTACCTCTTTTGACAATCTTTATTTTGGTGATACTTAGAATAGCATATGTAACACTTCAGTTTATAAGTTTCTTTACCTTTCGACTTTGATCGCGAACTACCACGTCCTTGATTACCCCGATGATCTGACCTCCCCCTTACATATAACCCATCACCATCATCCTTTGCATCCGTCCTCTTCTTCAAGTCCCGTGAATTGAGGGTGGATACGACATCAATTGTGTGACTCCCTTCCATAAAACAATGCCTCCACAAAGTTATCATATGAAGGAGGTAATGATGAAAGTAACATGAGTGCCTGGTCTTCATCCTCAATATCAACGTCTATGTTCACCATGTCACCAACCAACTTACTAAAATCATATGTATGTTCAGATATTTTCTTACATGAATGCATGTAGAAAGTGAATAGCTTCTTCTTTAGCGTAATTTATTGGCTAAAGACTGTCATATACAAAGTTTCCAACTTAAACCAAACTCCTCAACAGAATCTTCATTGTTAACTTCCTCAAAACACCTTGTTATCCAAGCACAAGAGTAAGGCACTATGTGCTTTCTTGTAGACATCTGTCTTCAATGCTGCAGTCTAATTAGTGTCATCATGGTTTCCGGAATGGATCTAACGCAGCCTCCCAACCATGTTGAATTAATAGACACCGCATCTTCACACGCTACAACCCAAGTCATTAGACTCACAAATTTTTGACGTCAAACTTAGATTATCGACGACATATTCTTTAACCGTTGTTGCTAAAAATACCTTCTTGCAAATCAATTAATTAGAATAACCTTAAACCTCGAGTTCGAACAAGTAACAAACCAATAACTTGAATCCCAAGTTAATCGATTCCAAAATAAATGTGCACCAATCGAAAAATAAATAAATAAAACCTTCAATTTGTTCGAATCAAAATTTACAAATGAACTTTAATGAAGTCGTTTATAATAAACTAAAACCAAAAACAATCTTTAACTTTGGATACCCAAATACGATAAAGAAACTTTGCAAGATATATATACTCACGTGAACCACCACCTTTACAATTTTCACACGCACTACAAGAATCGGGAGAATCGCTACGAGCAAATTCCCGACGACACGTTGTCGTCACCATTTAACACTAAACGAAAAAAAACGCTGACCGAGACAAGCGGCGTTGAATTTTATGTTAATAAAATCCCGACGACATGTCGCCTATACTCGATACCAAGATGGTCAATTTGACTTTCCCCCGCCTCTCAATTATTGCAAATAGTGGGGCGGGAATTACCCCCGTCAACTTGGTACCAACGACATGTTGTCGGGACCATATATAATACAAAAATTAACCCTCTTAGCGTTTGATTAAACCTTTCTTCAACCTCTCGTGTACCTGCAACTCCAAAAGACGAAAGCCTTTTCTTCTCGACGAACCGAAGGCTTCCTTAAAACAGAAACCTCGAAACCACAAACTAGATATCAAATTTCAAGACCACAAACACCATAGCTTTTAGTACCACTTGTTGGACAACTACAAGAACAAACCCGAAGTTCAATCGCGGAATGCTAGATGAGGGATTGTATCGAGCACAAGTAGCAAACATGAGAGACACGAACCAAAACCCACAAAGTATAACCGAACGATTATATTGTATTACCACAAAACCTCGATCGGTTTACAAGAAAGAATAAGAAAAATGCATGTGTATCTTGAGCATCACCCCCTCACCTCCTTTTATAGGATGAGGGGGTCGGTTCTCCAGTCTAAACCGATTTAGAGACTCGCCTGAGTCCCAAGCAACCTCAAACACATTCTAACAAGCTATTAGTTGCCTTGCAAGGGAAGTATTTGAACTTAAAGAAAACTACACTTAACTACCATCTACTTGATCGACATAACATAACGTAACTAGACTTGACAATAAAACTAACAATGAGGTATATCATCAACTATAATTGTATATGACAGACTTGACATTACGTTCTAATTAAATTTCTCAGCTCATCCGTGTGACATGGCGAAATTCAGATTAATTACCACATTCATGGCAAATATCCATGAAATAATTTGTAGGCTTACTTCTTTAGGTTTTACCCAATAATATAATTAGGCATTTAGGTTGTTCGATATGGAAAAAATGAAATCAAGAACTACTAATGATTGAATAACAAAGAACTGAAAACAAATCTAGTTGGGTCAATTTTTTTTTAAACAGCAATTTACATATATATGCCACAACATAATTCAAATATGGATGGTTCAGCCAAAGAACAACCCGTAAAATCTTCGGGAAAACTTATTATACAGACTAAAAAGTTGAACAAAAAAAGCACACAAGTGCACTGAGATGAATGATCACAATTTATAGTACCAATATACACCTTTGTGCTCGCTATTTTCATCTGGCTCAATGTAGATGCATTCCTTGGCTTCTCTCCACATTGCCTTGAAAATTGAGTCCTATCGATCTTATAATACTCACCCAAGACAGGCTTGATAGCATCCCTTGCCTCCTTTGCATGATAATGTGGAATGTATGAGATCAAATGATGCAAGACATGAGTGTGGGTAACGTCATGGAAAACCCTATTGAGGAATCCAAAGTCCTGCCGATTGTTGATAATGCCCTCCGATCCAGTTCCATTCTGTGGAATCATAATGAGGCAAAGAGAGATGGGTGTGGTGCAAATACGTGATCAAAACAAAAAAGATATGTACGCCTAGCACCGGTAGTATATATATGCACGTTACCCAAGCAGCGCCTTTTGCTGCTACAAGAAGTTTAATTGCATAAAAAAGGCCAATAAAACCAATATCAGACACAATAACCATAATCCTTTCACGATCTGTGAAAATTGGACTTAGTGGATCAAAGTGGTTTGCGAACCTCATGTACTTCTTTCCAGATATATTAGTTAAAAGGTATAAAGGAAATCCAAGGGTGAACCTAAAAATTAATGTGAACACTCGACCAGGTGGATTATTAAGAATCTTTGAGTACACCCTAACTTTAGACTTACGTTTAGGAATGTAAACTTCATCGTTATCAAGTGAATTGGTGTTGGCGTGATGATTTCTATGGCTGTATTTCCAAGAGAAATAAGGAGTGAAGAGGGCAGTATGAAGAATGAATCCAATAGTGTCATCAATCCATTGGTACTCACTAAAGGCGTGGTGACCACATTCATGACCAATTACCCATAGGCCAGTTAGGATACTAGCTTGGCAAAACCAGTAAACGGGCCAAGCTAAGTAAGCTAGAGAAATAGGAAGGACAGGAATGTATGTGTTGGCAAGGAAGTAGAAGACATAGGCAATAATGAGATCATGAACGACATAGTAAGATGAGCGTATGACAGATCGCTCGAAGCAATGGGCTGGGATTGCTCTCTTTAGATCACTTAACGAGAATGGTGGATCAACTGGGACACGTTGGAGGATATTTTCCCCCTCGGATGGATCTGACATCCGACCACCTGCACCCATGTTGATGGTATCTGATGAACCTGCAAATATTATCTAGATTAGTATAAGAAATATGTAAACTAAAATGAGTAAGAATTGAAAGAAATACAAGAATATAAAGCTCAAGGAAAAAAGGAGACCTCAGAAAGAAGTGATGAATAATATTTCTTGTGCTGATGATTCTTTTTGGGGTTCCTCATGCTTTGTATTTATAATAGGTTTTTGTAGAGATTTGGGTTCCTTGACATTCAGTTGCTAACTAGTTAAAGCACCATGCTGTTATATTTTAATCTTAATTTTCAACTTATGGGTAAAATTACTCATGAGAAATAGACAACTTCCCAAAGAATACATCAGTATGCTTTTTTGATAATTGATCATTGTACGTGTCTTGCTTAGTTTCTAGTGGTGGTGTCAATCGATCACTACTAGAATCAAGGCTTTTAGCCACGATGAAAGTCGTGGCTAAAAGTTCACTAAACGACAAAATATAAGCGATGTCCAACATTTGAATCTCATAGTCAAAAAAATGTAAGTCATCCTATATGGGCAGGTAGTGTGTACCCTCATTTCGGGCACCTAAAAACAGTTGTTAACCGCTGCTCGGTTCATCCATATTTAGAGTTCAAACAATATGAATCAAGTAAAAAAGAACTTAAATCGAAATTATATTAAAATTAATATCACGTATTTATTAAAGCCGTACTAAAGTTATTGTACGTCACAATATTTACTCTATAGACATCTCAGATCCATATTACTAACAAGATTAATTCGATGTTTATGACCCTAAAAAGATCGATAAACTCGACCATTTATTGTAAACAATCATTATAGTCTGTCATGGGTTCATAAACTTTTAAGATTTCAACGAGTATTCATTCATATTTATCAAAGTACACAACATAATGAATGAATGTACCATTTGTTGAGATATATAATTTTATATAGAAAATTTCATCTAATAGTATGTTCAAAAAAAAATTTCATCTAATAGTGACCGAGTTGTATGATCGGTTCAGATAATTACAGTTATCTCAAAATCAAAATTAAAGCTAGAACAAAAACCGTAACAAATACGGAGTAGGTTTTTCTGGTTTTTGATTTCTGGTTTCCGGGTTTCGGCTTTCTTAACTATCGAGCTTTGGGTCGGATTTAACGAGTCGGCATGACTTGTCTGGCTGTCAATATTTTTATAACATCCGTACTAAATTCTTTCTATGATCAATGGAATAATCTTTTTCTATTTTTTGTTTCTATTTTCGTAAACATGAGTAAAGCATAGGAAACCTTAGACTTTTTTGGGATCAAATCACGTAGAATCTCTACATTTGATTCTCATATCATATTATTTACGTTATCCAATATCCTAAGTATAAATCTGGATCCGTTCCACGATTCACTTTTTCGGAAACCAATGCAAAATTAGTATTGGACAAAACAAAGTCAGCAAATCCGGTGATTTTAATCTATATTTTGTTGGTAACTATATTTTCTATATTTACTTGTGATGCAAAATGTTATGGGCTAGTCTAGTAAACAAAATTGTCATCTGTAATTAAGTTGAATATATTTATAGTCAAATACAAACGTAAAGTACGAGCAAATTTGGTGTACTTACTAAGGCCGGGCGTAACAGGTATACAAGCAACGTGTTCAACCCCATTATCGATGCGTCGTTGTTAAGAATCACTTCATCCCCACGCGTCTTAGAGAGGAAAAATGAGATGTTGGTCGTTGCCAGACCGCGTCGTGAGTGAAAGAAAATGAAGTCAACAGTAAAAAAAATATCCACTTTATTATATAAAGAAAAACTTTTTTTAATATATATATATATATATATATATATATATATATATAATTTCAAATAATCTTACACACTTATAAATAACGCAATACTCTTCTATTTTTATTCACACTTTTAAACACGTTATTTCTCATTATACAAGTACATATTTATCATTTGGGATAATATCTTAAAAAAAACATCATATTTGTTCAAAAATACACTTCTTGGTGTCGAACAAATTTTTTCGCTTATAGAGGCACTGAACTTTCAATTTTGGACTTTTTGAGGTACTAAACTTTCAATTTTGGACTTTTTGAGGTATTTTTGTGACATTTTTGCCCCTGGATTTTTAATAATTTGAGGAGCAAAAATGTCATAAAGTACTTCAAAAAGTCCGAAATTGAAAGTTCAGTACCCATATAAGCAAAAAAAATTGTTCAATACCCAGAAATGTATTTTTAGACAAGTATGATGTTTTTTAAAATTATTATCCCTTATCATTTCTCACAAGAAAAGAATTCCAAACACCTCATGTTTAAATCCTCATATGAAGAAAAAATAGATAATAGTATGAACCAATTGTTTATAAAAAGTGCGATGATATAGTATATGAATAATCAAGGTGAAATGAATCCCAATAAATAGAGATCGTTACAGCGTTTATTATCGTCTAGTGGTCGCTTACTTTTCTGAAACCCAATGTATGACGAATATACATTCCGTAAACGGTTCTGAATGAAGCTATCACTATCCACACGCATTTGTTCGGGATGTAAATGACCATTTTCAATATTTTCAACTAGGTAATGATTGTACGGGTTAAGTTAGCGTTTTCGCATTGATGAAGTGTACATATGCAACATGTCAATTGGCATATAATACCGTTTTTATACTCTGGATGAATATTTGCAAATGGGTGTAAAAAATTCCAGTGATTCTTTTGAATATTTCTGTAAGACTATTATGGAAATATATGAGAATGAGTATTTACGAAGTTACTTATAGTGATGTCAAGAAACTTTATGTATATCACGAGGAGAAACATGTGTTTCTTGGATTGCTAAGAAGCATTAGCTGTACGGATCGGGAGTGGGCTAGTTATCCAAATGCATATCGTGTTCAATTTTGTAGAGATGATCACGGGTCAAATCCATTCATTTTACTGAAAGCGATTGTCTCACAAGACTTATGGATTTGACATACGTTCTTTGATGTTTTCGGAGGGAACAACAACGTCAATGTTTTACGTTTATCGCTTTTGTTCAACGATTTCAAAGACGGGAAAGCACCAAAGGTTTCCTTTGTGGCTGACGACGTAACGTATAAATGGATATATTATCTTACCAACATGATATATCCGAAATGGTCTACAATTGTTAATTCGATTTCACATCTAGGTGTGAATGATACAAAGAAAATAATGTATAAGCAAGTGCTTAAAGCAACAAGAAAAGATGTGGAACAAGTGTTTGGCTCGCTAAAGAAAAAATGGGCTATAATAATAATAAAAAATACTGCATGACCGATGTCTTAAGAAAATAACTAATATGATGTATACATAATATGATTCAAAAAGATAAAAAGAATCAGAGAAACAAAATCATGAGGATGATCACGTATGAACACACGAAGATACACTACAAGTTATTAGCGATTTAGTCAATGAGGATACTCATCTAAACCTTTATGTTGATTTGATGGAACACATTTGGTGTCGAGCAAATGCACAAGAATTTGTAATTTTATTATATTCTAAGTTTTAATGTAATGTTTTTATTTAATTTCAGTTTAATCTAATGTAATGTTTTTAATTAATTGAAATTTTAATTTTAGTAGCTAATGATTTTTTTAAAGAGAATAGAAGTCGATGGTGAAGTTGATGGTTTTATTACACCTTGTTGATGGTGGAGAGAGAAGATGATTTGACGTTGAGCATCACTATACCCAGCCTAAGATATCATTGGTTGAAGAATTTGGTCCAATACCGCCTCTAGTCTCTTTGGTGATTTGATTCATGAATATTGTCACAAAGAGGCATTTCGATGCGGTTATACAAAGTACAACTTGGATCATTTGGCGACACCACTATCGGGTTTGCTTCGACTCAAAGCCCCCTAAAAAGGATATCATTGTTGATGAGATTAAAATCCTACCTTACATTTGTGTTTCTCATTGGAGCAAAATTGTTAAACCAAATTGGATTGATTGGTTATATGATCCAATCAAATTAGCTTGTTCTAATTCCATGTGATATGTTTTTCTTGTGAGCCTTGCTACATATCCTTACAATTTATTCCTACTAATGTAACTAGCCATAAAATAACATGGCATGTAGAAGTCACTCATTCTTTTTCATAATCTCATCTAATCAACTTTACATTTGTACCAATAAAATTAGTAGGAATATATTGCAGAAGAAAATAGCATTGTTCTTATTGGTCTCTAGCATCTTTAGTGTTTTTAACAAATTGTCGGTACAAAAATCGTCTCCAGTCTCTTGCTAGACTATTTGGTTGTTTAATAAAATCGATCAATACCGTTCATAAAAAAGGTTTCTACTATTCTATTAAAAAGAGAAAAAAATTCTTGATATAAACTAAAATAGAAATTGTTGTATCTTGTATTAGTATAAATTTTGGTAGTTTCATTTCATATTTACGTATCCAAGAGTATATAATTTGTAGGAAGCAAGCAACATCCAAAATTTTATCAGCACCAAGTGCACATGATTTGTCCATTTTTTACTATCAAAACTATTGATATACGACAATATATAAAAAGCTCAGATCTCACCATATTCTTGGAGGAATTGAAGTAACGTATGTGCATCACTTTTCTCACCTACGTAAAGGTAAATTGATCTTGCAATATATGAGCAGAAAGGGTTCATAAATTTTGTTTCTTAAACTAATAACTTTGTCTAGAACTTGTCTACAAACTAATCACTTTAGGCTGGCTCCTATATATTTGTTTTAAAGTTTCGGGCAGAAAGTATGAGAAATTTGCCAACCATTTTAATCCAAAGAGTCCAATTTACAACGATCGTGAGCGATTCCAAATATTCTTAACCGATGTTGGACTTTTTGTAACTAGTTATGGGCTCTACAAAGTGGCCTTGGCACAAGGTTTCACATGGCTAGTGTCGATATACTTTTGTCCTTTGGTTATCGTCCATGGGTTCCTCATAGTCATCACTTGATCACTACCTTCGTTTGACTCCTTAGAGTGGGACTGGTTGAGGGGAGCACAATCAACAATCGACAGAGATTATGTCATCTTAAACATGGTTCTTCATGTAGCCCATCATTTGGTGTTCACTATTCTTCATTATCATGCCATGGAAGCAACAAAGGCAATCAAACCCATTTTAGGAAAATACTATCAGTTTGATGACAACCCAATAATCAAAGCAATGAGTAGGGAAGCTACCGAGTGCTTCTTTTTTGAAGCTGATAAGGGTGAAGACAACTTGAAAGGTCTCTATTGGTTCAATAATAAGATGTAAAATTCGTAAATGTGGCATCAGTCATCCTGCTATGCAAACATGTCTTGTTATCCTTATGGTGTTCTTAACATGTTAGAGTGCTAATCACAATAACCTGGCAGATTTTGTTGAACCCTGTTTAATGTCTGCGCCAAAACAAAAACAAAGCTTGCTCTTTCTTGTTTGGGCCAACAGGCCAAACAAACCCATTACAGAAGAAACGGTTATTTAGGTGTAGAACATCACAACGTTTACTTTATAGGAAACGACATGTTCACAGCGATTCAATATGTATATATAGTTATCATGTTCTGTAACAGAAAACCAACCAATTCGTTTATAATATATCAGATTTTATGGGTTCACCCAATCTTCTTTGTTGTTTCTTTCATTGATTCTTGATTATGTTTGTCATGATTGTCGTATTGATCATTCGATCCTGGAAACTCCCACTCAAGACCTGTAAACATTGGTACCAGAGCCGAAGAGGATCAAACAACAAAGTCATGATCAATCACCAATCAGGAATCAACATCTGCGTTTTCTTAAAAGGGACGCAACCATGGATGCCAATTATGGAGGAACAAAACCAGAATAAATTGCGTTTTGGAAATAAAAACACAGTTTGCGTTTTGTTACCAAGAAGAAGATGTTTTTTCAAGTGCTATTACAAGCACTACCAGGGTGCCAAACCTCGAACAAAAATCATGTTCGTGAGATGACTACAATTTTCGTATCAAAGGGCTAAAGATACTTGCCCAAAAGTCACAATTATGATCAGGACGATCATGTGATTGCACCCTAAGAAGACTTAGAAGACAGCAAGGATTCAAGAAGGCATTAGAAGATTCACAAAGAAGAAGGTTTTGGTATCTCAACATTAGAGAGAAATTTGTTGGACCCTGTTTAATGTCTGCGCCAAAAAGAAAAACAAAGCCTGCTCTTTCTGGTTTGGGCCAACAGGCCAAACAAACCCATTACAGAAGAAACGGTTATTTAGGTTTAGAACATCACAACGTTTACTTTATAGGAAACGACATGTTCACAGCGATTCAATATGTATATATAGTTATCATGTTCTGTAACAGAAAACCAACCCATTCGTTTATAATATATCAGATTTTATGGGTTCACCCAATCTTCTTTGTTGTTTCTTTCATTGATTCTTGATTATGTTTGTCATGATTGTTGTATTGATCATTCGATCCTGGAAACTCCCACTCAAGACCTGTAAACAGATTTTAATGTATCAAATGTAATGTTTCGTAACTAATCACAATAACCTGACAGATTTTAAGAAAGACCAGATTTTTTTTTATTTATTAATTTTTTTCTTTTACTTTTTTTTAAATCATAGTTGTCATTGTGTTGGATAAAAGTAACTAGACAAATCTTTGTACAAAGTTATCCATATGCTGGTTTGGCATAGATCTCAAGTTAATTTAGGGGCTATTGCCCATAATTCGTTGTGCGCTTTAGTTGGGGTTGGATGGTGGGGTGTAATTTCTCATTTGATTGTTCGATTTTCACATTTGTAATTTCTAAGGTCATTCACTACTAAAAAACAGAGCAACATCGACGGTCAAATCTGTCAGTGAACCTAATCGTAGGCAGTGAACCTAATCGTTGTAGTGTAGTATTAGGGTAAGCCACGGGTATTGATATCGTTCTCTAGGGGAATAGGAATGCTAGTGAGAAGTTACTACGCTAAGGTTGGGGTTGAGGAAGATTCTTTTTATCTTTTATATTTTTAAGGAAAGGAAAGGTACGAATCTCGGGGTTTGGATTGGGGGTTGGTATTGCTACCGATTACTCTACTTATCTAATTATCTAATCTAAGGTGTATGTAGTCTATGTCTAATTATTGTGTGCTCGTATGATAGTTTAAAGATGTGTTTACTTAGGTTTTACTACTCCATAATTATCTCCTATTGGTGGTTGAATTGTCACGTCCTTATTCTTAGTTGCGTTGTGTGTCTAAGGTTGTAGGTATGCGTTCTCCCTAACTCTTTGAACTTACCAAAGGGTCTCGCTACAAAACCCACTAGGATAATAAACTCTTACCTAAGGCACACTTTGGATGGTTTAGCTTACAACTACTCAAGGAGTTATATTCTAAGGTTCACAAAGATTTAATCAAGCATTATACACAACGAATGACCTATCGCATTACTAGATCATTAATCAACTAAGATAAGAAACAACCAATCAATATTCAATAATTAAGTTTCATATTCCCTAAGCAAACACACAAGTAAATTAGCGGACATGGAGAACATGCAAGCATACACACAAATAATCAAAGACATAATTGTATTAATGAAGTAAAACACTTATCTTGGTGTAAGATAGGTTTGAACCCTAAAATCTTGACAAGACAACCTTGGTTCGCTTTAGGTTTTACTCCAAAAGACTACACATAAATACTAAAAATTCGGATTCTATATATAAGATTACACATGCGACGACGCCACCTTATGTTTTGTGACGCCGCCGTGTCGCCGCATTAGGGTTTCGCCTTGGCCACGTTAGACTTGCGACGGCGCCACCTTATGCTTGTGACGCCGTCTCTTCACTTCGACTCGTCTCGATTGCATCTAGGCCGTTTGAGTCATGACGGCCTACTCTTTTTACAACTTGACGTCACTTGAAAATAGGAGTTTTGGCTTCGTCCCGTCACAAAATCCTTCGACGGCGTCATAGCTAAGCGATGACGCCACCTTATGTTTTCAAGAATTTGAGTGTCTCGATTCGACTTTGGCAATTTTCTTCAGATAATCGCTCTTTTCGTCCAAATAAGTGCCATTCCAGATTTTGCCTTCAAGAGACCTAAAAGTGAAAAGGAACGATATTAAGCAATAACGGATACAAAAGTGATCAAATAAGGGTTTAAACGACCCTCAAAAAGGTACATTTTAAAACCTTATCAAATATCCCTACACTTGGTATTTGCTTGTCCTCAAGCAAATGTGCTTTAAGCCAATTAATTTATAAGTTGTGGGTCATGAAGAATTGGTTTAAACAGTCCACAACACATATAAGCCCCGCAAAAGTCATAACAAGCACGAAAATTACATACTAGCACCTCACATGGGGTGTTTGGATACTACATCTCTCTCGTGTATATGAAATATAACAAATTGGAAATGGAAGATAAACACTCATTAACCGGTCCTAGTACATAGATTACCATAGGCTTGAGAATAGATCAAACCTCCATCGCTTTGGCGTAAGCACCTAGGAAAGACTATCAAAGAGGTCTTTAAAGGGTTGTAACGTTAGGCTTACGGTAGGGAAACAAAGGGTTTGGTGGGATAGGCTATATAGTGGTGGCAAGTCAAAAATCTCTATGTTAAATGCATATGAAGAATGGCGTTGCTAAGCCAAGACTCGACACTCTAAACTCTAGCTAATTGAAATAAACAAACATAAATTTAAAGGATAGGTGTAGGATGGTAGCCGTTTTTTTTTTTTTTTTTTTTTTTTTTTTTTTTTACACACTTTACTCTACCATCCTCTACGGTAACATCAAAATGATAGGGATTTATAGGCACATCCCTACACTTGAGTTTTTATTATTCTAACACTAATTTGACCCGAATTGAAAAGATCAAAACACTTGGGGTACATTATTATGCAAACAAAGGAATTTGAATTTAACGCCCTTCCGTCATTTCATAAACTTTAACTTTTCCCATGAATCCCAATCGTCCCAAAATCAGATACAAAGGATATGACTTGACTTAGCAACTCATGCAAGCAACCGATAATTGAACTAAGGGTTTAGGGTGATAACAATAATGCACTAAAAGTAAGTGCATACAAGGTAGGCTAAGGCGATTTGGGTGTACATTTGGGGTGGGGTAAACAATGCTTTTCATTGATATTCCGGAAAACCGAAACATCACGTGAACCGCGAAAAGGATAGGCTCGAGGGGTTAACTAGGGTATCGTGTACTAAAGATGAGTACAACGCAAAGGTGTGGGGAATTACTCAACCAATGTGGAAAAGTAATTATATTACGGTATCAAACAAGGGTTATCCTAATGCCTCTTATCATTTAGTTATTCCTAACTACACAAGTGTAGTCTTACTAGCGATCTCGGATGCATCACAAAACAAGTTCTAGAATCTAATATACTACCGGTTCACACTCTAAGCATTAAAGATGAATGCTTTAATTCCTACCAATCTAAGGGCGATCCTCACATTTTGGGTGGAATTTAGGTGGTAAAGGGTTTTTTGTGCTAGTCATGCAACTTCCTATCCGTGAGACGCTTATGTTAAGACTAATGGCCCACTCCTATATGTCATGAAAATTTTTAAATTTGGTGCCAAAATTACCCTAACCGGCATTTTCTCATGGTTTATTACACAAATACAATTGGACAAAGCAAATATTCAAGGATAAGTATAGTTTCAAAGTTCCCGTTTTATTTTCCCTACCTACACTTAAACTGAACATTGTCCCCAATGTTCCCCGAAAGTATCAAAGTTATGATAATGGAAGGTAATTAAAACGAAAGAAACTAGTACTCCCGATTAGCTCGGTAGATCCGTAAAGTAGTGGTTAAATCCTTTCCAAGAAGAATTTATGCGTGAAAAGCTCCTTCCAATCTTATGTAACTTCTTCTTGATAAATTAAACCCACACACTTGAAGAAAACAAACGAAACCTTCGTAAAATCGTGGTAATAATATATATAAGACTCGATTTAAACTAGGATATAATGCTTGTGGAATGGATGTTTGACTTCGGAAAATTAAGACTGGAAAATTCCAAAATTTTTAAGTAGCTCGTAAACGAGAAAAAGTAATCATTGTTTTTACTCCTTCCCGACGTCAAAGTTGCGATCTCGACGCCAGTTATCCCGACAAAACCGGTCTCGATTTTCGAAAAATTCGAAAATTTACATCTTTAGAATCGAAAAATTTCGCAAAACATCCATTATGACTCGACACAAGCATTTGACTCGAACAAACACACACATATATATCTTTAGTGAATTGTTATTCTCATGTTTACGTTTCTTTTGAAAACGTGTAATCCTCCCTACACTTATCCCTTATGTAAAATACCTTTATATGCAATTAAGACGAGGTTAAAACAAAATAAAGCATTTTACAAATTTAAACATGAAAATAAACAATCAATAAAAGATATATGACACTAACAAGCAAACAATTAAGCATGGGTTGCCTCCCACGGCGCTTTTCTTTATTTAAGAGTCTTGTAGCTAGACTCGTAGTCGTGCCCTACGTGACTTCATTACCGCCACCTTCTTCCTTCGCTTTCCTTCGTCGAAAGGGTGTAGACGTTGTATGCTTACCGTGGATTCCTTGCCAACGTTGTCTATTATGGTGACGGTTTTATCTTTAAATTAGTTTCCTTCATCAGAAAGGTCCAAACCATCTTGGTTTGTTTCTACATTGTAATGCCCTTATCCGTAATTTGTATAAAAGTACTTTTTCTCCTTTTAGAAATTCCTTAGGGTTTTTGTGCCTTTGGTATCGGTGGGATTATTTCCTAACTTTATCGGGTTTCCACAACGTTGCATACAATCCTTGAACCATAAAGTCCCTAAGCCCTTTTTCCCGCTCATTCATCTTTTCTTAACACTATTGCTAGGGCTTTTGATTTCCACCGTAATTATGTCCATGATCTTAAGAGGATACCTTGGGATGATGGGTATCCTAGCGCACTCTTCCCGCTTTTGAGTATCATAATGCCCTCTCGCATTTGATGGTTGCCTTGGCGGTGGCGAAATGGTGTCCCAAGAATGAGGGCACGTTTTATCTTCCTCAACATCAATGATCACGAAATCCACCGGATAAACGATATTAGCCACCTCAATTAGAACATCCACCGCAATTCTTATGGGGTGGACATAGGTGTGATTAGCTAAGGAAAGTCTAAGATCGGTCTTGGCTGGTTTCTCCTTAGTTAACTTATTATAGATTGATAATGGCATTAAGTTCACATCAGTCCCCTGATCGGCTGAGGCATTTATATTATCAATATCACCTATGCTACATGGTATCACGAAATTCCCAGTGGTGTCTCGTTTTATTGTTAATGGTTTTTATGACCAACTCATGTGGGTCCCATAGGTAAGGCGTCATACTCTTCTTCCGTCATTTTTCCTTCAAGGACTTCCCTAAGAACTTCATTATACCTAAAGTTGTTTACTTGGTTTGCAATGGTTTTTTGTTAATTTCGTGCTTAAGGTAGTACTCAATGGTCTCGTGCTCATCATTAGGCACAAACTCCTCCTTCTTGCTTTCCTCGCTTTTCTCATCTCAACCCTTGCATCCTCGGCATAATGGAAACAGGCGTTAACAAACGAAGTGGGAGGACAATCGTTGTTTACTAGTACCTTTTCGGAACTTTTGTTTTGGTAAATTCAATTACCAAATTCATCATTTCCGCTATTTTCGCTTGCATTTCCTCTCTCTTCCTATAAACCTCCTCTTCAAATTTGGCTAATCTCTCCGTATGAGCTGCCATGTACTCCTCATTTGTTCCTTGAAGCTCGTGAAAGTGGTATTTGGGAAGTAGAACGGAGCGCCTTTCGAATTGGGTTTTTCTCACGACTTGGGACTCAAAAGGTGTGGTGGTTGGTGGAATTGGCGGATTTGACAGCCTTCTCGAGGAATTTGTACGGGACTCTTCTTTGCCTTTCCATAAGATAATCAATCCTCTCTCAATGGCACTCATTTGCTCCTCGAGGTGCTCAAGATTCAAAAGGAGTTGATATGGCATTAACTACGTTAACCGGAGTTTCGTGAGATTCATTCCAATCTTCGTAGCTTTGATCGACAAGCTCCTCTATAATATCCCAAGATTTCTCTCATTAAAGTCACCGAGCCTTCCACCGCGGCTCGATCAATGGATCGTCGAGTGATGAAATCGGTATGGTCATAGAAGATTTGGATTTGAAGCCAAAGATCAATGCCATGATGGGGAAGTCTACTGAGTAGGTCCTTAAATCGAGTCCATGATTTGTAGAGAGACTCACCTTGAGTTGTTGAAATGTCAAGATGTCTCGCCTAAGTTTAGTGGTTCTCCCGTGGGAAAAATTGAGCAAGGAAGCGAGAGGTAAGATCATCCCAACTTGAGATGGAACCGGCGGAAGTCGCTCAAGCCAATTACTAGCTTGGTCCCGTAGAGAATTGGAAGAGACGCAGCGCGTGGTCTCCCGAGTAGTAGCATCAAGGTCGATGGAATCGACAATTTTAAGGAAATCCCTAAGATGTCGATTTGGATCTTCTGAACGAAGTCCATGGAATGTACATCCGCTTTGCACCAACCGGATGGTGTCGGATAGCGGCCGTAGTTTGGGCTTGGTCGGAAGCTCAATGGTGTTCCTATAGCCTAAGTGGCTTGGTCTCGAGTATTCACCAAGAGTACGGGCTCTTGGCGGGTCATTTGGTGGTGGGTTGATGAGTGGTGGTTGGTTATCACCTTCCATGATGAAAAGTGATGGGATTACAGAACAAAGGTCACGAAGCGGGGATAGACTATGAGAAAGCTAAAATAAGAAAAATTTACTTGATAGGAATCAAGTAAAGAAACCTAAACGAGGTGGACTACTAACTAGCTATTCTATTCCCGCTGGCGCTAAAACTTGATAACGCTACACGCGTCATTCGGGGTCAAAGGAACTTCCTTTCATCGAGCAAGTTTTCAACACCCCAGGCGTGAACCTAATCGTTGTAGTGTAGTATTGGGTAAGCCACGGGTATTGATATCGCTCTCTCAGGGAATAGGAATGCTAGTGAGAAGTTACTACGCTAAGGTTGGGTTGAGGAAGATTCTTTTTATCTTTTATATTTTTAAGGAAAGAAAAGGTATGGATCTCGGGGTTTGGATTTGGGGGTTGGTATTGCTACCGATTACTCTACTTATCTAATTATCTAATGTAAGGTGTATGTAGTTTATGTCTAATTATTGTGTGCTCGTATGATAGTTTAAAGATGTGTTTACTTAGGTTTTACTACTCCTTAATTATCTCCTATTGGTGGTTGAATTGTCACGTCCTTATTCTTAGTTGCGTTGTGTGTCTAAGGTTGTAGGGTATGCTTTCTCCCTAACTCTTTGAACTTACCAAAGGGTCTCGCCTACAAAACCCACTAGGGATAATAAACTCTTACTCTAAGGCACTCTTTGGATGGTTTAGCTTACAACTACTCAAGGAGTTATACTCTAAGGTTCAAAAAGATTTAATCAAGCATTAAGTACACAACGAATGACCTATCGCATTACTAGATTATTAATCAACTAAGATAAGAAACAACCAATCAATATTCAATAATTAAGTTTCATATTCCCTAAGCTTTGAGTGTCTCGATTCGACTTTGGCCATTTTCTTCGTGATAATCGCTACTTTTCGTCCAAATAAGTGCCATTCCAAAGATTTTACCTTCAAGAGACCTAAAAGTGAAAAGGAACGATATTAAGCAATAACGGATACAAAAGTGATCAAATAAGGGCTTAACGACCCTCAAAAGGTACCTTTTAAAACCTTATCAATTACCGATAGGTTACTGTCGGATTAACGACGGATTTTAGTTACAGATTCCCGAAGGGTGTTACTGACGGATACCCATCAGGAAAATCCGACGGATTTTACCAACGGATAATCGTCACTATCTCGACGAAATATAACTTAGTGTTCCGTCACTATCCCGTCACAAATCTGTGGCTAGTTTTGAGGGTAAATTACAGCCATAATTATTTACGTATCGTAGAATCCTATAATACAAAATATAAAGAATGCATAAGATTCAAGTCATATTGTAAAATCTGCAAATATAAATCTCAATCCAATATTCGGATAACAAATTCAATAAAAAAAATCAAATGGATGATATCTGATATTCAGCATATATAAAAAAGATAGTAATGTAATTTGCGGTTTTCATGTCAATTCCCTCTCGTTGCACCTCCTGAATTTCTTTCTTCCATCGGAGATATATGCAATTGGATACAACCAAAACGTACACAACATTACTAAGTGCAAGCCAAACTGACCCATTTTGGCCCATGCTAACTCGTTTCGGCATACACCAAATCGTTATGATGCATTCATACATAACATGACCTGTTTCAACTTTAAACATCCTATTTGAGTAATATTATAACTAATACGACCCATTCATACGCAAGATGACTAATTTTAATTAAGTATAACTAATTTCAACTTTAAACATCTTATTTGAGTATAGTGGGTTGATGTTGGCTACAAGCGCCATGAGTCATTATGTATGGTAAGAATGTAATAGTCGTTCGTTTAAAAGGGGAAGTTGCGTTCGGTGAAGCAACTGATTTATGTCATTACTCTTATTATACGTCTTAAATTATTAATGCTCAAAATGAAAACCATCCACGAACAATAAAGATGTTATGCACGTGTAGAACTTGAATTCTGCTCGAGGTCTCACATCACGAGGACTATACCGAGGCTGGGGTGCGTGAACCCCTAATTATTACACATAAATAGCAATCTTGAAATAGGTTTATACACTAACTTACAGTTACTTACAACGATACCAATTGAGATATTTTAGTGTGTGGGCTTTATGGTCTGTCAGAATGTTAACTTGTTAACGGGGATGTTTCTTCGTGTGTGTCATCGAAAAACATAATTAAGTGTTTTAAGAATATATAATAGCTAATAATTGAAGTTTGAATGCTAATTGCAAAACATAATTAAAATGTTGGAAATATAACCCTTTACAACTATAACAATGTCATGTTGAAAAATCTTTGTAAAGCAACTTTTATAAAAACTAGATGATTACCCGTGCCCAGTAACGGAATTTTATAGCGGCATAAGTTTCTAGCCATGTACATTATATGATTGAATACTTTCTTAGATATAATGATTGAATTGTTTATGCTAATAGGTACATAATTAAGTTTCATAATTAAGTTTCCAGCCGTGTATTAGTTTGGTCAGCCGGTCATAATTAAGTTTCCATAAATAGATTCAATTTTCACTTCTCTTTCAATAAAAGTTGATTTTTCCATTATAGATAGTATAGATAAAAACATTTTTCTACTGCTGTTACATTCACCAACATAGTCATTGTGGGCATGTATTTAATGTCTTGATACTCTTAACCAAAATGCTAAAATTTCTACAGCTAAAGAAAAATATTCGACATGAAACCAACAATATATAGTACAAAGCACAACCGATGGGCTATCAGAAAGTTGCAGATCAATGAAAGAAAATAAAACCAAAACTGATCGTACAAAGTCAAAGCATGCGCAAATAGAGTTGAAATCAAAGGATCAACCTAGCTCAAAACATTGAGCAATCGGGTAAATTATATCTTCATAAAACAGATAGTAGGTATCTGCAACAATTAGCAATCACATATGTTGGAAATTACCCACAGGTAACCAATGTAATATGGTACACAGATGCCACATCTGTCATCTGATGGTGTGAACCACACAAACCTGGTCGATGCCCATGCACTAAATGGATGGATGGAAAACTTGTTCTAGCATCTAAAGCTAAGTGGAAAATTTAAGTCTTTCAGAAAATTAGTGGCAATTTTACTCTTGTCATATAATCTATGTTACAAAATTTGCCCTTTTAACCTTATCTTGCATTCTTGTGGTTGTAGATATGTTGTTTTGTATATATGGTTGGATTTTTCTGGTATAATGTATGTATTCATCTCATGTACATTTGTGCTTTTTGTTGATTTACAAGAAGAAAATGTTTCACATACGATTAGATTTTGTCTGCCTTAAAGACAAGAAAAACCTTTTGTTAACCATCTTTTGTCTAAATTGAGATGGTGACTCAAGTACACTAATATCTTACAGTATTATTTTGTCCATACTATACCAGTAGATGGATTCGACTTCATTTTAACTAAAGATTAATTTTTCGGAGGATTCGGATATTATTTGGCATACTACCGGCCAAGACGATTTCAGCGAAAAAATGAAAGAAACTGCTAGCAAATGCGGAAATCATAAGAAGTTGACTCGGCTTGAACTTTTTGAACTGAAAGAGAAATAACTGTTGAACTCCATAACCACATATCCGTCACAATCATAGCTTCACTGATATTTAGTCATGTCACTGAGATTTAACGGCTTAATCAAGTCAAACACCGTCTCTGTGTTTCTGAAGTAGGTATATCATTGACGATTGTATATGCCAGACTTGACATTATGTTCTAATTAAATTTCTGAGCTTGTTCGTGTGACATGGCGAACTTCAGATTAATTAATTAGCACATTCATAGCAAACATCCATGAAATAATTTGTAGGCTTACATATTTAGGTTTTACCCAATAATTAGGCATTTAGGTTGTTCGATATGGAAAAAATAAAGAAAAAGAAATCTAGAACTACTAATGATTGAATAACAAAGAACAAATCTAGTTGGGTCACCCTTTTTTTTTTTGGTTAGCGGCAATTTTTTATACTCACTATGGTGAAGGAAAAAAATGAGAACATTGCACTTGCTACAACTACTTTCATACCCATTTAGGTGGTACTAGTCACTCTTTTGCTTGCTAATTGAACAAAGGTACTTACACAGAATTAGAAGTAACAGGACAATTTATTAGCAAATTTACGTATATATGCCACAACATAATTCAAATATGGATGGATCAGCCCAAGAACAACACGTAAAATCTCCAAGACAGCTTATTATACATACTACAAAGTTGAACAATTTAAGCATACAAGTGCACTGAGACGAATTATCACAATTTATAGTACCAATATACATCTTTGTGCTCACTATTTTCATCTGGCTCAATGTAGATGCATTCCTTGGCTTCTCTCCACATTGCCTTGAAAATTGGAGTCCTGTCGATCTTATAATACTGATCACCTAATACAGGCTTGATCGCATCCCTTGCTTCCTTTGCATGATAATGTAGAATGTACGAGATCAAATGATGCAAGATGTGAGTGTGGGTAACGTCATGGAAAACCCTATTGAGAAATCCAAAGTCCCTGTCGATTGTTGATAATGCCCATCTGATCCAATTCCATTCTGTGGAATCATAATGAGGCAATGAGAGATGGGTGTGGTGCAAATACGTGATCAAAACAAAAAAGATATGTACGCCTAGCAAAGGTAGTAGATACATGCACGTTACCCAAGCAGCTCCTTTTGCTGCTACAAGAAGTTTAATTGCATAAAAAAGGCCAATAAAACCAATATCAGATACAATAGCCATAATCCTTTCACGATCCGTGAAAATTGGACTTGGTGGATCAAAGTGATTTGCGAACCTCGTGTACTTCTTTCCAGATATATTTGTTAAAGATATATTAGTTAAAAGGTATAAAGGAAATCCAAGGGTGAACCTAAAAATTAATGTGAACACTCGACCAGGTGGATTATTAAGAATCTTTGAGTACATCCTAACTTTTGACTTACGTTTAGGAATGTAAACTTCATCGTTATCAAGTGAATTTGTGTTGGCATGATGATTTCTATGGCTGTATTTCCAAGAGAAATAAGGAGTGAAGAGGGCAGTATGAAGAATAAATCCAAAAGTGTCATCAATCCACTGGTACTCGCTAAAGGCGTGGTGACCACATTCGTGACCAATTACCCACAGGCCAGTTAGGATACTAGCTTGGCAAAACCAGTAAACAGGCCAGGCTAAGTAAACTAGAGAAGTAGGAAGGATAGGAATGTATGTGTTGGCAAGGAAGTAGAAGACATAGGCAATAATGAGATCATGAACAACATAGTAAGATGAACGTATGACAGATCGCTCAAAGCAATGGGCTGGGATTGCTCTCTTTAGATCACTTAGCGAGAATGGCGGATCAACTGGGACACGTTGGAGGATATTATCCCCCTCAGATGGCTCCGACATCCGACCACCTGCGCCCATGTTTTGGATATCTGATTAACCTGCAAATATATCTATTTTAAGTATACGATATTTGTAAACTATAATTAGAGTGAGAATGTAATACAAAAATATAAGCTTCAAGGAAAGAAAGATTACCTCCGAGAGAAGTGATTATATAGTGCGTGAGCTAGTTTTCTTGTGCTGATGATTCTCTTTAAGGCTTGCATGCTTTTATAATATAAGCGTTTTCCAGAAGTTTAGTTCCTTTGGTATGTATTGCCATTAATCAATTCTGCAAGCTTTGCACGTGGAACTTAATTATATAATTAATAACCTTTAAAGCATATATATCAGAATGTCGATTCGTGTGAATAAAAAATAACTCTTTAGACATTAAAGTTGACATTTCAGTTTTCTTTAAGTATTATGATCATATTATGACCATTTTACCCATCAAAAATATTTCAAAAGAAAAAGAAATTCAAAAAAATTCGAAATTTCAAAAAAAGTATTTAAAAAAAATTCAAAAAGATATTTTGAAAAAAATTGAAAAAATTTAAAATGGTAAAATGGTCATAATATTTAAAGAAAGACAAAAATATCAACTTTAATGTCTAAAGAGTTATTTTTTTAGTCACATTAAAACCGCTATTCTCGACAAGATAATGTTTAAAAGGTTATTAACCCAATTATATATATATTATCTATACAAAATACACTAGTGGATAAAAAATCACTAGTATTGTTTAAGATGTACGTATAAAAACTCTTTAAAAAGTCCTGTTCCATTATTAAAAGCTTTATAAACTCCCTTTATAGGTTGAAAAATATTCATGTTCGCTAGTATTTGATTATCTTAAAAACTATATTATTTTATCTCAACGAGTCACATAAATTTAAACTTTCACTCAAATGGATCTTTCAAAATCGATTGCTCAAATTAATATTCATATGATTATCTTATACTGATTCTCCAATATTCACGGTAGCGATAGTAGTTAATAACGGCTTATTATGTCTTTTAGTATGCCTGCCGGTTTCTTGATTGTGGTCTATAAGAAAAAAAAATATTTTCATTATCATAAGGTTCTTCAAGCTTTTTGAATAAAAGCACAAGGTAAGAGGTGCCATTAGTGTGCCAAATGCATGTCATTTGTGTGCCAACCATACCGGAACATCGTGCCATTCTCGTGAGCCAAACGTTTTGAGTCAATGCAATGGCTCAAGCTATTTGCATTCTTTTGTGTGTGTGTGTTTTCTTTTTTTTGTATTGTGAGTGAGTGTGTATTTTTAGTGGGGTATTTTATGGGACCCAATAACATGTTACTAGTGTGTTATGAGGGAGGGTGTTTTAGTTATTGGTGTTATTGAGATGTGTATGATGTGAAGCTGATGTGGCATACCAATAACGTGTTATTGGTATCTTCCTCACCTTGTGCTCTAAGGACCAATGTTTTGTTATTCTCCTCTAGATTTTAATAATAGTAATATATGGGAAAGGATCTAGTAAAATGAAAAAAAAAAAAAAAAAAAAAAAAAGAGAAATATTATAGCCACACATTTTAATTAAAATTTTTTTTCACAAGAAATACATTTTTTTTAAGGTACATATAAAATGTCTCATTTTGATTATTTCTTATTATTCTCATTTTACTTTTATTTTATTTCATCCTCACTCATCTATACTTAGCTTTTTTACTAACTTTTTCTATAAATTTATACATGAATGGAAATGGTTAATTATTACAAATTCTTGATTCATCATCTCTGTTAAAAGATCATATTTTTGCAAGTCACCTCAACAAAAAAAAGTCTCTCCGATTCTTCAATATGTATGCTACTCTTTAAATATCCTACACCGCTTCACTATTTTTGACAATCATTATTTGCATACATAAGCTACGCCTCATATGGCTAATTTGATACGAGTTTACTACTGCTTACGACGAGAAAAAAGAATGTTTGTTTGTTATATATCGAACAACTTATGCGCTCAAGAGGCACCACTTTGAAGGCTTTTCGAACTTCCTTATCCGGATGACACTTACATCGCCGACTTTGGTAACAAAGCTAATCTTTCTTTGAGAGATTATAATCCATCGAGTTCTGGTGATATACGAGACTCTATATGCCGATTAACCACGAAATGAGAAATGTATATGACACCATCATGACGTCCGTTACAAACGGTAGAGGAGGAAATTATTTTGTATACGGATACGGAGGGATCGGTAAGACATATTTGGAAAACCCTGCTGCCGGATTAGAAGAAATGGTGACATAGTCATAAACGTTGCATCAAGTGGCATTGCATCTTTATTGATGTCAAGTGACTGACCGCTCATTCGAGGTTACATATTCCGATAAATATTGATGAGACTTCTACGTGCTCAATAACTCCGCAAAGTGACCGGCCATGTTGGTGAAGAAATGCAAGCTTATTATTTGGGATGAGGCTCCCATGACAAATAAGTCACAGCTTTGAGGCTTTAGATAGGTCATTGAGAGATATCTTGCGTAAGAACAGTACTGACAGCTTTGATGCCCTTTGGTAATATGACCGCAGATTTGGCGGTGATTTTAGGCGTGTGTTGCCCGTTATTCCAAAAGGTTCCGGCAAGACATTGTAAATGCATCTTTAAAACAATCGTACTTGTGGGATCATTGCAAAGTCTTAAAATTAACCGCTAATATGCGCCTTACGGTCGGATCACTACCGAGGATGTACCGAGATAAAGGAATTTTAGAATGGATATTGAAAGTAGGAGATAGAGATATTGGAGGACAACACGACGAAGAGGTTTTGATAGATATACCAAGATATTCTAATAAATGAAACTAATGATCCCGCATAATCTATTATAGATTTCACTTACCCAAACATTTTCGATAACATAGGTGATCCGTCTTACTTCCGTGAAAAGGCTATTCTTGCTCCAACCAATGAAGTGGTTGATAGTATTAACGATCATTTGCTTCAAACCTTCTTCGGTGAAGAAATGGTTTATCTTAGTTGTGACAACATAGATAAAATGACCGTGGTGGTTATAGGCCGTCGTGTTTTCACCGGAATTTATCAACTGCTTTAAAATTTTCGGTGTCCCAAACCATAGGCTCGCATTGAAGGTCGGTGTCCCAATAATGTTGTTGAAACATTAATCAATCACAAGGTTTATGTAATGGGACAAGGCTTCAGTGACTAAATTAACGCGTCGCCTATTCAAGCCAAAATAATTAACTAACACATTTTGGGAATACGGTTAGACTTCCAAGGTTGAAAATTACTCCATCGGATAAACATTTACCACTCAAGATCGTATGCAAACAATTTCGTGTCGGTTTCTTTTGCCATGACGATAAACAAAAGGCAAAGACAATCACTTTCAAAGTTGGTTTATACCTACCACGTCTGCTTTCACACACGGACAATTATATGTGGCTCTTTCACGCTAAAAGCAAAAAGGGTTTCAAGGTTGTTATTTCGATGCCGATAGTAATTTATTGAAGACTACTACAAATGTAGTCTATAAAGAGGTTCTTCACGGTCTTTGATCGCTTATCAACGTGTATGTTCGGATATTCACTTAATGTGATACTTAATTTGTTTTTACATGTTTATTGTAATTCACACAAATGTTTTACTTATGACTTCATATTAATAAATAACAGATTCACTATTTGTTTTCTTTCATTATTTTTCTTATTTTGTTTACATACTAATTTTTCATCTTTTTGGAACATCTTTTTTCATCTTATTACTTTTATTATCATCTCATTTATCTATTTTTTTTAAAAAAAACCCGGTGTCAACGGGTCTTATAAGCTAGTAATAATATATCTAAATATATAGAACATGAGTAACATGGTGACATTTAATAATCATGGCTAATATAAGGCATGTTTCATCAAATTTCACAGATAAAAGTAATATATTCTTCATTGTTATTCTTTCTATTACCCAAAATTTCAAGTTTCTTGCAGTTCCAGCCACTGTCAAGTTCATTTATTTTAAACGCACGAGTGACATGGTGATACTTATAAAATCATTTCCAATATGAATTGAACCGTAGACTTATTGAATTCTCAATCCCAGCTCATGACGAAATTCTTATATGATTTTTTTATAACTTTCTTCTATTTTCAAAGGGGCCGGAATCAAGCAACATCAGAAATGTCAACCAGCATGTGCACATAGTATGATATACTCCTAGTTTGGTTATTATCAAACTAATAAAATATAGAAATGATAAAAAATAAAATAAAAAAGCTCAGATCTCACCTTGTGATTAACAGACACTTAATTTTCCCTTTATGATTAATTTCTTTGTGGCCACGGAGGTTCACCTGGGCCGACTCTGGGCTATTCGAAAGGATAGTCGCCCTGAGATTAGTCACTTCGCAATGTTGAGTCGGAAACCAAAGAAAATCAAAAAACAAACAGACACTTTTCCCAGGTCAATGAAGGAGATAATAAATGATAAATCATAAAAGTAGATTGAACTTTAACAACAAACAAAGGGCAGTTTGGTGAACGGTTATTTGGTGTTTCTTATGTTCTATTTGAGTGGCTTGAAACAAAAGATCAGTGGTTGAAAACAATGTAACAAATCTCGCTACAATTTGTGTTAAACTTCAAGTGTTATCATTTTCTGTGTGGCAGAGATATATTTTGAATAATGCTTGAGCGTTAAAATTGGACTATTGGATTAGTTATCTACCGTATCTAAAAGCTAAAAGGCAGTATCGTTTGTTTGTTAGATTATGCGTAGTATGACACAAATCTATACTAATGCATACACACATACCTAGCTATATGGTCACATGTAGCAGTTACACACCCGATCATTTGAAAAAGACAAATAGGACATATATCAGAGAAGAATTGTCCACAACAGAAAATTGTTCACAATTCGAAATAGTATATTAACCACCACTTTTTATTACCTCTCTCATTCCTCACATCTCGTAACCTTCAACCACCCAACCTTTAATTAAGAACTATAAATTTATATATATTTTTAACTTTATGTAATATATTTTACTTTTTATATTGATTGAAAGTTTGGTAAGAGAATAAATCAACACAATATTTTATTTTGATGATTCTATGTTTTTCCTCAATAATAATATGGAAATTTAATTATGGCAAATGGTCTAAAAAATTAACAAACCGCCGTCTCTTTTCATTGTACAACAAACTTTTAATTTTCTTATTAAAACATTAAACTTTTATAATCATTCTATTGTAGACATCATTATCATTTAATCAAGAACAAATTACATGAATCGTCTCTGTGGCTCCAAAAATTTACACCAGTCGTACTCATTATCATTTAATCAAGAATAAATCACGTAAATCATCCTTGTGGCTCAAAAGGTTTACACTGGTCGTCCTCAATATCATTTAATCAAAAATAAATTACATAAATCGTCTTTGTGGATTTACATCGGTCGTCCGTATACGTATAAATTGCATAAATCATGCTTGCTTCCATTTTTATATGTTTTTTTTTGCTTCCATACCACTCGATCAATTTTTTTCTTCCATTTTTGATTCGCTTTTCTCATCGATACTACTCGATCAATTTTTTTTACTTCCCTTTTTTATACGGCTTTTTCTTCCATTTTTTATACGGCTTTTTTTCCATTTTTATACGTTTTTTTTTCTTCGATGCCACTCGATCAATTTTTTTTGCTTCCATTTTTTATACGTTTTTATTCTTCGATACCACTCGATCATTTTTTTTACTTCCATTTTTTATTCGCGATCAATTTTTTTATACGTGATCGATCACATATACATTTTTTTTCTTCCATGGCCCCTTGTTTTGCTTTTTCTGGTTATGCTCTCCTGAGTTTTTGTAGAAAACATCATTCCAGACAACTTTCATATTCTAGCTTTTTGATGAATCGGACCAGAAGTGTCTCAAAATGCACTCCAAAATCATTACATGTTCATTTTTGCAAATCACAAAATTTCCTTTAATAACCTAAATTTGGCGTAACTTACAAACCATAAGCTCGTTTTAGTTGATTCCAATTGCTATGATTTTGTTTAAACTTCCTCTATAACTATATGAAGTTATTTATGGTCATAGGTTCATTGTTTTTGTCCATTTACATAGCATAACATACTTGATTTATAACTAGTTTTCAAAGCAAGACTTTCAAAGTATTAAAATACATATTTTATAGGCCAAAGTTTTCAAAGCATTTTTATAAGATTAATCATATTTTAAAGGCCAAAGTATATTTTAATACTTTGATTTATAGCTAGTTTTCAAAGCAGGGACGATTAATCATATTTTCAAAGTATTAGAATACTTCATTTATAATTAGTTTTCAAAGAAAGACTTTCAAAGTATTACAATACATATTTTAAAGGCCAAAATGTATTTTTTAGAACCACATGGACGATTAATCATATTTTCAAAGTATTAAAATACTTGATTCATAACTAGTTTTCAAAGCAAAATTTTCAAAGTATTTACATACATATTTTAAAGGCCAAAGTTTTCAAAGCATTTTTATAAGATTAATCATATTTTAAAAGCCAAAATGTATTTTAATACTTTGGTTTATAACTAGTTTTCAAAGCAGGGATGATTAATCATATTTTCAAAGTATTAAAATACTTGATTTATAACTAGTTTTCAAAGCAAGACTTTCAAAGTATTAAAATACATATTTTAAAGGCAAAAGTTTTCAAAACATTTTTATAAGATTGATCATATTTAAAGGCCAAAATGTATCTTAATACTTTGATTTATAACTAGTGTTAGTGCAAATATTACGATATTTAATCTATACAGTCTCGTTTGTTTTGATTGATGACAAACATGTAACTTGTAATACATAACGTAAAATGTACAAGTTACTTGTAATTACATTTGTCTCAACATACATCCAACACCTCTCGATGTCTCAAGTCCTCGTATGTTACAACACAGGTTCGTACATGTTTGTTATGTGGCATTATGATCAAACCCATTAACAAATCATTTAGAATGTTTAAAATACGTTTAGAGTCACTAAGTATTTTAATAGGTTAATCATTCTATTTCGAACCTCATTTTACATTTTGCATTCACAAGTATTTTATACAAATACATCTTTTGTAAAATGTCTAACAAATATATACTTTTATTTGTACAAGTAAACTAACTATAATATTCATACAAGTACTAAAGTTTACTTACACTTGACAAAATATATATTATTTTGACAAGCACCTAACTAGATATTTTATTTTATAAAAGGCAATTAGACTTTTTATAAAGGGTTAATGGTTTGAAAAATATACAAACTTTCCACTTTTTACTATTGTGACAATAAACTTTTTTTTTCCTATTGTAACAAAATAACTTAATGACTACTATTGTAACCAAATGGTAATTAACCGTGGTAATTAACCGCCAACTTAAGTGGTAATTAATCGTGCCATTTGGATACAATAGTAGTCATTAAAAGTTATTTTGTTACAATAGAAAAAAAGTTTATTGTCACAATAGTAAAAGTGGAAAGTTTGTATATTTTCTAGACCATTAACCCTTTTATAAACTAGTTACATAATACATTTTACAAGTTTATTTTCATGAACATTTTAATCTAAATAAAATACATTAATCACCCTCATCATCACATGATCATAATGCTTCTAACATTCATCTTTGTTGTAAGCATACTTTACATTTTGATCAACCAAGGAAAGCTTGGAGATCTAGCCATCCTCATTCACCAAAGCATATCAACATATGAAGATTCAAGATCTCTTGATATCCTCATTGATTGAAGACTTCTTATTTAAGAAGATCATTTAGATTAGTTATTCATATCCATTAGACATTTATGTCATGGATCATCATTATAAACATCATTGCATCATCACAACACTTTCACCAAACTAGATTAGATGGTTTATGTGTTTGTACCATAAAACACAAGGTTTGTTATGTTGGGCCATAAAACATAGTGGGAGTGGTTGTACCCTTGAAAAGAACTCGACATCTAGCTTAGTGTCGGAAATATTGTATAAGCGACGTTAGGTTGGTTCTACCTCGAACTAGAACCCGGTATTTAGCTTTGTACCGAAAAAGTGTAGCGACGATTGTAAGGTTTTCTCCGCCGAGAAGGGAGCTTGTTGATTTAGTGAAGTAACTCTCGAGTTGGGTACTCGGGAGTGGAGTAGGCGGAAAGGAGATCCGTGACCGAACCACTATAAATCCTCGTGTTCGGTTTGCACTTTCCTTTCTTTATCTCTTTACTTTTATAATTGCTTGTGATGTGGTTTGATGTTTATGCTTGTGTGACAACTTGGTTTACTATGCTTTATATTAGTTACAAACAATAATTGATACTTTCATATTATAACAAGCTTCATAAACGATTTGATACTAAAGATCTAACGTTTTTAAGCGGTAACGTATTCACCCCCCTCGTTTTCACAATTGGTACGAGCCTCGTAGCTCTTATTTTCAAAACAAATGGTTTTAAAATGGAGCACGATCCATGTATCAAACTACCATTGAAGCGAAATATAATATGAAAATGTTTTGCTAATTATACTTATAAATTTTGTTGTTAAATGTTTAGATAAGTCATATTAGTAAAATAATAAACAAAATATGTGTTTATATTTTTCTATCAAATATAGTAAGTCCTACACTTTTTCGCTATGAGTAAGTACATTTTCAACATTCGTGAAGGCCACGGATGGGCGGAACCAAATAAAGGCTCCTTCCTTGTTAATTTTGGTTCCTTGGTATGCACAAGACTGTGATTTTTTAGCCAACTTAAAAATTCATAACTTATTAACCGTAAGTCCGTAGGAGTCGAACCACCTATCATTTTAAAGGGAATTGAGTCTACTTTCATTTAAAAATACTCTCATGGCCTGAGTCTAATTTTAAATAGGTAAAATAGACCAAATACTACAGTATATCTAAGATATTAAGCTTCGCTTTAACATAAAAACTCAAATTTTTGAATCAAGTAATTTAAGTTGGTATTCTTAGAACTTGGATACAATTTCTTTTCAAACTAAATAATTTGGTAATATGTTTAAAGGAAACTAATCAAGCTTGGTATACATCGTCATTCTTAAACGCAAAATGATGAAAAGTGTTTTTCTTGTTATGCTATGCTAAATGACCACTTGTATATGTTGTTTGCATATATGTTGCTTGCTTATTTTAAATTGTTGTTTATACTTGTTTGTTTACATAATATAAGTGTCAATCTTGTCATGCTATTTATTCACTTGTTTGACGATTTCTTGTTTATGCACAATAGGACATTTGCTAGATTTTGTGCATTAAGTTGGAAAATTGTTTTACCATCGCTTGTAGAATTAGATCACTTTCTTTGCATAGGTTATGATAACATCTCGCATAACTTATGAAATGTCATAACTCACTTAGCAATGAGTATCAAGTAAATTAGTCAAGTACTTTGAAAAATGGAGGTTTTAAGAGAGTGTTTGGTACAAGGACAAAAACAATGGTGTATGATACTATTTGGTTGTGTTTACTTTGTAGGATGATAAAATAACTTGAAAAAATGTTGTATGCTAACCGGTTTATGCAGGGGGATAGCACACGAGTGTTATCAAATTTTACCCATTTTCACCTTTATGTGAAAACCGTTAGCCCTTGGTCAAAGTCAATGATCCACTATGTTTGTGTATGTGTTATCGACTTCTTCAAACTAGAAATAATTAGTGTCATGTGTTTTAAGCAAAATTTGGGTTTCGAAAACTCCCGACACCTAAAAAATGGGTCTGTGAAGTTTTCTGGTGTCCACGGATTAGACGGCACCAAAAATTTGGTACCGTCTGTTATGCATTTTGGTACCGCCATTCCTGTACAGGCGGACCAGGCGGCACCAAATTAAGGGTTCCGCCTGTGCAAAAAATTGGTGCCGTGGATTCTACAGGTAAGTTGTTTAATTTTAATAAATCCCGCAATCTAATTTGCCAAATTTCGTTTCTAGGATAGTTGTTAATGCATATCTTTCATACCTCACTCAACACATCCTCAATGGTTTAACTTAGGATGTTTGACATGATCTTGGACACTTCCATCTCATTAGAAACTACCATCTTTGTATGGATTAACATCAAATCCATGAATCCTTAGTTCCATAAATCGACACATTCAGGATGGTCTTTTCACACCTTCATTGTTACTTTTCCTTAAGCTTAGCATTTCTTAAAGCAAAGTCAAAATGACTAAATCCTCAACCTCAAATAATTCACTTAAGAAAACCACTAGGATTAGCATTTGATCTTGTGGCTTCATTAACTTGAACTCTTCATCCTCGGACTCATTACCTCTCAACATCTCATCACCCATTCAAGATGTAAACTTTCTAAACTTAGGTACTCCAACTCCACCACCAAAATCACCCACCATTATGACTACTTCACAACCATCCAAAACACCTTCACAACCAAAGTCTCCAAAACTTGTACTTTGTGCAACACCACCAACATCTCTCACCCGTTTGCGGATGACTTAGATGACTTACCAAGACTAACAAATATGGACTCATTATTTGCAAAGATATCATACACAAGTCTAACATATGACTATAGATATTGTTTTGTATCTACATGTATTGCCTCACTTGGTTAACATGAAAATAATGTGTCATCCTCAAGACGATAAGTATTTACATCGAGTCATAACTCACACGTATGTTAAAGACATACTATCAAGTCTTGTTATCCTTAAGTTCAATCTAAGCTTTATAATCTCAACTAATTAGGATTGACAACTTAAGTATTTCATCCAAATATTCAAGTATATGCGACTTACGATTGTAGTCATTAAAAGTCATATCCGAAAATCAACACCCAAGTATTTTAACAACGCATGTTGAAACACTTATCGAAAACAAACAACCCACGGGGCCACTTATCCCTCTTTGACACCTACTATCCTTCTTCCATATTTTGGCACCATTAAGCGTATTGCTCATGAACTTACAAGAGCATCCTTTAAATCAAATGTGCCCTTTCAAAGTGAACCTATACCTCAGCCCCTAAGCTTCATAGACATAACCAAAACTTCAAGCACTTCACCCACTAGTTGTAGCAACCAATGAACCATAAGAATTAGTATCCGTACTTTTTGTGTTCAACATCTATGGACAAATAATCAACCTAAGTACTCCCATAGCACAACAAACCCCTACATCACCACATCCTTATTTAGACACACTAGAAGACCTACCACCTAGATCAACCAATCCACCATCCTTACCATCATTTGAATTCGTTGAGTGTATTGCTCAAAAAGCCCTTGTGTCCAACACTTGTACTAAATCAAATGCACGTTTGAACAAACTCAAACATCCTTTCTCACATATAAGGACTTAGATAATTCATTATGGCTAGAACCTCAACTATCAAATAAGCATGGTGCTCTTGGTAATTGTTGACAATTTCCACTAGGTATAAGTAGTACTACCTTCAAAAATTATCAAAGTATTAGTAATACTTTGTGGTTAAACTTCTCGCATAAATTCCGTTAAACCTCAAATCAACATTTTAACAACATATGTTAAAATACAATCTCAAAGCCAACATCATACACCCCAAGCAACAATGACTCTTGAGGAGTATACATAAGAAACTCGAGTGAATTCCTCTTGTCATCATCTAGTGATTATAATCTTGAGACCAAGTTTATTTAGATGGGACTATCCGATTCAAACACTTTGGCTTCATATCTTCATTTAGGAAAACATGATGTTTTGAAAAACATTATGACTAAGATTCATGCGTTAAGCTTTCGTTTTGTTAAAAGGATATTGTATATCCTATGCATCACTCTTGTGACATAAATAATTGTGTTACGAGAGATTTCATTACACCTCATTGGCTAAATGATCTTGAAACAAACATCTACAAGTTCTATGAACTAGCATATCAAATTCATCTTGTCATACTTGTTTTCATAAGCATGATAACTTTATCCCATGGGATAATCTCATTTGTTGAAAGATACTATTTGTATCTATTTCCTTTCAAGCGTACATCATAACCTAACCTTGCTCAAACCGAGTGCACATCCAAGGTTAAAACTACACATCTTTAGAGCATATACAAGATCTATTGAAGTTGGTAACCTCACTTAGATTCTTGTTAAATAATATTCAAAGAGCTCTCTTGAGAACGTTCTTAGTTTAACATATTCCATTCTCTAGTCTTAGATGATCAATTCACATTTAAAGTACACACTTCAACTCAACATAAAAGATGTCATCCATTAGATCATACAATTAGCTATGTAATTAAAAAAAAAAAACTTTAGATTCTAAACACAAGATTCAAACACATTGTTTATCAAACACACCATTGTTAAAATTCAGGTGTATAACATGACGTCTTCATCACCTTAGTTATGTTGCATATTAGTTAAGTCACATTAAGCCAAGTATTGGTAAACTATCATCTTTTATGCACTTTAATATGCAAAAGTAGGAGTTCCCATCTTTCTAACATGAGAATGACTCTTGGAGAACCTATTGCACTAGAAACTCAATTTGACCTAACGGTTGAATTGCTTCACGAGAGAAGTTGGGTAGGTGGAATCACCCGTAAAATGGTCGTGTTTAGCCTTAATTGAGCACCGCTAGTAATAGTCTCATATTCATTCTCCAACTTGAAAATATGTATTCCTATACTTGCCTAAAGTAAGTGTTAAAACATTGATAGTTTGCCTCGCCTAAGGAATACTAATCAAACAAGTAGTATATATGACTTTTCTTTCAAAACCACTTGCATTGCACTTACATGTGTTGATTACATATTCTTGTTTGATACGATAAGTTGATTTGACATTATCTTAGTGTTTGATAACTAGTCAAATGTGTAAACCTTAGTAAAACCACTTGCATTGCACTTAGATGTGTTGATTACATGTTCTTGTTTAATACGATAAGTTGATTTGACATTATCTTAGTGTCATAATGTATAAACCTTGGTATGGTTTTATCTTCATAATGCTTGTATTCTTGTCTCATGCTACTAAACGTTTAAACCTAAACTTTATTTGCATGATTCTTACTTTTGAATTATTTTTAGCATGATTAACATGTTACTTATGAACTCATAATATGCCATTTTGATACGTGATAATTTTGATATGATATATTTGTGTTTGAAAGCTATTAGTTGGCATTCATTACATCTATGTGTAGTACGATCCAAATGATACATGCTCCAAATTTTTATGTCTTAAACATGGCTTGCATGAATCTTTCATTTTGTTTCTTTTGCTTCTTGTCACACTATTTGTTTGCTACATGTGCACATATAATCATCAAAGTGCTTTTGGTATGACAAACTTTTAGAAGCCTTTTTATCTTACAAATTAATCACATAGTTTTGTATATCCAAGTATGCTTAAGTGTCTAAGTCTAACGACAAAACAATCTCATAATGAAATGTCTTGAATAAAGTTGTATTCTTGCATAATATGATTGTTTTGATGCTATCTTGTGTGGTGATTTCTTGTCTACTAAGTACAATGTGTTGTTTTGCTTATATAATATGTTATCATTTGATTTCTATCATGTTAACATCTTTTGTCACTAACAAACTTGTTTTGTAGGTCGATAACAAATTATTTGTTATCTCACTTGGTTTTAACTTTTATATGCTCATTTTGCATAATCCCCTTTATTGCTACATAGATTAGTAATATGCTTTATGGGACCCCTACACTTGCATATAGTTTAAAAGCATATAAAATTAAGTTCTAGCGGGTTGGCTTTGCATTTTTGTATTTCAACCGACCTCTTTGCAAATCTCATTTTGCTTCCGCTTTCAAAAATCACCTCCATCATTATTTAGTTATAACAATACTCTAATCCTCTTCACTTCCTATTAGGAAACCACATGCCTCATCATACGATCATCTCGTATTAATCGAGAAGAGGTACGTGACTTTAAGGATGAAGTTCATTGTATGCTAACCATCATCCAGAAAAACATCACTAAGCTCATCTCTTTCGTTAACCCGAATAACCTCCTAAACATTTTGTTGTCATTCCTTATTTGATACACATTATGTTGGATGTCCACCAATTAAGGGAGAAATCCATTCACATAATTATCTTTTGTCAAATTTTATGTCTCTTAGACTCTAAAATACCAACACATAGGCAAACACCACTTAGCTAAAACCGGTTCACGAAACCACAACTAGTTCAACTTTTTAACCTTATATCACAAGTTTGCACGAATACCTCATCAAGTGAAAACACATCATGTGTTTACAAACTTCTTCATCTCCACAATCAACGAATCTAGGATTTTCCTTAACCTAGCACCTTACAACTTCACTATCTAGAACACCATCATAGGATCTTATCCTTTTCTCGCTTGACATATATCATGCATGTTATTGTCGGTAAACGATATATTTAATCAAAGCAACCATTTCCAACACGTTGGTCCATCCAACTCTCACTTATATGATGTCATTCTCATCCTCATATAGGTACCCATTATTATTATTAGTATTTTCCATATTGTATTCACTTCTTTACAAAGTGATAATCATCCATGTCGGTCAAAACCATGCTAATACTACATTTCCCATTGTCACCTAGAATAGGTCATTTTTATAATTTGTGTCAATCAATGAATGAATTTATCTTCATGTTATCACTTTTCTTAGATAGAACGCATTATTGATTACTCTTGGGTTGAAGCATATGAGAACTTGCTCAAAACAATAGGTTGTTAGCATCAATAAATCATTCAAATCATAACCCTTATGCATCATTGAAATGCAATGTCCATTCATATTTTTTCTCTTAGCTTTGGTCACTTGACATGACGAAAGGATTGCTTGAGTCTATATTTTTATATTTGTTATACATATGAGTTTCTAACTCCTTAATAGCTTCCTACCTAATCACCACCACCTTCCATCACCACTTTCACTAATCATCACCACCATGGATTAGCGAAAACTTGCTTTTGTAAATGTCAAGTCATCTACCATCACCACATGAATCCTACTAGTAAACCGACACCAACACTAGCACCACCAATGGCACACCCGTGGAAGACTTCATATCTTCTTTCTAGGAATTATTTTGTAGGCTTTTATCATATTATATTCTCACTTTTCTTATGATTGTAATTAGGAGACTACACTTCATGAGATCTTTGATTATATCATTTATCACATATATATATCTCATTTTCTTTGTGAAAAGATGAAATATATTGCACTAATGTTTTTCATTGTAGGTTCATCATCATATACACTCGATTGTATATAACTTACTCATCTAAGGATGAAGTTTGCATCAATTATTTTTCTTATTTTAGGTGCTTCTTGACACCCTAGAACAAGGAGGAATATCCTTTAAGCACTCATATTGCATCGTCTATACACTTGGTTGTATATGACATATTTGTCTAAAGACAAAGCTTCTATTATACTAATATTTTTTGAAGGTTCATCTTGATGCCCTAGAGCAAGGGAGCTTCCGTCAAGAATTCTTGAATGCATCTTATACACACTTTGTTGTATAACACTTACTCGTCAATGACGAATATAGTTTTGCACTAATATTTGTTTTTAGGTTTTAATCATACCACGATGCCTCAAACAAGGGGAGCAACCGTCAGGGGAGCATGCACGCATTTAGCATCATTCTCACTTTTCAAACAAGCATTTGTGCTTGATAAACAATGGAGAAAATAGGCTAACATTGCTATGCATTTTCTTTTCATATATTTCTCATAATTTTGTTGCATAAAACTAACCTTGATGTAGGTTAAGCCTCTTTATTTGATCCATGGATCCGCTACCAAACAAGGGACGGATTGAAGTGGACGGTTTAACTTCACTAGGGATGATGCAAGCTCGCCTTTTGGGGAGAAATTAAGTTAAACTCAAGGACACGCCCTTTTGTTTCGACAAAGGGGAGAAGAGTGTAAACGGAGAAGGTAATGTAAAGGTAGTAAGGATACAAGTAACTTTTACATTTTACTTTCTATTACGTTTACATATCTTTGTCATCATCAAAAGGGGAGATTGTTAGTGCAAATATTACGATATTTAATCTATACTGATCTCGTTTGTTTTGATTGATGACAAACATGTAACTTGTAATACATAACATAAAATGTACAAGTTACTTGTAATTACATTTGTCTCAACATACATTCAACACCTCTCGATGTCTCAAGTCCTCGTATGTTACAACACGAGTTCGTACATGTTTGTTATGTGGCATTATGATCAAACCCATTAACAAATCATTTAGAATGTTTAAAATACGTTTAGAGTCACCAAGTATTTTAATAGGTTAATCATTCTATTTGAACCTCATTTTACATTTTGCATTCACAAGTATTTTATACAAATACATCTTTTGTAAAATGTCTAACAAATATATACTTTTATTTGTACAAGTAAACTAACTATAATATTCATACAAGTACTAAAGTTTACTTACACTTGACAAAATATATATTATTTTGACAAGCACCTAACTAGATATTTTATTTTATAAAAGGCAATTAGACTTTTATAAACTAGTTACATAATACATTTTACAAGTTTATTTTCATGAACATTTTAATCTAAATAAAAATACAATTTTACATCACTTCATGCATCATCATATCTTTAGAAGATTTGGTCAATATTTGGTTAGATTTGAAAGATCTTGAAAGATATTCTAAGATATCAAATCTAATAAAGTGTTATTTTTTAGATTACATTTTTGGCTATAAATAGAGCCCATTGTCTTCTCATTTCAATCATCCCTTCCAACACACATTCTTTCTATCTTTCTTTCATATTTTAGATCTATAGATAACCATGTAGTAATATACATTAATCACCCTCATCATCACATGATCATAATGCTTCTAACATTCATCTTTGTTGTAAGCATACTTTACATTTTGATCAACCAAGGAAAGCTTGGAGATCTAGCCATCCTCATTCACCAAAGCATATCAACATATGAAGATTCAAGATCTCTTGATATCCTCATTGATTGAAGACTTCTTATTTAAGAAGATCATTTAGATTAGTCATTCATATCCATTAGACATTTATGTCATGGATCATCATTGTAAACATTATTGCATCATCACAACACTTTCACCAAACTAGATTAGATGGTTTATGTGTTTGTACCATAAAATACAAGGTTTGTTATGTTGAGCCATAAAACATAGTGGGAGTGGTTGTACCCTTGAAAAGAACTCGACATCTAGCTTAGTGTCGGAAATATTGTATAGGCGACGTTAGGTTGGTTCTACCTCGAACTAGAACCCGGTATTTAGCTTTGTACCGAAAAAGTGTAGCGGCGATTGTAAGGTTTTCTCCGCCGAGAAGGGAGCTTGTTGATTTAGTGAAGTAACTCTCGAGTTAGGTACTCGGGGAGTGGAGTAGGCGGAAAAGGAGATCCGTGACCGAACCACTATAAATCCTCGTGTTCGGTTTGCACTTTCCTTTCTTTATCTCTTTACTTTATAATTGCTTGTGATGTGGTTTGATGTTTATGCTTTTGTGACAACTTGGTTTACTATGCTTTATATTAGTTACAAACAATAATTGATACTTTCATATTATAGCAAGCTTCATAAACGATTTGATACTAAAGATCTAACGTTTTTAAACGGTAACGTATTCCCCCCCTACGTTTTCACAACTAGTTTTCAAAGCAAGGACGATTAATCATATTTTAAAAGTATTAAAATACTTGATTTATAGCTAGTTTTCAAAGCAAGACTTTCAAAGTATTAAAATACAAATTTTAAAGGCTAAAATGTACTTTTTGGAGCCACATGAACGGTTAATCATATTTTCAAAGTATTCAATTACTTTATTTATAACTAGTTTTCAAAGCAAGACTTTTTGATATGGTTGATTCTTCACACGGAAATCTAAAAGAGAATAACAATGATAAAATTAGTATTCTTCAAAAAAAATACTAAGTTGATCATTCTCTAAGGTGGGTAATATTGTTGTTTCTGATATGGTTGATCAAATTAGTATCTCTGCTTTGAAAACTTTGGCCTTTAAAATATGTATTTTAATACTTTGAAAGTCTTGCTTTGAAAACTAGTTATAAATCAAGTATTTTATGCTATGTAAATGGACAAAAACCATGAACCTATGACAACAAGTAACTTCATATAGTTATAGAGGAGGCTTAAAAAAAATCATGGCAATTGGAATCAACTAAAACGAGCTTACGGTTTGTAAGTTACGCCAAGTTTAGGTTATTAAATGAAATTTTGTAATTTGCAAAAATGAACATGTAATGATTTTGGAGTGCATTTTGAGACCATTCTGGTCCGATTCATCAAAAGTTAAAACATGAAAGTTATGCGGACCGATGTTTCTACAAAATTCAGGAGAGCATAACCAGCAAACGCAAAACAAGGGGCCATGGAAGCAAAAAAATGTATATGTGATCGATCATGTATACAAAAATTGATCGCGTATAAAAAATGAAAGCAAAAAAAATGATCGAGTGGTATCAAAGAATAAAAGCGTATAAAAAATGGAAGCAAAAAATAATTGATCGAGTGGCATCGAAGAAAAAAAACGTATAAAAATTGGAAGAAAAAGCCGTATAAAAAATGGAAGAAAAAGCCGTATAAAAAATAGAAGCAAAAAAATTGATCGAGTGACATTGAAGAAAAAACGTATCAATAATGGAAAAAAAATTGATCGAGTGGTATGGAAGCCAAAAAACGTATAAAAATAAAAGCAAAGATGATTTATGCAATTTATACGTATACGGCCGACCGATGTAAATTTTCAGAGCCACAAGGACGATTTATGTAATTTATTTTGATTATTTGATATTGAGGACGACCAATGTACACTTTTTGAGTCACAAGGACGATTTATGTGATTTATTCTTGATTAAATGATAATGAAGACGACTAGTGTAAATGTTTGGAGCCATAGGGACGATTTGTGTAATTTATTATTGATTAAATGATAATGATCCCACAATATGATGATTAAGAAGTTTTAATGTTTTAATAGAAAAATTAAATGTTTGTTGCTTACAATAGGAAAAGATTGCAATTTTGTTGATTTTTTAGACCATTTGTCCATTTAGTTAAGCATGCCTCATAAAACAATCTTTTCTCAAATTTAAAAATACCAATACTTTTTCTTTCTCCATATCATGCATGGTAATGTCATATTCAAATAGAGATTAAGTCGTAGAATAGCATTGTACTTTTCAAAGTGTTCCATTTTGATACGTGTACTTTTTTTAAGTTGTAGAATAGCAATGTATTTTTTTCAATGTGTTCCAATTTGGTAGGTGTATTTTTTTAACTTTGTTTAAGTTGTTTAACAGCAATGTACTTTCCATAAGTGTTCCAATTTGGTACGTCGATGGCGTATCAAATTGGAACACTTTATAGAAAGTGCATTGCTATTCTAACTTAAAAATTAAAAGAAATACGTACCAAAACAATACAATTTGAAAAAATACATTACTATTATACAACTTAAAAATAATACACGATAAAAAACAGGATACTTTAAAAAGTACATTACTATTTTACGACTTAATCCCATTCAAATATACCAAGACCATCGCCTTTTATCTTCGTAGTATCAGACTATATCGTTGGATATCACAAATTTAGATGATCTTTTTTTCCGGCACCAAACCATGTCGATCCCGTTCTCAAACTAAAGAGAAAATTATTTTAGATTCAATGGTATGTTATGGATAATTATTAGTGGATGTCCATATAGTCCATAAGAGGCCCATGGCCCAATTAGCAATTAGGGTTTTTACCCTACAGTTTATCTTATATATACCCCATGTATCTCTGACATTATGAATCAATTGAAGAATACTTTTCATTCCCTCAATTCTTGTTCACAACACGTTATCAGCACGCTCTAGCTAAAAGGTAATTTTTCGAATCTTCTAGACTTCTAAACGGTGAATCTCGAACCCACTGTCTTATGATTTAATCGTTTTTTTTTCCAAAATTTCTTATTACTTTAAGTTTGCTATGCGATCATATGATTAAAGTTTTATAGTACGTATGAATAATTACTATAACTCTTTCTCTGTATCTAATATATCTACACTATTCTTTATACTCATGTTTGTTTCTTATATACTCAATATATTCACATGTAGTATTATTATACCGATTCTTGTTTTGTATAATTATCAATATATCATAACGATTTACCACTTGCAAACACCTTTTGATATGAGACATAGACATCAATAAGCCTATACTTAATGTCGATAAATAAATATAATTCTTAGGATAGGAATGATTGTATGGTATTTTATGTATATCTATAAGGATTTAATCATATGTTTTATCGTTTTTTTTTTTTTTTGCTTGGTCATCATATATTTGTTTGTATGTTTTAACACTGCATGTTTGTATTTTTTTTTTTGCTTTGTTTCTGAGATGATTTGTTAACTGTACCTACTAAATAAATATCGTATAACAATTTTTTTATGTTACTTGTTTTAGCAACATAGTTGTTTATTGTATGTTCGAGCTTAAAATGTTTATTGCCTTGATTTGTGTCCATGTATTATATCATTATTATTTTTTTGTGAATATATGCATGATTTAATATGTAGTTTTACTTGTATTGTATGAATAATAGAGCAATTAATAACTAAAACCATATTCTCTAATCATCTTTATGGTTTTGACTTATTTGGTTTGATGTATTAATTTGAAGATTGTTACTAGTGTATTTTGAGCTATATTAATCATGTGAAATATATTTGATCTTATGTGTTGCTATAATCTAGTTCACTATTATTTTGATTGCAAGTATATTGAAAGCTACAAAAGTAAAATAATGATTAGTGAATTATTGGTATCGCACTTGTTTGATCTTGCTAGTTGATACATGCGTTTGTGATATGTTTTGTCAAATTTGGTTGAGTTGAAACACGACTTTGTTTATTCATCTACTATTTAAATGACTTGATGGATAAGATTAAGCATCTAATTTTTTTCTATGATATACAAGTGATCTCTTATAAATTATATGATTATTTAGAAAGAGTCTTTAAACTACAATGTTTCAAAGGTATGATGCTTATGTATATAAATTGTAGTGCAAAATGCTATCATTTTATTGTTTAATTAATAGGTTGCTTAAGAAAATCACGCTATTATTACATGCTTATGTGAATAAGGTCTTAATGCATGACTAACACAAGAGATAATTTGCTTATACATCGCCTTGATTAACACGATAATTATTTTATACAAATGTTGGATTATGAATGAACAAAAATACAAAGCCATTACTTAGTCTCAATATTGTCGAGGTAAATACAAATTTTGTTGGTTGTTCTAATTGTGCAATTGAGTTTGGCATGTATGCACGAGTTATTTTTATGTTTGCATGTACGTAAAACATTTGATTTATATTGTATTTTCTTATAAAGCTATAGGATAATGTGAATATTATATTAAACTCCGTGTGAAAGACATAAAAAGCTAATCGAAAAATGAGCTCTCTATCTTTATATAAAACAAGGTATGTGGTCATAAAGTATAAGTTTATGAGCCAAGATTATTTATTGGCATGACCGGTTGGACCATCCCGAGTCATTGATGATGCGACACACATAAAAGAACCATGGGTTCTTCAAAGGTGATTTCAATATTTTTATTGTTCTCGATGGAAATATAGTGTTCATTTATCACCACCAAATTAAAGTAAGGACTTTATCCTATGAAGTTTTGGAAAGAATATAACGGGGATGTATGTAGGCCTATACATCCGCCTTGTGGATCATTTTGAGTTTTAAAATCGATGCATCGTCAAAATGATCACCAAAACGCAACTTATGTTAGCGTGATTAGTGACTCGTCTTAAAAATGCGAGCAAGGTTTTCCAAATCGTATGTTTAAGAATAGTGGTGAATACTCTTAAGTATTGGGCGATTATTGGAATAAGTGTTGAACATAAAAGTTGCCCATGTTCATAAGCGAATTGCTTTTGTTGAAACGTTCATAAAACGTTTCAGTTGATTGCAAAGCCAATAATATTGTGAGAACAAAACTCTAAGTTTATGGGGCATATTATAACATATGAGTTCGCATCTTGCCATTAATCTATAATGAATCCTCCCCAAGAGAATAGTTTTGGTCACAAACCATATTTCCCATGTGAGATTTTGCAAAATGGGATGTTGAAATTGATAATTCATTCAGGGGGAGAATGAGCAGCGAGAGATATGGAATGAATTATGATATAAATGTTGATCCTCATACCAATATATAAGAACTCGAAGGGACAATTTACATTCCAGATCTAGTAATTGCCAGACATGTTAATGACATAAATAAAGTGACTAGATCATACATACGCTGCTAGTGCTCCAATTACATTGTGTGTCCCAACATTAAAACCAATGATTGGTAGTAAGTCTATGGCACGTCTGCAACGTGATAGACTAATCGATTCCAAATAAAATTCCTCGAATAAAGAGATTAAATGGAGCAAGAAAATTAAGATGGTTAAATCGAGGTAATAAAGACCCCATAATGTTCTAGACATGAAAGTAATTGAAAAACCCGGTGCACGAAAAGTTTGAGATCTCAATAAAGGACATAATACAATGTCTAGTAGAATGTGGAATCGAAAAGAACTGAATCGACGTCGATAATACTATTGTATAAATAATGTGCATGATAAATATTGTAAAAGTAAGGTGAGGATCTTGGATACCTGCAAGAAGTGCAGTTCTATAAACGAATGGCCAAAGAATGTAAAGACACAAATAACTAATGAACTATGAAAGTCTCTTGATGAGATATGGTTTTTGTAACTTGAAATCCATACACATGAATTTTAAAGAAAGATTGATGTTATGTCTGGCAATATGAGAAATAAGTTATACGTGTCTAAGATAATAATACAAGAGCTCATTTTATGCTAAGATTCCTTAAGGAATATAGAATGCATGAAGCACATGTCATGATTTAAAATTCTAGAAATAGTAATTGATCAAATTGAACAAATTCCATGGAATGGAATAAAGTAAATATTTCGATATTTTTAAGGTACAAGAAACGTGGGTTTTAACTTTACTAACCCATCAAAACAAGTTTAGTAAGTTTTGCAGATGCAGGATATATGTTTAATTCTCACAATGATCAGTCTCAAAATGGATATGCTTTTACTAATGGCGGCACTGAAATTTCATGGAGTTCGACAATGCAAACAATCGTGGATAGTTCATATAACCATTCAGAAATTTTGGGAAGGATACATTGCTTAATTCAAGGAAGGTTACATCAAAGGCGACAAGACAAAACATATTTTTCCAAAGTTCTTTTTCAACCATGACTTACAAAAGAATGTTGATATTATCGTTCAACAAGTTCGTTCAAGTGACAATTTGGCGTATCTATCTACCAAGGCGCTTCTACATCAACATTTTGGACATTGAACCACAACATCGGAGTGCGCCAACTCAAAGAGTTCAACATATGTAGTCATCAGAGGGAGATAATACACGCTGCACTCTTTTTCCCTTAGCCATGGTTTTATCCCACTGGGTTTTCCTGGCAAGGTTTTTAATGAGGCAACATTTCTAAAGCGTATTAATAGTATGGACATCCAAGAGGGAGTGTTATGGATAATTATTAGTGGATGTCCATATAGTCCATAAGAGGCCCATGGCCCAATTAGCAATTAGGGTTTTTACCCTACAGTTTATCTTATATATACCCCATGTATCTCTGACATTATGAATCAATTGAAGAATACTTTTCATTCCCTCAATTCTTGTTCACAACATGGTATAATTTTTTAGAACCTAAAATATTATAGATTTAGAGATCTTGATATTTTAATCAGCTTTAGTGGTGTAACAACAACCTAAAAAGTATAAGAAGTACCTTTTTTAGTGTTTTATGAACCTGTTTTTTAGCATGAAAAAATTGATAATATATATATATCTCTCAAACATTTGTTTGAGAGAGGGTATTATGCTTACGATTCATCAAATTTCCTTCATAATATTAAGTTTTAACATGATCAGGTTCTTCATTGTTAATATTTCTATAAATAGAAATAACAAGGATTTCAATCCGTGCATTACCGCAGAGCGCTTATATACGATAGTATAGTATGTGTTGTAAAACTAAAAATTTTACAACGGAAGCTTGAAGCTTAGAACATTTCTTATCCAATAGCCGTAAACGAAATACAAACGCACTTCAAATAAAAGATCCAAACATAACAATTTGGATTTATAGGTAAGATACATATAAGACCCAAAAAATCATCCTAATTCCTTCTTGCAGGTAAGACAAAAAAAATTAAAAAAAAAATCATAAAAACGTTTCCACTTCTTCTAGCCTTTAGCTCTTGCTTGTTTCCCACTGGTATTACAATTTATTACAACATTTAAGTGCAATGATCGCTTGATCCCCTTTGAGTCATACATAGCCAATTCTCCGATTGTTTGTTCGATTCGCCTTATTTGAGGATGAACGTAGCATAAGCCATTGTGCACATCCGTTCCATAATAAACTTAGTAACCTATAATAAGATCATGTGTCTGTGTATGGTGGGCACCTTAACTTTTGATAAACTCATAACTGTCAAAAGAAGACTTTATGGTGGACACCGTAACCTTTGAGAAACTAAGAGTTGTCAAAAGAAGACTTCCATAATATAGACCAACCACTATGTATATTAGGGACAGGTTCTCCAAGTTCACAATACATAAATCAACAAATGAACCTAAAAAATGTGACAAAAATAAAATGCGCCAATGCCAATATGCTAATCAAATTTAAAACAACAAGCATCGGGGGGAATCTAGGAGGCATAGGTTTTCATCCTTTTTGTAGTCCTCGCAGTTAAAGCATCGGGAGGAGTCTAGGATGTGTTGTTTAGTTTATATCTAGATTTGTATTGTACTCTTTTGCTTCTAGCTCCTTGCTAGCAGATTTTTATTTTATATCATATATTTATGTTGTTCAAAAAAATAGGAGGGTTTGCAAAGTCGCAATATGCTAATCAAATTTAAAACAACAAGCAAGACCAAAGATTCATGAAGAGACTCTAAAAGACATCAAAAACCTCATACAAACACAAAAACACTTGTGTTGCCTAGTTAATGCATCCTATAGGGGATAAAAAAAAGACTTAAAATGCAATTTCTAATGGCACAATTATTTAACAACAGTCATTGGCAACCGTGTTAACGCAAACAATGTATAGTTTTAGAGTTAAAAACAAAACTGGTACATGTCCTGCAACTAATCTATGCAGTGTAACCTTTAGGGGTGGACGACGTTTTTATCTCAGACATCCTTAATAAGACAAAACCATGGAACCGTTATAATAGTCGATGATAAAACATCTTTGAATTTATTGGATACGGATGGATGCTATTTTGGATGGCAGTCGTCATCTTGAACCACCCGATATGTACATAGATTTTGCAAAAAAAATTAGCAGACCATAACAACAAATCATTATTTACCTACATTTTCGAATAAAACCATCCTTTAATTATCATAGACAACCTTTTTTCGATTTCTTCCATCCTCTTTATTCACACATTACAATCGCCAGTCAACATCTCTTTTATACCCAAAACACAAAAAATATAATCATCCATTAATGTTGTATTCGGATACACATGTCTCACTCCAGATAACACATAGGGTGCAAAAGACAACATAAAAACATCAGAATAACAACGATATTTTAACGTACCGGGCATGTCGCAGCCAATTCTCGAAGTGAAAACAGTCATCCTCGACATGCACAAAATCCCCATGGTAAGAATATAGATCGCAACCTGAAAATACACACATACATAAACACGGATCATTAATAAGCCTAAAATTTCTAAAGACATGTATGAAGGCACGCTGGAGCGGGAAAACTTATTAGGATCCAACTAAAACATACAAGAAAAAAGTATATGGGTTTCCTTTCCTAACTACATTGTAACACTTACGAAACGAGCAGTTATGACCACAACATATAGACATTGCTCAGAATCATCACTTAGGACCACATACCAAACCTTACACCAAACTCGCTGTACGCAACGACACACCAACATCTATAAAGGAAAAGAACTATCATTTTTTTATCAACTGCAATCATAAAACTAACATCTGAGACCATAACTCATACATACCATATAAAACAACCATTTAGAACCACGTATGAGACTCAAAATGATATCATCATGTAATTATTTTGCACGAGCCAAAAACACATACCATGAATATTTTGCACTTTGGACTGTTCCGAATATCACATCCGTGTTCAAACAATTGGCCAATTTCAAAACAAAGTGATTGTAAAAAGCACTATTTTCAATAAGTATAACCATAGCTGGGCAACGTTGTTAGACTAATTTAAAATAGAAAGAGCATTCGAGCTGAACCTAACCGACTAACAAATATTAGGAAACACCTGTTCTGCACGTCCGAAAATAGCTAGTAAGACCCAAGATAAAAAAAATTGGGAAAACGCAATTGTTTGCACAACCAATAAAAAACAGAGCAGTCTAATTTAAACCCAAGCATGCAAAACCAACACGCATGACCAACTATCAAATAACAATAAAAAATATGCCAAGCTCTACAATTTCCCGCTCCATAACTCATATGTCCACATTTGAAATTGGAGAAACCAAACTCATCCAAGCATTGATAACTCAAAACAAATACAAAACATGTAATTAGGGCACACTTATTTAACACATAACAGTCTTATATGTTAAATAAGTATGATCACATATCAAGTTTCCAACAAACATTGGGAAGCACTTGTTTTGCACACCCAGAAAATAGATTGCAAGACCAAAGAAGAAGAAAATGGTCAAACACATCCAAACCTAAACTTACAAAATCAGAACTTATGACCATATCAAGAAACAACATAAAATACACTAAGAAACTACAAATTCGCTCCATAACTCACATGACCACATACAAAACTGCCCAAAAATAGCTACTAACAACTAAAAGCAAAATGAACAACCACAATTGTTTTGCATAACCAACAAAAAACAGAACAGTCTAATCCAAAACCAAACCTACAAATTCAACACTTATGAACACATATGAAGCATCAACATAAAATACACCAAGCTACTACAATTTCAGGCTCCATAACTCATATGACATAAAAATGCAGAGACTGAAACCATCTAAGTTAAAACATGTAATCAGTACACACCTATTTAACACACACCAGTCTCATTAAACAACCTTGAAAATAACTTATAGACCCTCAGATAACTTCAGATAACTCCTTTTAAAATTAAGCAAACACATAACAAAAAAGTTAATCAAAGCCCACCAAAAACTTCATCACTTATAGACAATAAAAACTGAGAACTATACCTTTATAACACAGGAAACAATGCAATTGCAATCAAACATGCGAAACATCTAAAGCATAAGGATCACAAACCGGTATGTTGAACATGCAACAATTTATCGAAATCAGGTAAAACAAACATAGAAGCAAACTAAATCAAGTTAAAAAAACCTAAAAGAAGTTCCAAGCACCACATGCAACTTATCTTTTCCAAAATCTTACACACTTAAAACATTATCAAACTTACACAAATAAGCAACAACAAAAAAACATACCCTTAATGTATAACCCACCACTAATAAGCAGCTGAACCTCGATCTTTGAAACTTGGAAACTACCAAACAACCACTACTCCTTTAGATTTAAACCAGCACCATTAAAAACCAATATAACATTCACATTACCTGATAATAGCTTTGCTGCAAACTCACGACTTTGACTCCAATCACCATCTAGAAAATGTATTCACCTTAAAAAAATTCGAAAAACAATCAACATAAGAACATGAAATAAACGAGAAAAAAAACCTCAATAACTATGATTCAAACTGTAACAATGTAGCAAGCAAAATCATACATTCCGGTCATCATTCCACCAAAACTCGTAAAACAACTTTAGCTCCATCCACCTAAATCAAAAAACCCAAAATTAGCTCTAATTTTCTTACCTGCCCCATTGTGTGCATGTGAGCTTTTGTATAAAATACCAAACAAATGAAACTGGATTCCTTATGTAAATGGTTTTCAAATTGATAATGAAAAATAGTTGTACAACATGAAGTGAACACATCCAATCTCTAATAATCTAAAACAGATGTCAAACATGCAATTAGGCAACAACCCGCGTGCTGCTTTCATCAATCAACACAACAATCTCGATTCATGCGTTTTTCAATTCCCAAAATTGTTTAACCAACGATTCATAAATCGCATTAGGGAATGTGTTAGGGCATAGTGAATCTTAGACCCTTCAGAACTCCACCATTTGTTCATACAATTCATCGCCTTTGCTTTACCTAGAAATGCAACTTTATTGTGATCTTTCTTGAATTGAAGAGCCATGAGAGATATGTGATTTTAGGGTTATGATTTTTGAACGAAGAGTTTTGGATGTGGAGAAGAGGAATTGTTTCTTTTGAAGTGGAAGAAATGCGATTAGAGGAATGGTAACCGTTACCAAGAATATAGTCAAAAGTATGAGAACTTTAGTTGACCATATCCTACGTGTATTTCAACTTGACCAACGACAAAATAACGCAATGAGAAAAATAGCCAATCTATTTGAAATAATATACTTGTGAAACCACCCCAAGACTAGAATATCTTGGTGAAGATTCTAGAGTTCTTGTGCTAACTAACTGCATTAAATTACATTAACCCTTGCATCCATCTATTTAATCATCCCATGCATACTTCTCTCACATAATTTTACCCCAATTACCATCACAAACCCTAGTATCATCACAAACCCAATCAACCAAAATTAACCATGAATACTACACGGAGGTTGTTAACCCAACCTCTTCTCCATCATCATCATCATCCGGTGATTTCCTCCGCTTTTGGTCATGTCCACGACCCTCGTCCTTGACATCCCATTTCTCCCTTCTTACGAAGATGATAGTGTAGTGGATCCAAGTGGTCTTGATGACTCAAAGGAACCTACTACTTGAGATAACTTCTTACTCCCAACCTCCAGCCCTCAACCTCAACAAAGGCCTCGTGCGAAAGGGAGGTGGTGCTTCTCCCCTAGCAATGTTTTGGTGCATCTTCACACATCGTATAGAGGAAGAGCTTAAGGAAGGTGGATGGATTGCTTTTTGGTGAAACCAAGTAGATGAAGCACAAAGGACACGCGTGGTCATCTTCATCATCATCGTTTGCATCTATCCATCCTTCTGCTGAAGTATAAAAGCCGTGCCATGTATCTGCTGAAGAGTGGAAGCTGACTAGGATCTGCATGCTCTTTATTATTTAAATGCTAACCCATCATTATTCTTGAACTACCCGAGGTTAGCATGGGTATTATTGTACTGCTCAATATTGTTTAATGTTTTTCCATTAAATGCATGCTTGCATGCTTAGTCGATTGAGTAGAAATAGTTTAGGGTTCCTTGTCTATAAAAGGAACTTGATAGTATGTAATAGTCACTCATTCGAAACATAGAGTTTCAGTTAATAAAAGATCCATAGAGGATCTAAGTGTTCTTAGTCATAATAACTTGTATTTACATTCCGCTAAAGAATACGAGTTGTAGAGATTTTCTATTAGTTTGCTTATAATTACATAGGCAACACTAACGATCTACGAGTGCTCAAGATCTGTCAAGGTCTTTGTGTTTTAAACACTACACTACACTACACAGAGCACTCTCTCTTAACATTAAGATATACAACTTCTAAAGCTTTTGGTACAAACCAATTAAAAATATACTTCAAAATCTGAAAATATACTACATACACTATTAAATGCACTTAAACACACTAATTAATATTGTGCAAACTAATAAAACACACAAATCTTTATTTTTGGGTAAAGGGCCTTCCACCCGGTAAAATATATTACTCCAAAAAACAGTTAAGTACAATGGAATGTGGTTGAGATACCACATTAACCTCAAGCCGCTTGAACAACCACTAAGTCATTCATGACATGCCATAAATGATCAACTAGTTTCACACAACTAGAAAACCAAAACAAAAACAAGCATAAACTAAGACATATCAACCTTTATTCTAAACAAAGGAAAAGCAACATTTCCAAGTCTAATGTCATGGATGGCAACAACCTTTAATTGGGCCGCAGATAGACCACAATCATCAAAGTAATCATCTTCATAATCATTGTAGTCACATGTACCATCTTTCCATTGCTCCAAAAGACTCCTCTTATTCCCTTCACTACCAAAATAATTAGTCTCGTTAGTATATTCCAGAACTTCATCATCGTCGCTATCAGAAACAATCATGTTACCCACCTTAGAGAATGAGTTACCGACCTTAGTTGAAGAATCAACCTTTTTTAGAGGTTTACCATCATCATTCACAAGAGTAACTTTCTCCTTGATAATTAGCTTTTCAAGCTTCTCAATTTTCTCAACAATAGGAGTAGTACTAATGCTACCATAATCACCCAAAGCAGAATTACATGGAGAGGAAAAAGTACTAGGCTTAGTAGCAGTAGCCTGCTCATTCTCCTTACCATTCGGAGGAAAACCATCAACACCCTCCTCACCCAAGGAATTCAAAACATCAAAAGGATTGGAAGACTTAGTGCACGTACCCGATTTATCATTAGAAGAAGAAGTCTCTTTTTGAACTTTAGGATCCGAATCTTGCTTAGTAGCTGTCATCGATGTAGGTCTCCAAAACTTAGGTTTTGGCTTGTTAAGCCTAACACCACCAATGGGCCTAGATTGAGACGAATCAGCCACACTCTTCCCTTTATTCTTTTGATTTCTTACCTCAATGAAGCCCTCTTCATGATTATCCACGGATTAAACACCTTATTGCTACATTAATGTCATTTTGAGCAGTCTCTTTGGCACATTTGGACAATCAATAAGAGCATGTCCAAATATATTACAATCAATACACACATAAAGCTTTATACAATTTATATGCTAACAAGTTGATGGTACATATGATTTTGAAAATCGGGCGGACCAACGGGTTCAACCGAATCCGAGTCGCCATTGGTTCGGTAGCCAATAAAAGCCGTTCAAAATGAAACGGAGATGACCGATCGGAACCATTAAAAGCGGTGAACTGGGTTGGACCGAGATCATTTTTTTCTCCTGTTAATCAATTCGTCATTGTTATTTTGTTAGCGCGCATGAACTTTAATTAAAAGTACCCGCCACTTGCAACACGCGAGTACCTTGCTAGTATAGTATAATAAGCTTCTAGTGCTTCCAACACGTTCCAAATCATTTATTTTAAGCATACGGTGACTTGGTGATACTTAAAATCATTGCCAATATGAACCGTAGACTTATTGAATTCTCAATCCCGGTGAAATTCTTATATGATTTTTATAACTCTTCTATTTTCAAAGGGGCGGAATCAAGGAACATCGAAATGTCAACCAAAGACATGTGCACATGGCTACTTAAATAGTATGGTATACTCTAATTTGGTTATTATCAAACTAATAAAAGAGTAAATTACACTGTTCGTCCTTGTGGTTTGCGTTGACCGCGGGTTTCGTCCTTTGACCAAAAAGTTGCACGTTAGTCCTTAAGTGTGAAGCGTTATCGTCGTTAGTCCTTTGACCAAGCGGCGTTAAGTTTGACCGTTAAAACCCATCATGTGACTTGCACATGATGGTAAGTCGTCATTTCAAGACCATAAGGACGAGCGGTGTAAGGATGAACGGTGTAGTTTATGTGGATAAGACCACATACAAACACACATACAAACACAACCATTCATCATCCTCACCACTTTTCTCTCTCTCCCTCTCTTGAAAACCTTAGCCGACCGGAAAAACACACCACCGCCGCTCCACCGCCGGCACCCACCTCTACTACGTCACGCGCCCCAAAACCACCCCCAATATTATCCGGCGACGATGCTTACTACGTCAAATCAACAATAGAAAATAATGACTAAAACAGTAAAACCCCAATATTTCAAACTAGTTTATATCAAAATAATGTTTCAATTTTTTACTTTACAAAATCATTCAAGATATAAGGCCTTAATTTACAGCCATATCTTGGGCATGCTTACCCCATCCCACTGACCCAAACCCACCGTACAAAACTTAAATCTCTAGGTTTCTTCTTCTCGCTTCTTCTTCATGTCCATATTGAAATAACCTAAACCCAAGACCTACACCTTACGGAATCACCATGGTGGCTCCACCTCTGCTAGTCAGCGAATTTTATGGGTTTATTTTTAAGCAGTTTTATTTTTTAAGCGGGTGAGGCGATAGGATACCCATCGCCACTAAAGAGGATGTAGAACCGTCATGGCCGCCGTCTGGGATTCTAGAAGAGGATTTGTTGGATTTTTAACGGTCATATGTGAAAGGAGATGGATGAGGTGTGTGTGTTTATAGAGATGGCCGGCGGTGAGGCGGCGATGGTATGATTTTCCGGTCGACTAGGGTTTGGTGGCCGTAAATTATAGAGAGAGAGAGAGAGGAGAGGGTGAGGTGTGTGTATAAGATGGTTGACCGGAATGGGTGTGGAGGATTACTGGTGATTTTATGATGTATAAGATGGTTGTTGTTGGTGTTTATGAAGATGGGTGATGGTGGGTTTTGTACTATGGTGATGGGTTTTGCAAAATGGGTGTTTTGATCTCTTCTTTTCATATGGTTTTTGTACTATGGTGATGGTGTTTTGATCCTTTTCTTTCCAGAAAACCACCACCACTTTGTATTTTGGGTTATTGTGTATACTAATGAACAAAATTAAATTTAATTCTTGTTTAAACTTTTGATAAAATAATGGTGATAAGATTATTATTATGAAGATGATGATCGATCTATAATGTCAAGATGAAAGATTGGGAAGAAATGAGTTGGTGGGGAAGATGGGATGAGTCATGGTGACAAGGTAGATGGGATTTAATAAATTCTATGTACTTGGAAAATGACCGAAATACCCCTTTAAAACCTTCGTTAGCGGCGTTATCTTGAATTGGTGGGCCCAGGATGGACGGAGGGACGAGCGGTGCATAACGTTCACACTTAAGGACGTCTGTTGCAATTTTTTGGTCAAAGGACTAAACCCTGCGGTCAACGCAAACCACAAGGACGAACGGTGTAATTTACTCCTAATAAAATGTAGAAATGATAAAAAATAAAATAAAAAAGTTCAGATCTCACCATAACCTTAAAGGTAGTAACATATATAAAAATCTTCAATATATAGATCGAGTACACATAAAGTTTTGGTTCTTATACTTACGGAACTACTGCTTTAGAACTTGTCTACTATTTGCGGGAAAAAATATATAAGTTGCAAAATGGGTTCGTGGCCGCAAGAGAAAAAGTAACTCGGCGGTGAAGTTGTGAAAGCGAGCCCCATCTTCAATTCCACCATTCACTCTTGGTGATATAAAGAACGCCATACCACCCTAATCGTTTCAATCGATCCCCGATCAAATCTTCATCTTATCTTATCGTCGACTTATTTTTTCTTTCTTGTTTTATTACGTTCTTTGCAACCTATATTGCCCCCTTGAGACACCTTTTCCTCACGTGGCATGGCCCGTTTATTGGATCCTCCAAGGTAGTGTCGGATGGGCTTGTGGGTTATTGGCCATGAGTGTGGTCATCAAGCTTTTAGTGATTATCCATGGTTGAATGACACTATTGGCTACTTTCTACACACCGGTATGCTTGCTCCTTATTTTTCATGGAAATATAGTCACCGTCGTCACCATTCAAACACTTGCTTCACTCGAGAAAGATGAATCTTTTGTCCCAAAAAGAAGTCTAGCGTAACTCTTACGCAAGACTTCTTAATACCACACCGGCCGTCTTTTAAGGCTTATGATTTTATGTACCTTAGGTGGCTCACATACATTTGTTTCAATGTTTCGAAGGAAGGTATGAGAAATTTGCCAACCATTTTAATCCAAAGAGTCCAATTTACAGTGATCGTGAGCGATTCCAAATACTCTTAACCGATGTCGGACTTTTGTAACTAGTTATGGGCTCTACAAAGTGGCCTTGGTACAAGGTTTCACATGGCTAGTGTTGATATATTTTGTCCTTTGGTTATCGTCTATGGGTTCCTTGTAGTCATCACTGGTTGCACCACACTCACGCTACCACACTATGACTCCACCGAGTGGGACTGGTTAAGAGGAGCCCTGCTCTGATCACAGAGATTATGGCATCTTAAACACAGTTCTTCATCACATCACAGACACATGTAGCCCATCATTTGGTGTTCACTATTCCTCATTATCATGCCATGGAAGCAACAAAAGCAATCAAACCAATTTTAGGAGAATACTATCGGTTTGATGACACCCAATAATCAAAGCAATGTGGAGGGAAGCGGTGGGTGCTTTTTGTTGAGCCCTGATGAAGGCAAAGACAACAACAAAGGTGTCTATTGGTTCAATAATAAGATGTAAAACTAAAAGTTGTAATCGGCATGAATCATTCTCGCTATGCAAACATGCCCTGTAGTTATTATGATGTTCTTCATAAGTTAAAGTGTTACAATGACGTGATGTAATGTAAATTTGTGATGTTCGTTTGATAAATTAATAAGGACATATATATACAAATGCACTTTAAACTGATCAATCAAATTTAACTTGCTTAAAAAGAAGATTACCTGCTAAATTTTTTTTTCAAAGTAGAGGTATTTGTTGGCCCGTTTTTCTGGATCTTTAATCAAAATATACCAAGATAATGAAATAGACTTTTATTTCTACAAATCTGTCATCATATGTTTCTTACAGAAATCTTTACAATATATACTAAATGAAAAGTGCTAATGAACCATTGTGTCGGTTCACGGATATGACAGTTACAACATAATTGTCATATAACCGTTTGTTTATAACTGCTTCTGTTGACTTTTAAAGTCTGACTTTCGTTGACCGGGTCGTTTTGGGTATTGTGATGGGTCGATTGGGATTAACCCAATATTCTCCCCATTAATCACAATCGATGCGACATAGGTCTTTAAGCCTTCTTGATTCATCTTCTGGTTAAATCCACCATCTTAGCTTTTAATTTCTTGTAGTGCTTGTGATCATTCTTATATCCAGGTAGATCAATTTTTCTTCGGTTATTTCCACCTTTTCTTTTGTGATCTTCATTATGTCCATGTTGATCTAGTTATTTCCACCTTTGTGATCTTCATTATGTCCATGTTGATCTGGTTATTTCCACCTTTTTCTTCTGTGATCTTCATTACGTCCATATTGATCTAGTTATTTCCACCTTTTTCTTCTGTGATCTTCATTACGTCCATGTTGATCTGGTTATTTCCACCTTTGTGATCTTCCTTAAGTCCAGGTTGATCATGTTCTTCTGGTTATTTCCACCTTTGTGATCTTCCTCAAGTCCAGGTTGATCATGTTACTCTGAAACCAATTGTTGGCCGAATTTCACGGATCTTTAATCAACGATATACCAAAGTATGAAATAATCTTTATTTTCTATAAATCTGTCATCATAATTCTGTACAAAGTTCCTATCTATTTATAACAAATGAAAAGGTACAATGAAGAGATGTGTCGCTTAGGAGATAACTGCCATATTGTAACTGCTAAATAGCAGTTATTTTGTAACTGTCTTTAAAACTGCTTTCTTTGACTTTCTTGTTTGACTTTTGGGTTGACCGGGTCATTTGGGTGTTGACTTGGGTCGATTGGGTTGGGTCGATTGGGATTAACCCAGTATTCTCCCCTTAATCACAATCGCTGCGACGTAGATCTTTAAGTCTTTTGTAGTCGTCTCACATAACTCCATTTTGCTTCCTTTAACATTTGTTGCAAACATTGATCGAATTTTAGAATCTTACACTCCACCTCGCTATCTTTGCATTCTCTGCTTTGTTTCGCATTCTCTGCGTGTGTTTGCACTCTCTGTGATTTCTGCACTCTCTGATGTTTTAGCAATCTCAGTTGTTTCTGCACTCTCTGTTGTTTCTGCAATCTCTGTTGTTTCTGCAATCTCTGTTACTGCAATCTCTGCTGTTTCTGATTGTATCATTTCTCTTCAGTTATAGTCGCCATAAGTAATGTTGGCTCTAAGTCTTCTTCAATAAAATTGGAATGTTCTCTGACTTGATTCTTGCGTTTATTTTGACATTCATATGCATACCGGATCTCCAATATTGATTGGAATCTTTGGGAGATTGTGAAGAAAGGAAGCATCAAGAAGACTATCCCGATCTTGATGGTAAGTTTACCATTGCTCCTCCCAAAACCTACTGAAGAGATTCTAGGCGTGCAAAGAGAGCACAAAGTAAGAACCATCCTTCTTCAAGCTATTCGTGAAGATCACTTGGGTGATTTTCACCACATGGATGATGCAAAGGACATATGGATGGCGCTTAAAGCAAGGTTGGTGGCAATGAAAAGTCCAAGAGAATGGAAGTCCATCTTTGAGACAACACTTTCAAGAATTCAATATCTCGAAGAAGAAGGTATCCACAAGGATACGACAGTTTCATAAGATTTTGAGTCGGCTAAACCAATTGAATGCAAACCTCGACAATGATGATTGCAATTCAAAGTTCCTACGATCTTTGCCTCCATCATGGTTACATGTAAGTATAGCCCTTAAAGCTAAAGGTGGGTTGGACATGCTCACTTTTGATGAGCTATACAACAAACTCAAATCTCTTGAACACGATGTCGAACTCCTACCGTGCATCCTCTTACGGTCATACGACCTTTGTTGGGACATCTCACTCCAATATGATGATACATGCTCCTAGTCCAACTTACTTACCATCATCATCTTACACTCCCACTCCACCATATAACAATCGTCACACTCCATCGTGCCCTCAAGCTAAAACCGGTAGTATATTGGAGGATGTTCTTCATTCATTTGTTCTTGATTATGATACTCAAGACAGATCTTGTCTATGAAGATTTTGAGCGGTGGACCCACTTGATATGGAGGAGATGAACCGAAATGGTAGGTGGCCATGCTTTCGATAGATATCAAAAGGTTTGAGAGAGGTCAAGAAGAAAGTTTGGCTTCAAGGAAAGGATCCACTTGTTTTGACAGGAGAAAGGTCAAGTGTTTCTCTTGTCACCGGATGGGTCATTTCTTAGGGAATGCAAAGATAGGAAGAGTGGAGAGGAGCTAACTACAATTCCTATCGAAGAATCGTAAGGAAGTGGAACTTGACTCTTGTCACCTTGGATGAACAGGTCAACTGGCCGCACATGAACTGTGAATGAGGAAGTCACGATCTGAGAGAAGCTTGGATTCTTGCAAGATGTACTTGGAGGATAGGCATGATCAATTTGCCTTGATGGGACTTTCTCGTGTACACAAGCTGATATTTGGTTGTAGTAAAGATACAATGAACTTAAAGAAGCTTATGATACTATGAAACCTAAATACAATGAATGCTATGTTGATAATGAAGCTTATAAACTTTTGTTAAAAACATTAGAAAGACAAAAGGTATGGTTTCAAAAGAATCAAATAGCTTATGAAGAAAAGATAAAGGGTTACGATTTGATCTAGATATTGCAAACATTAACTTAAAACGACCTGAAAAGGAAAAAGGTGATGCTATTGAGAACCTAGAGCTTAAAGAGAAACTAGGCGAGGAAATAGATAGACATAAACAATGGTTAATATCGGTGACAATCTAGCTAGAGAAATCTATAGTAGTCGATCGATGACCTCTCGGAATAGGTTTAGGTTTTCAAAAGTATGTAGGATTAGAAGCTAGGCAAGATGGGCGTAAATCTACACTGCAGGCTTAGCAAATTTTATTAAAGAAGGTGATTTGCATCTGTCCCTCGGACCTATTAGAGGTGAATTCATGCCTTGACCATCCATTCTCATGACTTTGATGGATCACACCATCTGTATGGCAAAAGTCAAAAGACTTGCGATGCTTCATCTAATGACTTTGTCTCTTGCTCGACAAAGACAATTCATCGGATCAAGGGTCTACTTCTCATGCCACCTGTGATTCAAGTGATAAGTCGGACCTTCCCAAGCCCTCACCGAGCCTACACCCAAGCTCGCACCCAAGTCTCAACAAGCCTTCTAGGGTAGCTGCCGAGGAATCAACTTCAAGACTGTTTCCTCAAGACTTGTCCTTTAAATCTTTGCATAATAAGTTTGTTAAAAACAATTCCTTTAATGTTTCGGTTTAAGTACTTCTACATGTAATAGAACATCTTCTTTGTTGAATAAATCTTCCAAAAGGAAGACATGTTTTGTATGTGGAAGTAAATTTCATTTAATTAAGGATTGTGATTTCTATGAGAAAAGATTGGGTGTATGTGCTACTCGTGAGAAACCTAGACCAAAGTGTGGACCAATGTTAATAAAATTCCACCTTATGTCCCTGAGCAACTTATCTGACTCTCCTTGGAGGAGATCGGTGATAGACCTTATGTGCAACCTACTAGCCCATACTTTAAACATGGTTATTGGCCCGCATATGTTGACTCTATGAATAATGGGAAAGGATGTTGGGAATCTTCATTGAAGTCCTCAACAGTTGTTCTTGGAATAATAAGGGACCTAAATTTCAATGGAAACCCAAGAACAATGGTGGATCTTTCTCATCTGCTAGACCTAAATCTTATGATCCACAAGGCGTGTTCAAGTCAACAATGACTTGAGCCTCCTTTGTATACTAACATTCTTTTGTATATATTTTTGTTACTATAGGATCATCCTCTTAAGCATAAAGATATTGGTATTGTTGATAGTGGTTGTTCAAGGAGCATGTCTGGAAATAGAGATATGATGCACAATTTTGTTCCTATTGAAGAAGGAGGCAATGTGACTTTTGGTGGAAGTGATGGTAGAATTACTGGGAAAGGCACCATCAAGACACCCCTACTGAACTTTGAGAATGTGTACTATGTTGGGAACTTCAAGACTTCAACTTGTTCTCGATCTCACAAATTTGTTACACCAAGAACAAGGTACTCTTCTCTGAAGATGAATGTCTTGTGCTTTCTAAAGAGTTCAAGCTTCTAGAAGATACTTCAATTCTGCTGAGAGTTCCTCGAACTCACAATCTATACACTTCAACCTCAATGAAGTTCATCCTGAAGGTGACCTCACTTGTTTGGTGGCTAAAGCATCCTTGGATGAGTCTACCAAATGGCATAGGAGAATGGCTCATGTGAATTTCAAGACCATAAACAAACTCTCTAAAATGGGTCTTGTTGAAGGTCTTCCTCCAAAGTTTTCTCCAATGATCATAATTGTGTTGCATGCAACAAAGGGAAGCAACAGAGCCTCCTACAAAGCTATTATCGCTATGAGCATTATTTCCGAGCCTCTTCACCGTTACATATGGATCTATTTGGTCCAACTCAAGTCAAGCATTGATCACAAGTATTTTTGTTTGGTTATCACCGATGGCTATAGCGATTTTGTTGGGTGTTCTTTCTAAGGACTAAAGATGAAACATCTCCGGTCTTTGAAAGACTTCATCACCCTCGTTAAAATCAGTTGAACAAGAAGGTTAAGGGAATTCGATGTGATAATGGGACATAGTTCAAGAATGCTATTATTATAGAACTCAGCAGGTCTAAAGGGATAAAGATGGACTATAGCAATCCAAGAACCCCGCAACAAAATGGGGTAGCCGAAAGAAAGAATAGGACCTTGATAGAGGCTGCAAGATCAATGCTTGCGACTCTAAATTGCCCACTATGTTACGGATCAAGCTGTTGGCACAACTTGCTATGTGCTAAGAGTCTCCATTACTAGACCTCACCTCAAAACACCATATGAGCTTCTCTTTGGGAAGGTTCCACCATTCATTACCTCAAACCTTTTGGTTGTCAAGTGACCATTCTAAACACCAGTGATCCGTTGGGAAGTTTGATGAGAAAGGCGATGAGGGTTATATTGTGGGTTATTCACCTCATATAAGGCTTACTGAGTGTACAATTTATCGCCAAGAAGATAGAGAGACTTTGAACACGAGATACATGGAAGATAAGCCCAATGTTCAAGGGCGGGGTCGTGTGTGGTCTTTTGACCTTGACTATAGCGGTTATTTGGGTTATACTAGACATATGGCTAACAAAGTGCGAGGTTCTCAAGAGTCTCCCACTAACAATGCAGGTACCTTGGATCTTGACTCGAAAGTGAATTTGAAGATGATGAACAACCTATACTTGTGCATGCTCTCCCTAATAATATTTGGTAACCCCCGGAGATACTCGATGAAAGTGAAGATGCATCACATTATCTTGAGGACCTTGCTAGGCTTGAATCAAGAGTTTTCAACTAAGCTTGAAGTCGAGAAGGTGAATGGGAGCTTGCAAATGAGGTCATCGATGGAAACCATGTTTCACGACACGATGCGATCTCCCATCGTCATCAAATCACTGAAAGGCTCGGTTGTGTCTACTCCTATTCCTTCTAAAGTGTCCACGGACTTTGGTGAACCCTATACTCGCTTTCCAAGACCTTGGATCTTGGAAATCATCAACAAATCTAGCATTTTCACCTCACCTTCCTATGACACAACTTTTTACCAACTGTGTCTAATCTTGAACCTTCCATTGAAGTCAACCCCACCGCTACTAAAAGAATCAACATCACTCACCCTCATTCCAATATTATTGGTGACATTCTAGCACCGTTAGAACTCGAAGGGCTATCTCTAGTCCTAAATTTGGACGAGTTGCTTTTCTCTTATGTCTCAAATCAAGAAAGAGACAATCACACGACTTCAAGCATTGTGCATTTGCGTGTTTTCTTTCTCAAGTAGAACCAACCAGTGTCACTCAAGCTCTTGAAGACTCAAGTTGGATTGAATCAATGCAAGAAGAAATGCAGCAGTTTCAAAACCAACAAGTTTGGATTTTGGTACCACTACACGATGGCAAATATGCTATTGGAACTAAATGGATTACGAAGAACAAAAGAGATGCAAGGGGTGTGGTTATTAAAAACAAAGCAAGATTAGTAGCTCAAGGTTACGGAAAGAGGAAGGGATTGATTATGATGAAGTGTTTGCACTGTTGCTAGAGTAGAGGCTATTCAATTTTCTTGGCCTATGCATCCTACATGGGCTTCATGTTTGATCGGATGGATGTTAAAAGTGCTTTTACGTATGGTGAGATAGAAGAGGAGGTTTATGTCACTCAACCCAAAGGATTTGAAGACCCGGATCATCCTAATCATGTTTACAAGGTGGTTAAAGCTCTCTATGGACTTCATCAGCACCAAGAGCATGGTATGCTGAGCTTTCATCATTTCTGCTGAAGCATGGCTCTGAAGAGGTGCCATTGATAAGACTCTTTTTACGAGAAGAACTCGATGACATCATACTTGTGCAAGTGTATGAGGATGACATCATTTTGGATCCACTAAAGAAGCTTGGTGCGAGGAATTTGAGGCCTGATGAAGGAGAATTTCGGATGAGTGCTATGGGGAGCTTACTTTCTTTTGGGTCTCGAGTTCGTGAAACAAGATGGGATATTTATCACCAAGATAAATATGTGAGGACATTTTGAAGAAATTTGGTATGGAAGGTATCGGAATCGCCACAACACCTTATGAAGCTCCAAAACAAAACCAACAATGAACGGATCTACACATGAATGTTCATTTATCTGATCAATGATTGGTTCATTAATGTATCTAACGACTTCAAGGCTGATATTACTTTTCTTTGTGAGTGTTTGCTCTCGACATCAAGTCACTCCACTTGCTTCCCATCTCAATGCGATCAAGAAGATTTTAAGTACCTCAAAGGCCAACCTCATTTAGGCCTTTGGTACCCAAAAGAGTCTCCTTTAAGTTGGAAGCATATAGTGATAGTGATTATCTTGGTGCAATCGGATAGGAGATCCACAACTGGAGGTCAATTCCTTGGAAAGAGATTGATTTCTTGGCGGTCAAGAAACAAACCATTGTGGCTACCTCAACTCTTGAAGCATAGTATGTTCTTCTTTGAAATTCTTGTGGGCCAGTCCTTTGGATTCAAAATCAATTGTTGGATTATGGGTATAACTTCATGAACACAACACTTTTTATTGATAATCAAAGTACCATATGCATTGTCAAAATCCAGTTTTTCACGGTAGAACCAAACATATTGAAATCGGGCACCACTTTATAAGAGATGCATATGAAAACATTTGATAAAAGTGGCTAAAATTCATACGAGATGATAATGTGGCGGATCATTAACAAAAGCTTTTGATGGACCAAGGTTTCAACAACTTGTGGTCAACATTGGAATGCTTAACCCTTAACCGCAAAGTTTAAGGGGAGGCATAGGCCTCGGGGAGGCATATGCCTCGGGGGAGATTTGTAGTAAACTTTGTGTATATTTGTTTGCTAACACTAACTTGCTAATATTTTAATCTTTTTGTCTCTGTTTTGTTCTTGTGTTTCTCGAGTTTGTTTTGCGGTATGCCTGTTCGGTTCAAGTTCATCAGTGTGGTCCTTTGGTAAATGGTCAAGTAAGCTTAAAGCTTGTTTCCTATGAAAGCTAAATCTTGAGTGAGCAATTTGTTTCCTCACGAAGATAAATCACGAAGACAAGTTAAAGTTAATATTGTTCATTCATTCATTCAAATTCTGACTTCACACAACACAATCAACTTCAATGCAACTACAAGAAAAGTACTATACATGATCTACTAATCCTATTCTAGTTCATAGAGAATAGTCCAACGGTACCGTTGGATATGCATGATCGCTCATTTCTTCCATTCCACCGCCGGATATGAATTTGTGAAGTCTTGCATAACCACCCATTCCTTCTATCTCGATGGTCTGGATATGCATGACCACAAAATGCATATCCGGTGGAATGGAAGAAATGAGCGATCATGCATATCCAACGGCCGTTGGACTATTCTCTATGAACTAGAATAGGATTAGTAGATCATGTATAGTACTTTTCTTGTAGTTGATGAGAAGTTGATTGTAAGTTGTGTCGAAGTCGAAACAATGAATGAATGAATAATATTAACTTCGGTGCTTCAAGTGCTATCTTCGAGAGAAACAAATTGCTCACTCAAAGCTGCTTTCGAAGGAAACAAGCTGGCTGCCTTGACCATTTACCAAAGGACCACACTTGATGAATTTGAATCGAGGCATACCGCAAAACAAACTCGTAGAACACAAGAACAAAACAGAGAGAAACATGTTTAAAAAATTAGCAAGTTAGTGTTAGTAAACAAATTACGCACAAAGTTTACTACAAAATATCTTCTATGTAAATACAAGTTATTATAACTAAGAACACTTAGATCCTCTATGGATTTTTTATTAACTGAAACTCTATGTTTTGAATGAGTGACTATTACATACTATCAAGTTCCTTTTATAGACAAGGAACCCTAAACTATTTCTACTCAATCGACTAAGCATGCATTTAATGGAAAAACATTAAACAATATTGAGCAGTACAATAATACCCATGTTAACCTCGGGCAGTTCAAGAATAATGATGGGTTAGCATTTAAATAATAAAGCGCATGCAGATCCTAGTTAGCTTCCACTCTTGGTGAGATACATGCAGCTTTTATACTTGAATAGAATCTCTTCTTGTTGATTACGCTTCTATTCAATGAGAATCCTTGGTAAATTGTGATGAAATCCTACTTACATAATTCCCAACAATCCTCCCTAAACCGGAATTTGAGTTGGTTAAGTTCCAGTTCCTAACCTTGATAGATCTTAGAGGCTAACGATACTAGAGGATTGTTCTCAAACATCGAGTAAAGAACCAATAATAATCTCATCTCTATGATGACCAAACTTTGAAACGCTGGTCTTTGCGGCAACAAATGACATAGTGTACATCAAAACTCATTAGTTGCATACTATTCTCATCACATCCGGTGAGTTAACTCCTGAGAGGTGAATCATTGAAAATAATGGATTTGATGTCTCTTTACCAATAGCCATCACTCTTTGGAGTAGCCAAATGTTTAAGTTCGAAAACTATGGTACATTGATAACCATATGATTTATTAGCAAATCGGCAACTATATAAGCGGTTTGATGTGTCTTTACCGTAGCCGTTTGCTCGGGACTAGTCAATTCTTAGAATTGGTGAATTGATAACCAAATATGGATTCGATTGCCTTTACCACAAGCCATATACTTGTGGGCTAGCCAATTCTTGGATTCCAACAAGGAATATACCATGGCGAATTGATGACCATACAACTCTCGGCAATTAAGAATGGGTGGTTGCGGACCCTATGATTTTGAGCAAATCATTACGACTATCAATGATTTGATGTGTCTTTACCAAAGTTGTACCCTTTGGACTAGCCAACTCTTTGATATACACAAGGTATATCCGGTGAGTTAAAACCATCAACTATATACAACAAACTGCAAGAAAGTTTTTTTTTTTTTTTTTTTTTTTTTTTTTAACTAAGAAACTAACAAACAAAACAAAGAAAATAAACAACACAAAAGACCTGTACATTTTACAAAAGACAATGTAGATTACCGTTCATGATGAAGATGCGACTTGAGCTTGCGAAGTTGAGCCTTGATCAATCCAACCGGTTGTTCAAATTTAGTTTTCATTTCCCACTGGATGCGGAGAATTTCCAACTTCGACAAAGCATCCTTTCCATAAGTCTCTTGGACAATGGATAAGTTCTTTTCAAAGAAACATGCGCATCGTGATTCCACCTTTGTCTCAACTACATGCACACGGGTGGGGATAAAATCTCCACCGCCATAGATGTGAGTTCTTCCAAATGAAATGCCCTTTACCATTGGGAGATTGAGAGTTAATTAGGACATGAAGATCTCCCAATAAGCACATCCCGAGAACCTTGTGGTGCGGTATTGTAGTAATGGTTGGTGGCGAGTGTACTGAGTAAGTATATCGCCTATCTACCAAATGGAGTATTTCCTTCAAAGGTGAACTCCATTGAAGTTTCATCAATCGATGAATAACATTCATCTCATCATTTATCGATGACCACTTGACCAACACATTTTGATATCCCTCGGAAAATCGGTGTGAGACCCGTCTTTAATAAAGGTTGAGTCATCGACCTTTAGGTCCAAAGGAACATGCTTGGGTGATGGCTTATTCTTGAGGCATGAGTCCTCGCTTTTCTCCTGAATCTTCTCGAGATGTGTGTTTTCTCTTAGCCATCCTCTTCATCCTTCTACCAGGTAAATAGATTTCAAGATGGAATATCTTTGGTTTCTTCATTAACCTGTAGTAGGACTTGAAGAAGTAGATGTGGATTTAGGTGAGACATCATCACGAAGGTATGCATTCTTTCAAGCACCTTTCTTGCCTTTTTAGCTTTGTGGTTGTAGTTTTAGCTTTAATCGAACCACCTCCTTTTGTATCGGTAGATCCCATGGATGGAGTGAAGCTTGTACATTAGGTGCTTCAGAGGAAATGGTGGTCGGTTCGGCAGATGAGACCTTTTCGGTTGAGCTAGTGACTTAGAGAAGTTTCAGCAGACAACAATGGGTTCGTGAAGTAACTGGTCATCTTCCCAACCAAAGTACCTTCTTTGCGGCAGGATGCGACATTTGGGTTAGATGAGGGCATAACTAGTGCATCGGGAAGCAGTGGATGGTTCAGGCAGAAGGGACCTTGTCGGACAAGGGTGGCTTGATTTGCTTGAAGAAACCATTTGAGAGATCGTCTTTGGTGGAATATCATCAAAATTATCCACTATCTCAACAAACTTGGGTCTTTTGGCCTTTGGTGCAACTTCATTCCCAGCAATTCTTTTCAAGCTGGAAGATGGTGTTAAAGCAGAAGAAGAAGTCTTCATAATCATATTGTATAGGAAAAACAATTTTGCATCAGGTAAAGCCAAGACTTGCTTCATTGTCAAACCACGGTTAAGCACCGAAGAACTTTGATTTTTCACCGCAATCCTCATCTCTGCTTTTTCTTACGAGCTTCAATAAGAGGTCTCTCTCTTTGCCTTATTATTTTCAAGACTAAGGATTTCCTTTTCATTTGCTTCTTGCTTCTTTTGTTCTCCAGCGCCATCATTTGAGCCACAAAATTTTCACTATCAAAGTCCGCACCTAAGATACTTTGAGCAAGTGTAGGATTTTAAGTGGTTTGCTTAGTAAGAACATCCCATGTGCGGTGGAATCGAGTAACTAAAACATCCAATTTTCTTCGTCTCTCGGGAGGCAAAACATAAGTAGAATGATCCGCAATTTGTTTAGCCACTTCTTCACTTTTCTTCTCGATCGCAAACTCGGCAAAACCTGCTTTCTTGTCCTTGCCTTTCTTGTTCAGATACCAGATCTGGACCAAGCTCATCTTCAATCATTACACCTTTCTCTTTATTAGTAGTCTTATGAACAACATCAGCTGGAGGAGAATCACCAATTTGAACTTCAGAAGAAACATTTTGAGAGAGATCTTCAATAGGTGTGGTAAGGATATCAGTTGCAGGATCCAAATCAAAATTTCTTTCAACATGAAATACTACGTGATCATCTGCTGAAGGGGTGGGACATGATGGTTCTTGAACAGGTGCATGATGATAAGGATCAGATGCAATGTACTTCATTTGAACCTCAGCAGATGTAGTATTGTCAACACTTGGTTTATTGGAGACTACAGCAGATCCCTTATCCAAATAAGATCATCTCTCTTCCTAGTGAACTGAATTGGTGCCTTATCTTTTGATGATTCAACATCAACTGAAGACGGAACAACTATCTCCTGAGCCACATCAGCTAAGATGTTTAGAGAAGCAAGCCGAGAGACCTCATCCTCCTCATCAGAAGAAATGACTAACTTCCTTTTGCTACTCTTTTCAAGTCGATCCTCTAGGCCCTTAACTTTATCCTGCAGTTCCTCAATCTTATCACCAAGAGTAGACTTGGTCTCTGTAAGCTCCTTTTTGAGATCAGTCACCTCATTTGCATACACATTAACAAGAGCATAGGCGGATGTAAGAGTAATAGGGTCCTCGGCTCCACCCGTGATTGCTCGTGGTAATGGGAGTTTCATTGGATCTTTCGGTGGAAAATGGTCATGCTCAAAATGAGGAGTACTTCATCAAAAGGTTCCCTTTGAGGACCCGGTGTGGTCATCTGTTGGTCGGACTCAAACTCGTCAATTGAAGCACATGTGGGTGGTGGACTCGGTGCAGGTGATGGTACAGTGGGTATGGTCGGGGCAATATGAGATGCTTGAAAGATAAAGAGGACCCTCATCTATATTAAGCGATGGATTGCCATCATTAGCAACATTTGAAGAGGGTGGGATATTAGCAACATTCTCCTCATCAGTAGCCTCATTGTCTTGAGGCAACATAGCTGCTGTCAACGGATGATGTGCCCCCTCAAAGTGAGTTCTCATAGAGGCAAATAGTTTAGCTGAAAGAGCTCCTATGGGATAAAAGGCTTGGACTTGGGTAGAGGTGTCTATGATTATTTGTAAAATTTAGGGTACATTAAAAACTTATGTTGTTTCTATTTATATTTTCAACCATATTATCAAAATAAATTTATAAAATTATAAGTTATCCTTTGAGATGAGACACACAATACCACAAGCCAATTGCGTGAGAATTGATCCCACGCTCCAGTTGTTGCTAATGCAATCAAGGCGAGTGTGAACTAAAATCTCCACATAGGGCAAAATGCTTTTCAACCATATGTTCGTTCTTGTACCTTGATACCCAATGGCTCTCACCCGAGAGAATCTCCTCTGCGCACTTGGTGATAAACCCCATCAAGATCATCCAAACTAAGCTTTATCCTTATCGGGTCCTCAGTCACCACGTGCTCTGCTTCATCAATCAGCGCAACAATCTCGATTCACTGCGTTTTCGTGATTCCCAAAATTGTTTAACCAGCGATTCATAAATCGCATTAGGGGAATGTGTTAGGGCATAGTGAATCTTAGACCGCTCGGGAACTCCACCATTGGTTCATACAATTCATCGCCCTTTGCTTTACCCGATGCAACTTTATTGTGATCTTTCTTGAATTGAAGAGCCATGAGAGATATGTGATTTTAGGGTTATGATTTTTGAGCGAAGAGTTTTTGGATGTAGGAGAAGAGAATTGTTTCTTTTGAAGTGGAAGAAATGCGATTAGAGGAATGGTAACCGTTACCAAGAATATAGTCAAAAGTATGAGAACTTTAGTTGACCATATCCTCGTGTATTTCAACTTGACCAACGACAAAATAACAGCTTATGAAACAAATAGCCAATCTCTTTGAAATAATATACTTGAAACCACCCCAAGACTAGAATATCTTGGTAAGATTCTAGAGTTCTTGTGCCAACTAACTTTCGCATTAAATTACATTAACCCTTGCATCCGCTCTATTTAATCATCCCAATGCATACTTCTCTCACATAATTTTACCCCGATTACCATCACAAACCCTAGTATCATCACAAACCCAATCAACCAAAATTAACCATGAATACTACACCAGAGGTTGTTAACCCAACCTCTTCTCCATCATCATCATCATCCAGTGATTTCCTCCAGTTTTGGTCATGTCCACCTGACCCTCGTCCTTTGACATCCCCATTTCTCCCTTCTTCTGAAGATGATAGTGTAGTGGATCCAAGTGAGTCTTCTGATGACTCAGAGGAACCTACTACTGAGATAACTTCTTACTCCCAACCTCCAGCACCTCAACCTCAACAAAGGCCTCGTGCCGAAAGGGAGGTGGTGCTTGCTCTACCTGCGCCATGTTTTGGTGCATCTTCACACATCGTATAGAGGAAGAGCTTAAGGAAGGTGGATGGATTGCTTTTTGGTGAAACCAAGTAGATGAAGCACAAAGGACACGCGTGGTCATCTTCATCATCATCGTTTGCATCAATCCATCCTTCTGCTGAAGTATAAAAGTCGTGTCGTGTCTGTTTGAAGGTGGAAGTGACTAGGATCTGCATCGCTTTATTATTTAAATGCTAACCCATCATTATTCTTGAACCCGAGGTTAGCATGGGTATTATTGTCTTGCTCAATATTGTTTAATGTTTTTCCATTAAATGCATGCTTGCATGTAGTCGATTAAGTAGAAATAGTTTAGGGTTCCTTGTCTATAAAAGGAACTTGATAGTATGTAATAGTCACTCATTCGAAACATAGAGTTTCAGTTAATAAAAGATCCATAGAGGATCTAAGTTTTCTTAGTTATAATAACTTGTATTTACATTCCGCTAAAGAATACGAGTTGTAGAGATTTTCTATTAGTTTGCTTATGATTACATAGGCAACACTAACGATCTACGAGTGCTCAAGATCTGTCAAGGTCTTTGTGTTTTAAACACTACACTACATATAATACACAGAGCACTCTCTCTTAACATTAAGATATACAACTTCTAAAGCTTTTGGTACAAACCAATTAAAAATATATTTCAAAATCGAAAATATACTACATACACTATTAAATGCACTTAAACACACTAATTAATATTGTGCAAACTAATACACAAATCTTTATTTTGGGTAAGGGCCTTCCACGGTAAAATATATTACTCCAAAAAAGCAGATTAAGTACAATGGAATGTGATTGAGATACCACATTAACCTCGAGCCGCTTGAACAACCACTAAGTCATTCATGACATGCCATAAATGATCAACTAGTTTCACACAACTAGAAAACCAAAACAAAAGCAGTATAAACTAAGACATATCAACCTTTATTCTAAACAAAGGAAAAGCAACATTTCCAAGTCTAATGTCATGGATGGCAACAACCTTTAATTGGGCGCGGATAGACCACAATCATCAAAGTAATCATCTTCATAATCATTGTAGTCACATGTACCATCTTCCATTGCTCCAAAAGACTCTCTCATTCCTTCACTACCAAAATAATTAGTCTCGTTAGTATATTCCAGAACTTCATCATCGTCGCTATCAGAAACAATCATATTAGCCACCTTAGAGAATGAGTTACCGACCTTAGTTGAAGAATCAACCTTTTTTAGAGGTTTACCATCATCATTCACAAGAGTAACTTTCTCCTTGATAATTAGCTTTTCAAGCTTCTCAATTTTCTTAACAATAGGAGTAGTACTAATGCTACCATAATCACCCAAAGCAGAATTACACGGAGAGGAAAAAGTACTAGGCTTAGTAGCAGTAGCCTGCTCATTCTCCTTACCATTCGGAGGAAAACCATCAACACCCTCCTCACCCAAGGAATTCAAAACATTAAAAGGATTGGAAGACTTAGTGCACGTACCCGATTTATCATTAGAAGAAGAAGTCTCTTTTTGAACCTTAGGATCCGAATCTTGCTTAGTAGCTGTCATCGATGTAGGTCTCCAAAACTTAGGTTTTGGCTTGTTAAGCCTAACACCACCAATGGGCCTAGATTGAGACGAATCAGCCACACTCTTCCCTTTATTCTTTTGATTTCTTACCTCAATGAAGCCCTCTTCATGATTATCCACCGGATTAAACACCTTCGCTGCTACATTAATGTCATTTTGAACAGTCTCTTTGACACATTTTGGACAATCAATAAGAGCATGTCCAAATATATTACAATCAATACACACATAAAGCTTTATACAACTTATATGCTAACAAGTTGATGGTACATATGATTTTGAAAATTGGACCGGACCAACGGGTTCAACCGGAATCCGGAGTCGCCATTGGTTCGGGTAGCCAATAAAAGCCGTTCAAAAATGAAACGGAGATGACCAGTCGGAACCGTTAAAAACGGGTGAACTAGGTTGGACCGAGATCATTTTTTATTCTCCGGTTAATCAATTCGTCATTGTTATTTTGTTAGCGCATGAACTTTAATTAAAAGTACCGCCATCGCAACACGCGAGTACCTTGCTAGTATAGTATAATAAGCTTCAGTGCTTCAAATACGTTCAAATCATTTATTTTAAATGCACGAGTGACTTGGTGATACTTAAAATCATTGCCAATATGAACCGTAGACTTATTGAATTCTCGATCCCGCAGAAATTCTTATATGATTTTTTATAACTCTTCTATTTTCAAAGGGGAATCAAGGAACATCGAAATGTCAACCAAACATGTTGCACATGGCTACTTAAATAGTATGGTATACTCCTAATTTGGTTATTATCAAACTAATAAAAGAGTAAATTACACCGCTCGTCCTTGTGGTTTGCGTTGACCGCGGTTTCGATCCTTTGACCAAAAAGTTGCACCGTTAGTCCTTAAGTGTGAAGCGTTATCGTCGTTCGTCCTTTGACCAAACGGCGTTAAGTTTGACCGTTAAAACCCATCATGTGACTTGCGCAAGGGTAAATTCGTCATTTCAAGACCATAAGGACGAGCGGTGCAAGGACGACGATGTGGTTTATGGATAATACCACACACAAACACACATACAAACACAACCATTCATCATCCTCACCACTTTTCTCTCTCCCTCTCTGAAAACCTTAGCCGACAGGAAAAACACACCACTGCCGCTCCACCGCCGGCACCCACCTCTACTACATCACGCGCCCCAAAACCACCCCCAATATTATCCGGCGACGATGCTTACTACGTCAAATCAACAATAGAAAATAATGACTAAAACAGTAAAACCCCAATATTTCAAACTAGTTTATATCAAAATAATGTTTCAATTTTTTACTTTACAAAATCATTCAAGATATAAGGCCTTAATTTAGAGCCATATATTGGGCATGCTTACCCCATCCCACTGACCCAAACCCACCGTACAAAACTTAAATCTCTAGGTTTCTTCTTCTCGCTTCTTCTTCATGTCCATATTGAAATAACCTAAACCCAATACCTACCTGCTTACCGGAATCCGCCAGGTGGCTCCACCTCTGCTAGTCAACGAATTTCATGGGTTTATTTTTAAACGGATTTTATTTTTTAAACGGGTGAGGGCGATAGGATACCCATCGCCACTAAAGAGGATGTAGAGCGAGTCGCGGCGCCGTCTGGGATTCTAGAAGAGGATTTGTTGGATTTTTAAGAGGTCATATGTGAAAGGAGATGGATGAGGTGTGTGTTTTATAGAGATGGCCATGGTGAGGCGGCGGTGGTATGATTTTCCGGTCGACTAGGGTTTGGTGGTAAAATTATAGAGAGAGAGGAGGGTGAGGTGTGTGTATAAGATGGTTGACGGAATGGGTGTGGAGGATTCTTGGTGATTTTATGATGTATAAGATGGTTGTTGTTGGTGTTTATGAAGATGGGTGATGGTGGGTTTTGTACTATGGTGATGGGTTTTGCAAAATGGGTGTTTTGATCTCTTAACTTTTCATATGGTTTTGTACTATGGTGATGGTGTTTTGATCCTTTTCTTTCCAGAAAACCACCACCACTTTGTATTTTGGGTTATTGTGTATACTAATGAACAAAATTAAATTTAATTCTTGTTTAAACTTTTGATAAAATAATGGTGATAAGATTATTATTATGAAGATGATGATCGATCTATAATAGTGAAGATGAAAGATTGGGGAAGAAATGAGTTGGTGGGGAAGATGGGATGAGTCATGACTGACAAGGTAGATGGGATTTAATAAATTGTATGTACTTGGGAAATGACCGAAATACCCCTTTAAAAACCTTCGTTAACTGACGTTATCTTGAATTGGTGGGCCCAGATGGACGGAGGGACGAAAGGTGCATAACGTTTCACACTTAAGGACGTACGGTGCAATTTTTTTTGTTCAAAGGACTAAACCCTGCGGTCAACGCAAACCACAAGGACGAACGGTGTAATTTACTCCTAATAAAATATAGAAATGATAAAAAATAAAATAAAAAAGTTCAGATCTCACCATAACCTTAAAGGTAGTAACATATATATAAAAATCTTCAATATATAGATCGAGTACACATAAAGTTTTGGTTCTTATACTTACACAGAACTACTGTTTTAGAACTTGTCTACTATTTGCGAGGAAAAAAATATATAAGTTGCAAAATGGGTTCAAGTGGTGCGTGCAAGAGAAAAAAGTAACTCGAGCGTTGAAGTTGTGAAGCGAGCCCCATCTTCAATTCCACCATTCACTCTTGGTGATATAAAGAACGCCATACCACCCCTTTGTTTCAATCGATCCACGATCAAATCTTCATCTTATCTTATTGTCGACTTATTTTTTCTTTCTTGTTTTATTACGTTCTTTTGCAACATATATTGCCCCCAGGACACCTTTTTCCTCGTGGCATGGCCCGTTTATTGGATCCTCCAAGGTAGTGTCCAGATGGGCTTGTGGGTTATTGGCCATGAGTGTGGTCATCAAGCTTTTAGTGATTATCCATGGTCGAATGACACTATTGGCTACTTTCTACACACCGGTATGCTTGCTCTTTATTTTCATGGAAATATAGTCACCGTCGTCACCATTCAAACATCGCTTCACTCGAGAAAGATGAATCTTTTGTCCCAAAAAGAAGTCTAAGCGTAAACTCTTACGCAAGACTTCTTAATACCACACCTGCCGTCTTTTAAGGCTTATGATTTTATGTACCTTAGGTGGCTCTGTACATTTGTTTCAATGTTTCAAACAGAAGGTATGAAATTTGCCAACCATTTTAATCCAAAGAGTCCAATTCAGTGATCGTGAGCGATTCCAAATACTCTTAACCGATGTCGGACTTTTGTAACTAGTTATGGGCTCTACAAAGTGGCCTTGGTACAAGGTTTCACATGGCTAGTGTTGATATATTTTGTCCTTTGGTTATCGTCTATGGGTTCCTTGTAGTCATCACTGGTTGCACCACACTCACGCTCACTACCACACTATGACTCCACCGAGTGGGACTGGTTAAGAGGAGCCTGTCTGCAATCGACAGAGATTATGGCATCTTAAACACATTTCTTCATCACATCAACGACACACATGTAGCCCATCATTTGGTGTTCACTATTCCTCATTATCATGCCATGGAAGCAACAAAAGCAATCAAACCAATTTTAGGAGAATACTATCGGTTTGATGACACCCCAATAATCAAAGCAATGTGGAGGGAAGCAGCTGGGTGCTTTTTTGTTGAGCCTGATGAAGGCAAAGACAACAACAAAGGTGTCTATTGGTTCAATAATAAGATGTAAAACTAAAAGTTGTAATCGGCATGAATCATTCTGCTATGCAAACATGCCCTGTAGTTATTATGATGTTCTTCATAAGTTAAAGTGTTACAATGACGTGACAGAATGTAAATTTGTGATGTTCGTTTGATAAATTAATAAGGACATATATATACAAATGCACTTTAAACTCATCAATCAAATTTAACTTGCTTAAAAAGAAGATTACCTGCTAAATTTTTTTTTCAAAGTAGAGGTATTTGTTGGCCCGTTTTTCTGGATCTTTAATCAAAATATACCAAGATAATGAAATAGACTTTTATTTCTACAAATCTGTCATCATATGTTTCTTACAAAATCTTTACAATATATACTAAATGAAAAGTGCTAATGAACCATTGTGTGGGTTCGAGGATATGATTCTGACATAACCGTCATATAACCGTTCTTTATAATCGCTTCATTGACTTTTAAAGTCTGACTTTCGTTGACCGGGTCGTTTTGGGTATTGTGATGGGTCGATTGGGATTAACCCAATATTCTCCCCCTCAATCACAATCGATGCGACGTAGGTCTTTAAGCCTTCTTCATTCATCTTCTGGTTAAATCCACCATCTTAGCTTTTAATTTCTTGTAGTGCTTGTGATCATTCTTATATCCAAGTAGATCAATTTTTCTTCGGTTATTTCCACCTTTTCTTTTGTGATCTTCATTATGTCCATGTTGATCTGGTTATTTCCACCTTTGTGATATTCATTATGTCCATGTTGATCTGGTTATTTCCATCTTTTTCTTCTGTGATCTTCATTACGTCCATGTTGATCTAGTTATTTCCACCTCTTTCTTCTGTGATCTTCATTACGTCCATGTTGATCTGGTTATTTCCACCTTTGTGATCTTCCTTAAGTCCAGGTTGATCATGTTCTTCTGGTTATTTCCACCTTTGTGATCTTTCATAAGTCCAGGTTGATCATGTTACTCTGAAACCAATTGTTGGCCGAATTTCACGGATCTTTAATCAACGATATACCAAAGTATGAAATAATCTTTATTTTCTATAAATATGTCATCATAATTCTGTACAAAGTTCCTATCTATTTATAACAAATGAAAAGGTACAATGAAGAGATGTGTCGCCAGGAGATAATCGCCATATTATAGCTTGCTAAATAAGCGTTATTTTATAATCTTTAAAAATTGTCTTTGACTTTCTTGTTTGACTTTTGGGTTGACCGGGTCATTTGGGTGTTGACTTGGGTCGATTGGGATTAACCCAGTATTCTCCCCTTAATCACAATCGCTGCGACGTAGATCTTTAAGTCTTTTGTAGTCGTCTCACATAACTCCATTTTGCTTCCTTTAACATTTGTTGCAAACATTGATCGAATTTTAGAATCTTCTGTACTCCCTGCTATCTTTTGCATTCTCTGCTGTTTCTGCATTCTCTGCGGTGTTTGCACTCTCTGCGATTTTTGCACTCTCTGCTGTTTTAGCAATCTCTGTTGTTTCTGCACTCTCTGTTGTTTCTGCAATCTCTGTTGTTTCTGCAATCTCTGCTGTTACTGCAATCTCTGCTGTTTCTGATTGTATCATTTCTCTTCAGTTATAGTCGCCATAAGTAATGTTGGCTCTAAGTCTTCTTCAATAAAATTGGAATGTTCTCTGACTTGATTCTTGCGTTTATTTTGACATTCATATGCATAATGTCCAAGTTTGTGACATCGGTAGCATGTGACTTGAGATTTGTCTCTTGTATCTTCCTCAAAAGACCTTTGTTCTTCCTTTTAGATTGATAATTGTCCTTGTCTTGTTCTCGGCCTCGAGGCTGGTTAAATCTTCACGACCATATTCTCTAAAGGTTTTCCTTGTCCTTTATGTCGTGTGAACATCAAAGTCTCTTGATTGTTCACTTGTTTATCCTTCTTAAACTTAATCCTTTCTTCATAGGTTTTAAGTTTTCCAATTGCTTCTTCCATAGTCATTTCACTTAAGTCGGAATATTGTTCTATAGATGCGACTATTTGCAGATACCTATTGGGTACAGCATTTTGTAGTTTCCGTACTAAGGTTTCATCTTCTATGGTGTGTCCTAGACTAGCGGCTTTGTTTACGAGTGTTGTTAGTTTTGTAGCAAAGGTGTCAATTGTCTCGTCTTCCTTCATTTGTAACATCTCAAAATCGATTTGAGTGTTTGTAGTCTTGCTTGTTGAACTCTGTCTTATGCAACGTGTCTAGTTTTCAAAGCATTCCAAATGTCCTTCAGCGGTTTTGTGCTTTGTTATTTGAAGTAATTGTTCCTCGGGTAAGGCTTGATAAAGCAAAGCAATAGCGGTTTTCTCTTTTGTCTTATTGGGTTGAGTCGACTCAGTCGGCTCTATTGTTTCCCATAAGTTATTTGCTTCGAGAATGATTTTCATACGAATTGCCCATAATGAGTAATTCACGGGCTTTAGGATTGGGCATTGAAATTGGGGTGTACTACTTGTAATATTAGTACTAGGTTCCTTATTACCACTTTCTTTCGTCATATCTTAAATATATTGACAATAAAAAATATCTCAAAAATCTAACACGAGGTGTGTTGAAAAAATGTTTTATTTTTCCTTATAGGGTATAAAACTTTATAGGACTAGTTTTTTAATCCAAAAACTATCCTCGGAGATTTATATATATCTTTTTTTTAAAACGAATAACCTTAGGTTAGTTTTTCCTTAAGTGTTATTCTTAATTATAATAAGCAGCGTTAAAACACTAGGTTATTATATTTAAATTTTTTGATCAAGTACTAAATTTAAATTAAAGTAACTTATCAAACAAAAATAATATAAATCAAAATGAAATATATACTATAAATAAAAAGTGAAAGAGTGATTTTTGTAAATTTGAGAACCTGGAGGGGTTGATGGTCCAACCCGATGCCTTAAATATAAAAATAATCCTTGTTGTAGCCCTCTCTTAAAAGATGCCTCTCCTTCTATATTATTTATCTCTTTTGTTGAGATAAAAAAAAGAGATACGCCTTATATATTTTTTCTTATCTTCTTATGAGATAGAAAATAAAAACTTCTCCTCTTGGAGACTGGATTGTCGTCTCTCTCCCTTTTTTCTGGGAATGGATCCGTTTCTTCTTCTCCAAATCTTTATGGTCAAATATTGTTGGCCTTCTTCTCTTCTCCGGTATAAGGTGATCTTCGCGAACACTAATTCCCTTCAATCGAAACTTTAGGGTTTCGGTGAATTTGGGGGTTATCAATCCGTGAGAGGTATGAATGATTGGAGAGTTTAACTAAGTCAATTGATGGCTTAATTAAAGTTCTGGGCTTGATTCTTGATTCGGAACAGGTGTGTTTGTTCTAATTTGAATCTTTAATTATGCCCTAATTTGATGACTTCGTTTAGTTTTGTTTGAATCAATATAAACGATTTAATTCGTTTTCTTAATCCTATTGGATTAGTAATTCAGTTTCGATGGAAAAGAAAAAAAATGCGAATTGAATTTTTTTGTTGCCGGGTATAAGTAATCACTTGTGTGATTGTTCCTTGATGCGACAAGCGATAGAACACAAAATGATATCTTTGATTTGTGTTCAAATAGTTTTGCGAAATATTTTTATATCGAGGCTGCTTTATGGTTCTTATTGATTACGAAACTAAAGCGAAAACGGTATATGATGATTTTGGCTCTAATACCAATTGTTGGCCCGTTTTTGGATCTTTAATCAAAATATACCAAGATAATGAAATAGACTTTATTTCTACAAATCATCATCATATGTTTCTTCACAAAATCTTTACAATATATACTAAATGAAAAGTGCTAATGAACCATTGTGTCGGTTCAGGATATGCCGATTACAACATAACCGTCATATAACCGTTTCTTTATAACTGCTATACATTGACTTTTAAAGTCTGACTTTTGTTGGTTGACTTTAGTTGACCGGGTCGTTTTGGGTATTGTGATGGGTCGATTGGGATTAACCCAATAGTATTGATATATATGTTGGATTAGGATGTGAATGAATGGTGTCCTTTACTGAATCAGCAAACGACCTTTTTTATTGTTAGTTCATAGTTGATTGAGTTGGTTATTTGGAGATTATTTCATCATGGGTTTGGTGTATTTATCTTTTGGAAGCTAGCCCTTTGGCAATAAAAGCTGTCGATACCATGTTTTTCACAAAACAATTTTGCACAGAACAAGGAAAACTGATCTTTTTAAAGTTGGCAATTTTCTTTCCTAAACAATTCTCCACAAAAAATTTACAAAACAATTTGACCTTTTGCTTGTTTCCATTGTAACCCAACCCCCAATTCTCTTCTTCTAAATGGAAAATAAAAAATTTATGTTAACGCGGTTTTGTATGTTTACGAACTTTTTTGTTGAGACAAAAAGCTCTTCCAAATTTCGTCAGAATTGAGATATAAACTAGCATATATTTTCTCCAACTAGGCGCATCACCTTTAGTGTTTGTATAACGAGATGATTCTCTAAAGAGTTGCTATCTATCGTATGATCATTCGGGTATGTGTTCTTGAGGTCCGCATTAGCATGTATTGCTAGAACCCATGGGTTAGTTGTATATTGGTATGTTATCTTGCTTGACTAGGATTGTTTGGGAACTTCGCAATCCTATTATATGGCATCATTTGTCGATCGATCATTTAATAGTGAGTCTTATGAGTCTATTTAAACCATAATATAGTTTTAAGAATGATTACTACAATAAAATAGAACTATATTGGTAAATATGATTTGATTGTTATTTAGTGGATGCATGAGATAAAAATGGAACAATCTTGGCAAAGTTTTCAAACAATCATGCAATTTAAGAATTTAAGTTAACCATTTACAGGCTTACAAACAACACTCAAAGAAAATACATGAATTTGTACGTTTTCTTCCATTTTCCTTGCTAGAAAAAAATCACACAATGCACCCTCTTTAAACTACATAGAAAACATAACAATTCTTATTGTGCGGTTGAAAATATTTGTTATTATAACCAAAACTAAAGTACATTATCTTTTTAAGCCATCTCTAACTAGTTGCCAAGATTATAGTTCATGTTTTGAAACCCGGCTTGACCCGTTGGTTTTAACAATGAATCGAGAATAGAGTACCTTGGTGACTCGTTCATCGTGTGGTGAGTGGTCCTTCGTGGTCGTTTTTCCTAAATGTTAACTTGAATTGACCCGTCAGTTTCGGTTGACTGTCGGATTCAATTGACCCGGGTTAACCCATCGACCGAACCCGGAAATTACAACGGAGTATAATCTTTTTAGTTTTGCTCTGAAAGATAGTCATATTCATGGCATGATAATGATGTATCTAAAATTCTAAATACTTTTTTGGTATTTGGTATCGTAGGAGATTAAAGTAAGGATGTTGTCATGATTTGGATATATCAAGATATGTTTGGATTGATAATTTTTATATTTGTAACGTCGTTTTGTAGTTTAAATAAACTTGTATTTTCATTGGTGGATTATATGTGTTTCATTTTTGGATTGTACGTTTAGTAAACTTATCGTGTGCTTGATTTTGAACTTTCAAAATTTTACATGTGCCTGGCAATGGATTTTCCAGGCGTGACACGTGCTTAGTTAATGAGATTTTGCATTTTTTTTGTTTAAAGAAAAAGAGATTGGTTAAACTTGTTGAACCGGATACCTTAAAACCGGTGCTTGTGTAGGCGGATTGTTTTATTGATATGTCACCTCCAGTTTGTGTGACTTCAATTCCTAAGTAGTAGGATAATAATCCTAGGTCACTCATCTCGAATTTTTCTTCCATTTGAGCTTTGAATTTGTCTATCTCTTTCTTTGGTGTGCCAGTGATGATTAAATCATCTACATAGACTCCTACTAGAAGTATTAAGTCCTTTGAATTATTCATGTAGACAGCTTGTTCCAAAGCACATTTCTTGAAATCAAAAGACTTTAAGGTGTTGTCTAATTTTATGTTCCATGCACGTGGTGCTTGTCTTAAACCGTATAGAGCTTTTATGAGTCTGTAGACTTTTCCATTATCTTTTATAAATCCTTCGGGTTGTGTAACATACACTTCTTCTTTTAAGTCTCCATGTAAAAATGCAGATTTGACGTCAAGATGATGTACTTCCCATTTATTATTAACAGCTATGGCTAATAGTAATCGGACTGTTTCCATTCTTGCTACAGGTGCAAAGACTTCTTCAAAGTCTATGCCATGCTTTGGTATGTAGCCTTTTGCTACTAGTCATGCTTTATGATTGACTATATTTTCATTAGCATCTTTCTTGGTCTTGAATACCCACTTTAATCCAATGGCTTTATGTCCTTTGGGTAGAGTGGTTAGTTCCCATGTATTGTTCCTATTAATGGAATCTAATTCGACCTTCATTGCTTCAATCCATTTCAGATCGCTTGATGCTTCCTTGTAATTCTTAGGTTCATCTTCAGCCAGTAAAACTTCCTCGGGTAATACTTCCTCGGTGTTATCGTATAAATCATTTAACGTTCTAAAACCTTGTAGTGGTGTATGATCAAAGTTTGGGTGTAAATTTTTGGTTGCGTTTGAGTTACTTTGATTGGTTGATCGTACTGAGGTAGTTGGTGTAATTTGGGAGTTTACTCGCGATGAAATTGTAGATGGTGTACGAAGTGTTTGTGAATGTGAGGGTGAGTTTGTTGTTGATGTTGTATTTTAATTATCATCATTTGTAGGGATATCATTGTCTTCTTCATTTGGTTGGATTTCTTGTTCCTGATGTTCATTTTTGTGGCTTCAAGGTTTTCAACTTTGAAGTCAAACCATTCAGGTTCTTCGTTAGTGTGTTCGTTCAAGTAATCCTTCCAATCCCATGCTTCATCCTCTTTAAACTTCACATCTTTACTAACACATATCCTTTGTGTTGTTGGATCAAATAGTCGGTAAGCTTTTGATCCTTGTTCGTTTCCTAAGTATACTATTCTGTTGCTTCTATCATCTAACTTCGTCAGATGTTGTGATGGTACCTTTGCATATGCTATGCAGCCGAAAACTCTTAGATTCTCTATGTTTGGCTTTCTTTTCTTGATTGCTTCAGATGGAGTGATGTCTTCTAAGGCTTTTGTAGGAACGCTGTTTAGAATGTATATATCATGTCTAATAGCTTTAGCCCAAAAATATTGAGCATGTTGATTGCTTTCATCATGCATCTCGTTGTAGGCATAATTGTCCTATTCCTTCGTTCAACTACTCCATTTTGTTGCGGTGAGTAAGGTGCGGTAAGTTGTCATGCAATGCCATTTTCTTTGCAGTATTGAGTGAATTCGTTTGATGTGAATTCTCCTCCACGACCAGTTCTTAACATTTTCAATGTTGTCCTTAGCTCCTTCTCTATCGTTTCCTTGTATTCCTTGAAAGTATCAAATGCTTGATCTTTCGTATTTAGGAAATACGCCCACATATATCTTGAGTAGTCATCGACTAACAAGAATATGTATTTCTTTCCAGGTGGTGTTGGTGGTGTGATTGGTCCACATAAATCTCCGTATACTAAATCTAAAGGTGATGTTGATCTAGTTTTTGCTTTCTTGGGAAATGGCGCTCTGCTTGTGTTTACCAACTAAATGTACATATGATTTATATTGTATGTTTAATGGCAGGTATTCCTTGAACTAACTCTCTTTGAGTCATTGATTTTAGTGATTCAAAGTTGAGATGTCCTAGTCTTGTGTGCCATAACCAAGTATTGTCCTTCAAGTTTGCTAATAAGCAAACAGGTGTGCCTATCTTCAGACTTACTTTGTATAGACAGTTTCTTTGTCTTGTGACTTTCATGAAGATTTTGTTGTCCATGTCATAAAGTTGTAATTCATCATCTTCCATTACTACTTTACAACCGATTTCGGTGAATTGTCCAAGGCTCAATAAGTTGCTTTTCAAGCTGGGAATGTAATATACGTGAGGTATGATTCTTTGTTTCTCGTCATCACATTCTATTAGGATTGAACCTTTTTATTTGATCTCTATGTGAGATCCATCTCCGAATCTTACTTTTCCACTAACATTCTCATCTAGTTCTTTGAAGTGTTCTCTTATCCCAGTCATATGATTGCTAGCTCAATTGTCTAAATACCATTGACTATCGACACTTGTCTCTTTATATCCTACATCTTCTTCGTGTAGCGAGACATTTTGATCTTCAAGTTTTGTTACATGTGGGTCTTCTATATTGTCATTAGTAAGGTAGGTTCTAAGTCCTCCTCGACAAGATTAGATTGCATACTAGAGTTTGTTTTTGAATAACACTTAGATGCATAATGACCCATCTTATTGCATTTGTAACATTTTACTTTGCTAAGATCAATGTTTTATTTGTTGAAGTTGTTATGAGAGTTTTCTCCATCCTTCTTCTCTTCCTTAAATTTATCGTGGTTTCTTCCTTGTGAAAATTTGTACTTTCCACGTGCACGTCCTCTAAAATATTTTCCTCTATTGTCATGTCGTGTGAACATCAATTTTTCTTGATTGTCCACTTGTTTTCCTTTCTTGAACTTAATCCTTTCTTCATAGGTCTTAAGTCTTCCAATTGCCTATTCCATTGTCATCTTACTTAGGTCGGAATATTGTTCTATAGATGCGACTATTTGCGATACCCATCGGGTAAAGAGATTTAGTAGTTTCCTTACTAAGGTTTGATATTCTATTATGTGTCCTAGACTAGCGGCTTAGTTTACGAGAGTTGTGAGTTTTGTAGTGAATGTGTCGATTGTCTCGTTTTCCTTCATATATAACATCTCAAAGTTGGATTTGAGTGTTTGTAGTCTTGCTTGTTGAACTCTGTCTTCGCCAACGTGTCTAGTTTTCAAAGCATTCCAAATGTCCTTCGTGGTTTTGTGCTTTGTTATTTGAAGTAATTTTTCTTCGGGTAAGGCTTGATAAAGGAAAGGAATAGCGGTTTTGTCTCTTTTCTTATCGGGTTGAGTCGATTTAGTCGGTTCCATTGTTTCCCATAAACCATTCGCTTCGAGAATGATTTGCATTCAAATTGCCCATAATGAGTAATTCGTGGGATTTAGGATTGGGCATTGAAATTGTGGTGTACTTGTTGTACTTAGTTCCTTGGTTCCACCTCCTTTCGTCATATCTTAAAGATATTGACAATAAATCTCCAAAAGAATTTTAACACGAAGTGTGTTTCAAAAAAAAAATTCTTATTTCTAATGAGCTCTTATGTTTTATTTTCCTTAAAAGGGTATAAAACTTTATAGGTATATCTTTAATTCAAAAAACTATCCTCGGAGATTATATATTCTAAAAATGAAATAACCTAAGGTTAATTACTCTTTAAAAATTATTCCTAATCGGTATAATAAGCAGTGTAATTACTAGGTTAATATACTATCTAAAATTTGACAAGATACTAGTTTTAAAGTAAAGTAATTTATCAAAATATAATACAATATATATCAAAATTAATATACACTATATAAAAAAATGAAAGGGTGGTATTTGTAAAATTTAGAACCTGGAGGGGTTGATGGTTTAACCCGATGCCAAAAATAAAAATCCTTGATGTAGTAGCCCTAATATTTTGAGATGCGCCTCTTATATCTTTTCTTCTTATCTTCTTTATTGAGATAGAAGAAAATAACGCGTCTCCTTTTTTTTCTTTTGAGACTAGTTCCTTCTGTGTCTTTCTTCTGGGATGATACCCGTTCTCCTTCTTCTCCAAATTCTGATGGTTGACCGCCTGTGATAAGGCAAGGTTGACCGTCCTTGTTCTTCTCCGGTATGTTGTGTTCTTCGCGAGCACTTATAATCCGTCAATATGAAACTTAGGGTTTCGAATGAATTGGGGGGTTTTCTATCCGAGAGAGATTTGGATGATTGGAGATTGAAATTGAGTCGATTGGTGACTCAATTGATGTTCTGGGCTTGATTCCTTAATTGAACAGGTGTGTTTGTTCTATGTTGTGAATCGTTAATATCTGCCCTTTTTGATGACTTTGGTATATGTTTTTTTTTTCTCTCTCTGTTTTTTAATCGATTCAAACTGAGTTTTGCAAAGATGAAAAAGAGCCCTTTTTTATGCTTGGTAACTAATCACTTCTGTGATTTGTACCTTGGTGACGAAAAGATGGATTCTTTGATGAATATCACAAAAAAGATTCTGTGATTGTTGTGGTTTGACTGCTTTTGTAAAAAAATAAAAAAAAAAAAAAATAAAAAAAATAAATAAAATTTTGAATCTCAGTCGTTGCTTTGATTCAAGACTAGGGTATGGAAAAGACTTTGGTATATGATGATTTGGTTAAAAAAAATCCAAACCTGCTCTGATACCAATTGTTGGCCTCAACGTATGGATCTATAGTCTATAACGTGGTCAAGATATACCAAGTGAAATAAGAACAAATGAATCTGTAAATGCTTTGTAATTAATCAGTCATCATTATCTTTACAATCCATGTTCAAAGTATAAATACTAAACGAATGGGTACAATTGAAACGTTGTGATGGTTCAACCCATCCAACAGTTGTGTCTGTTAATTTTGTAACAGTTAGTAATCACAAGAAACCGCCTTGGTTGACTTTTGTGTTTTCGACTTTGTGCCGACTTGGTCGTTTGAGTGTTGACTTGGGTCGATTGGGATTAACCCAATAGTCTTGATACTCTTAACCAAAATGATAAAATTTCTATAGCTAAAGAAAAATATTCGACATGAAACCAACAATAGTACAAAGCACTACCGATGGGCCATCAGAAAGTTGCGGATCAACGAAAGAAAATAAAACCAAAACTTATCATACAAAGTCAAAGCATGAGCAAATAGAGTTGAAATCAAAGATCAACCCAGCTCAAAACATTGAGCAATTGGATAGATTATATCTTCCTAAAACAGATAGTAGGTATCACCAGCGACTAGCAATCACATATGTTGGAAATTACCCACAGGTAACCAAAGTGACGGTGTGAACCCACACAAACCTGGTCGATATGATGCACTAAATGGATGGATGGAAAACTTATTCTAGCATCAATAGCTAAGTGGAAAATTTAATTAAGCGTTTCAGAAAATTAGTGGCAATTTTATTCTTGTCATATAATTTAGATTACAAATTTGCCCTTTCAATTCCTTATTTTGCATTCTTATTGTGTTTGCAGATATGTTGTTTTGTATTGTTGGATTTCTTTTGGTATGATGCATGTATTCATCTCATGTACATTTGTGTTTTTTGTTGATTTACATGAAGAAAATGTTTCACATATGATTAGATTTTGTCTGCCTTAAAGACAAGAGAAACCTTTTCTTATCCATCTTTTGTCGAAACTGAGATGGTGACTCAAGTATACTAATATCTTATTGTTTCATCCATATTAGCCAAGTTACCAATAGATGGATTCGACTTCATTTTAGCTAAAGATTAGTTTTCAAGGACTCGGTATTATTTTGCATACTTCCGCCAAGACAATTTCAAATAAAAAATGAAAGAAACTACTAGCAAATGCGTAAATCATAAGAAGTTAACTCGACTTGAACTTTTGAGGTGAAAGACAAATAATCGTTAAACTCCATAACAACCACATATCCGCACAATCATAGCTTCACCGATTTTAGTCATGTCCCCGAGATTTGACGGTTTAATTAAGTCAAACATCATCTCGTGTTTCCAAGGAGGTATATCATTGACTAAAATTGTATATGATGACTTGACATTAAGTTTTAAATAAATTTCTCACCTGGTCGTGTGACATGGCGGAATTCAGATTAATTACCACATTCATGGCAAATATCCATAAAATAATTTGTAGGCTTATTTCTTTAGGTTTTACCCAATAATTAGGCGTTTAGGTTGTTCTATATGGAAAAAAAATGAAATCTAGAACTACTAATGATTGAATAACAAAGAACAAAAACAAATCTAGCTGGGTCACCTCTTTTTTTTAACCGGCAATTTTTTATACTCACTATGGTGAAGGAAGAAATGAGAACATTGCACTTACTATCAACTCCTTTCATACCCATTTAGGTGGTACTAGTCACTCTTTTGCTAATTAAACAAAGGTACGTACACAGAATTAGAAGTTACCGGACGATTTTATAGCAAATTTACATATATACGCCACAACATAATTCAAATATGGATGGTTCAGCCAAAGAACAACCCGTAAAATCTTTGGGACAACTTATTATACAGAGTACAAAGTTGAACAATTTAGCATACAAGTGCGATGAGAAAAGTGATCAAAATTTATAGTACCAATAGACACCTTTGTGCTCGCTATTTTCATCGGCTCAATGTAGATGCATTCCTTGGCTTCTCCACATTGCCTTGAAAATTGGAGTCCCGTCAATCTTATAGTACTCACCCAAGACAGGCTTGATCGCATCCCTAGCCTCCTTTGCATGATAATGTGGAATGTACGAGATCAAATGATGCAAGACGTGAGTGTGGGTTACGTCATGGAAAACCCTATCGAGGAATCCAAAGTCCCTGTCGATTGTTGATAATGCCCTCCGATCCAGCCCATTCGTGGAATCATAATGAGGCAAAGAGAGATGGGTGTGGTGCAAATCACGTGATCAAAACAAAAGATATGTACGCCTAGCACGGTAGTAGATATATGCACGTTACCCAAGGCGCTTTTTGCGCTACAATTAGTTTAATAGCATAAAAAAGGCCAATAAAACCAATATCCGATACAATAACCATAACCCTTTCACGATCCGTGAAAATTGGACTTAGTGGATCAAAGTGGTTTGCGAACCTCGTGTACTTCTTTCCAGATATATTAGTTAAAAGGTATATAGGAAATCCAAGGGTCACTACAACAAAATAGTTAATTTTTCACATTTATTAAGGTATGTGTTCACACTCTAAAATGTGTGGATTTAGAAAGTTCACACTTAGTTTGTGTGAACCAATTGGGTGTAGCATATAATTTCACACTTTTAAGTGTGAAGATTTATAAAAAAGTTCACACTTTCAAGGGTGAAGATTTTGTAACAATATGATTTTAGAACAACTTTTCACACTTTTAAGTGTGAATAATTTTTGCACACTTATAAGTGTGAAGATGTTAAAAGAAAAGTTCACGTTTTAGAAAGTGTGAAAAAAAAAGTGTGAGCAAGTGACCAATTTGTTGTAGTGGGTGAACCTAAAAATTAATGTGAACACTCGACCAGGTGGATTATTAAGAATCTTTGAGTACATCCTAACTTTTGACTTACGTTTAGGAATGTAAACTTCATCGTTATCAAGTGAATTTGTGTTGGCATGATGATTTCTATGGTCGTATTTCCAAGAGAAATAAGGAGTGAAGAGGCGATATGAAGAATGAATCCAAAAGTGTCATCAATCCACCGGTACTCGCTAAAGGCGTGGTGACCACATTCGTGACCAATTACCACAGGCCGCTTAGGATACTAGCTTGGCAAAACCAAGAACGGGCTGTGCTAAGTAAGCTAGAGAAATAGGAAGGACAGGGAATGTATGTGTTGGCAAGGAAGTAAGACATAGGCAATAATGAGATCATGAACAACATAGTAAGATGAACGATGATGATCGCTCAAAGCAATGGGCTGGGATTGCTCTCTTTAGATCACTTAGTGAGAATGGCGGATCAATCGGGACACGTTGGAGGATGTTATCCCCTCGATGGATCCGACATCCCACCACCGCACCCATGTTTGTGATATCCGATTAACTCGCAAATTTATCTAGATTAATATAAGATATTTGTAAACTATAATTAATTATAGTGAGAATGTAATACGAAAGTATATAAACTTCAAGGAAAGAAAGAAGACCTCAGGGAGAGAAGTGATTAAGCGTTAGCTAGTTTTCTTGTGCTGATGATTCTCTTTAAGGTTTGTCATGCTTTTATAATATAAAAATTTTCCAGAAGTTTAGTTCCCTTGGTATGAATTGCCATTAATCAATTCTGCAAGCTTTCCACGTGAAACTTAATTATCTATATATTAATCTATACAAAATGCACTAGTGGATAAAAAATCACCGCTATTGTTTAAGATGTATAAACCGATCGCTATAGGCGAGCCATGGTTTATTAGGTCTTAGGGTTTACCATACTTTGTCTTATAATACTTTGTAATCATTTATTATAATCAATCAAGTTTAAGATCAATAATTATAATAAATGATTACAAGAGTATTTATAAGACAAAGTAGGGTAAAACCCTAAGACCTTAATAGGCCATGGGCTCGGGCCTAGGCGTATCACAAACACCCTTTAAAAAATCCCGTTCTGTTATTAAAAGCTTTATTATAAACACCCTTTATAGGTTGATAAATTTTCATGTTCGCTAGTATTTGATTATCTATTAATAACAGCTATCTTTTTTTTATCTCAACAAGCCAAGTCACATAAACTTTCACTTAAATGGATCTTTCAAAATCGATTATTCAAATATTCATACGGTTATATATTATGCCACACATAATGGAGGGATCACTTTCCCTCCATTAAATGCACTAAAACATTTTAAGAATACAAAATTAAAGAATACAAAATATTGTACAAGCCAATTAAACACAAAAGCATTAGCATATAGTCAAACCTATAGGAGCAAGGTCAACAGAATTGAGTAATACAAGTAGTAATAAATAATAAACTTGAAAACATATATAAGATTTTTTAAAAGAAACTAAATAGTAACATCTTAATACGTTAAAGAAACTAAACACTAACATCTCAAAGAGAAAGAAAAAACTTTATGCTTAATCTGACAATTAAACAAAAATAGCAGTCTTGTAAAGCTCGTAAATAGTAGTCATGTTATAAAGTTCTCAAAAATAAAATTGATGAATTTATATGAAAAATTTGGAATTGTATCGAACGTAACATTAAGGCGGATATATATCATCAAGGACGCTATCTTTTACTTGTGAGCATATATAACAATCGTTAACTAGATAGACAATCCAAAATCTAATAATTAAAGTCATATTGTAAGCAAAAAAATTTAAACTTTCATCAAAGAACATCATGTACTATATAACAATCTCCTAGTCACCTTGCACTATCAAGGCGCATTTGATACCCAACCAAAGAATCTTTAGAATATGGTGATGATTCACGCACATCAAGAACTCTTTCATTCATGTAAATGGCCTATAAAAGAAATATATCGAGTTCACTACTGATTGAACAGATTGTAATCGTCCCATGACAATGCTAAATCTCCGTCCTATAAAAGAAATATATCCGCTTTACTATAGAACATGAGTAACGTGGTGATATTTGATAATCATTGCTAAGATCGAGTGTATTATAACTTAGTCATGTTTCATCAAATTTCACGGATAATAGTAATAGGTGAGTAATGATAAACAAACCTACCAACTAGACCTACAAGTATGCCTACTCTATTCACAATTTAACAAGTGTAATACACTTAGAGTGGAAGGTGTGGTCTTCGCCGTCCTCTTCGTCGCCACCGTGGCAAGCTCGTCGTCGCTCGCCACCACACCGGCTGGGCTTGTCGTCGCTCGTCGTCGAACCCTTCGTCGTCACCACAACGAGCTGAGATCGTTTACTTTTTGTACTTATTTTTTATTTTTTATTGTGGTTGTGTGTGTGATAAATGTGTATGTGGGACCCAAATGAGTAAGTTGGCGTTTGTTGTGAGTGAGGGGTTTGTTGTGGTTAGTTGTGGAGAAGTGGTATGCTGATGTGGCGCTGAGGTGGCGCGACGACGAAGTTAAGCCTTGTTATGACACCTTGTGCTCTTATTCTTTCTCATCATATTCATCAATCAATTTTTAACTTCTACCAATCACATTTGTAGGAATTTGTTATTCTTTCTATTAGCAAAAATATCAAGTTTCATGCAATTTCAGCCACTGTCCAATTCATTTAATTTAAACGCACGAGTAAGATGGTGATATTTAAAAATCATTGCCAATGTGAACCGTAGACTTATAATGAAATCTCAATCTCAGCTCATGACGTGATTCTTATATGACTGATTCTTATAAGATCGAGTGTATTATAACTTAGCCCTATTTAAAAATCATTGCCAATGTGAACCGTAGACTTATAATGAAATCTCAATCTCCGCTCATGACGTGATTCTTATATGACTGTTTATACTTTTCAAAGTGACCGGATCAAGCAACATCGAAATGTCAACCAAAGATGTTGCACATGGCTACTTTAAATAGTATGATATACTCTAATTTGGTTATTATCAAACTAATAAGATATAGAAATATAGAAATAATAATAAAATAAATTAAAAATGCTCAGATCTCATCATAATTTTAGAGGTAGTAACATATTGACATCTTACAATATATAGATCGAGTACACATAAAGTTTTGTTTCTTATACTTTCGCAGAAGTACTGGTTTATAGCTTGTCTAATATTTGCACTAAAAAATAAGTTGCAAAATAGATCGAGGTAGCCGTGCCACAACAAAAAGTAACTGAGGCAGTGAAGTTGTGAAACAATTATATATCTATATCTATACCACACATAATGGAGGGATCATTTTCACTTCATTAAATGCACTAAAACATTTAAGAATACAAAATAACATGCTTGTTGTACAAGCCAATTAAACACAAAAGCATTTCTTGTAACATATAGTCAAACCTATAGGAGCAAGGTCAAACATATTTGAGATTCTTTTAAAAGAACTACTAACATCTTAATACGTTAAATAAACTAAATAGTAACATCTCAAAGAGAAAGAAATAACTTTATGCTTAATCTGACAGTTAAAAAAATAGTACTCTTGTAAAGCTCAGAGACGCAACTGAAAGGTGGCGCAAATATTTATATCGAGAATGAAAACATTTGTATGAGTTCAAGATTAAACAATGAGAAGTAGGGATGACACACAATGACACACACCATCAATAAAACAAGATCTCATTGTGAAAGAATAAGAATATTTTTATGACGGAAGTAGATTGTGTTAGACTAATCTCGTCCCAAACCAAAGTATGAGGGGCTGCATGTATGTTTTAGAAGATACAAGGACCGAATGGGTTTATTCTAAACCCTATAACTGTCAAAAACTGTTCCTTGGGTGAAACGGGCCAAAACCCAAACGACACATTGGTTCGTGAAGGGATTCGATGCTTCAAAGTACCGCTTCATACTAGTATATATAGGGATTGATAGTTTCGTTTAGTATATATCAGAATTATAAAAAAACTCAGAAAACCAAATACTTTGATTCATAATACAAATCGTTTGAATCATATTGTTTTACTTTTTTGTTATACTTATTTGTGTTCGATTGTTACAACCCCGCTGGGCAACAAATTGGCATCAGAGCCGACCTTCAGATTCATCAAGAAAAGAAGGAAGAAGGGGTCGAGTGTTTTCTGCAAACTTTGGAACCAAAGAAACACAACAAAACTGCTGTTTGGTTCAAGCAGAAACAAGGAGAAGAATAAGGGCTAAAAGAAGGAAGTTTGGTGTTTTTTTGTTTCTATACTGGTTCGAAAAATAAGGGTAGAAGAAACAATAAACATTGCTTTGGTGTTTTTTGATTGATTCGGAAAAGGAAACAAGGAAGGAAACGTTTTTGTTTATCGCTCAAAAAACAAAGGGAAGGAGTTGTTTTGGTTTCGGTTCGAACAAAGAAGGCAAAAAAGGAGACACCAGGGCGCTGGTTGATTGTACAAGGAGGAAGTGAACACATTCGGGTGTTCCTACCGATTCGAAAATCATATCGCAAAGGAATCATCAAATTCGGGTTTTATACTCTAAACTAAAATATGAATTTTTTTTTATATAATTTTTAGTCTTATTATAGGTAGATAAGATTAGAAATTTGCTTTTGATTCCTAGTTAAATTTATAAGATTTCCTAGATTCCTACTTTAAATTCCCAATTAGAAATAGGAATAGTCTCTAAGCATAATGACTGGAGACACAAGCAAGGAAATTGTAATTCACAAAGAAGTTACATCGTTATCCCAATTTCAATGTCCCGTTTTAAAACCTAAAAATTATACAGTATGGGCTCTTCGTATAAAAACCATACTAAAAGCAAATGGGCTGTGGGAAATAATAGAACCTCAGGGTGATACACAACTGGATACAAAGAAAGATATGACTACAACTGCATATATGTACTAGGCATTACCAGATGATATGATTTTACAAGTGGCTAGTTGTAAGAGTGCAAAAGAAATTTGGGAAGCACTACAAACTAGGCACGTAGTCATAGACAGAGTGCAAAAGGCACGACTACAAACTCTCAAATCAGAATTTGAGATGTTAAAAATGAAAGAAGATGATAGTATTGATGTTTTTTCAGCAAAACTCAATAGTATTGTCACAAGGGCTAGTGGCTTAGGATCAACATTTGATCAACAAACCTTAGTACGAAAACTTTTAAGTTCTGTACCCAAAAGGTTTATACAAATCGTGGCAGCCATAGAACAATTTTCTGATCTAGAAAACACAACCCTAGATGAGACAATTGAAAGGCTAAAAGCCTTTGAGGAAAGAGTAAACCTCTTTAATGGAAACCCTAGTGACAATCAGGATAAACTTCTGTTCACAAACTATGACAATAATTCAAGTTATAGGAACGGTGGACAAGAGAAGTTTAGATCATCCGAGGATACAAACAAGATGGAAAACCCAAGCAATTCAACAATGATAGGAAACCTTCACATAAGTTCAAGAAAACAATTTTCGTAAAAGTACAAAGGACTTAAGTAAGGTAAAATGTTACAACAGTAACAAACTTGGGCATTTAAGGAGAAACGCAAACAAAGGATAAAAGACAAGAGCAATCTAATTTGGTCCAAGAAGATGTGGAGCCAACGCTCTTGATGGCACTTGAAGGAAAAGGATATAAGGGAGAGAAATTCTTCTTAAATGAAAAGAAGATTGAACCCAAGAAGTACATAAGTTCAGATAAAAGCTTATGGTACTTAGATAATGGTTCTAGCGACCATATGACCGGAGTTAGGACACACATTAAGAAAATTGATGAGAAAATTTCAGGAAGAGTCCGTTTTGTGATGGGTCATATGTAGAGATTAAGGGTAAAGGCTCCATATTGCTGGAATGTATAAACAAGGAACAAAAGTTGATTCCTAGTGTTTATTACATTCCCAGTCTAAAAAGCAATATATTGAGCCTAGGACAATTAACAGAGAATGGCTGTAAGGTCATTATGCAAAACAACATACTATTGCTATATGGTCAGGATCAAAAACTCCTTATGAGAGTTGAGAGATCAAGAAAACGACTTTACAAGATCAACTTGAATGTTGGTATGCCTATGTGTTTATTGGCTAATTTAGAAAACCAAGCATGGCTTTGGCATGCTAGGTTGGGTCATTTGAACTTCGATTCAATCAAACAAATGACTCAGAAGAAATTAGTAGTAGGGATACCCAGTATTAATCACAAGAGTCAAGTATGCAATGCATGCTTACTAGGAAAGCACAGTAGAGCTCTGTTTCCAAACCAAACAAATACTAAGTCTTTAGGACCTTTAAACTTAGTATTTGGAGATTTATGTGGACCTATTTCCCCAGAAACTGAATCAGGAAAGAAGTACATGTTTTTACTAGTAGACGATTGTACTAGATACATGTGGGTATACTTCTTAAAATCAAAGGATGAAGCGTTTGAGACCTTTAAGGAATTTAAGTTAAAGGTGGAAAATGAGGTCGGGAAAAAATTAAAGGTTTTTAGGACATATAGAGGAGGTGAATTCACATGCTATTGTAAGGAGAATGGCATACTTAGGCAACTTGCAGCACCATACTCTCCACAACAAAATGGCATTGTAGAGAGGAGGAATAGGTATGTAATGAGCACAACAAGAAGTATGTTAAAGGTTATGCATATGCCACAAAATATTTGGGCTGAAGCTATTAGACATGCAGTATATGTCTTAAATAGAGTACCTACAAAAGCTCTAAAGGATTCTACAACTTATGAAACCTTAAAGGGTAGAAAACCAAATTTAAAACACTTTAGAGTGTTTGGATGCAAAGCCTATGCAAAGGTAACCAAACCACATCTAAAGAAGTTAGATGATTGAAGCAAGGAATTGGTCTACCTTGGAAGTGAACCAAGATCAAAGGCTTATCAATTATTTGATCTTGTAAATAAGGTTATGATTGTAAGTAGAGATGTAAGATTCAAGGAGAATGAAGGATGGGACTGGAAAGGTTATTTGGATAATATTAATCCAAATGAACCAGAATGGAGGGATTTCATTATTAGTGAAAACCAAACAAGGATCATTGATGAAACAATCAATCAGGATTCCGAAAGAAACAACGAATATAGTACGCTAAGTCCCACGCAAGATAACACTCATAGTGATATATCTGATGATGAGATTGAACAAATGGACAATCCATCAACACCTCCACCATATTCCTACGAGCCAAACTCAGAAGAATCTACCAGACACACATCATCTATAGAAAGTTCATTAAGACCATATGATCATACTCCAGTTCAGGGATATAGAAACCTATCTAACATATATGATCGTGTACGAAGAGTGCAAACTGATGAACTAATGCTATTAGAGGAAGAACCTAGAAATTATAAGGAAGCTGCACAAGATAAGAAGTGAATTGAGGCAATGCAGATAGAAATTGACTCAATCAACAAAAACAAAACATGGAAGCTAGACACCCTACTAGACAATCAGAAAGCTATTGGTCTAAAATGGGTATTTAAGACTAAACAAGATGCAGATGGAAGAATTATAAAACACAAGGCTCGTTTAGTGGCAAAAGGATATGTACAATAGCATGAAATATACTACGATGAAGTCTTTGCTCCTGTAGCAAGAATGGAAACAATAAGGTTAATTCTTGCATTATCAGCTTATCATGGATGGGAAGTTCACCACTTAGATGTAAAATCAACATTTTTACATGGCGAACTTAAAGAAGAGGTAGTCGTACAACCGGATGGATTCAAGAAACCAGGAAACGAAAATAAAGTGTATAGACTTGATAAAGCACTTTATGGGTTAAAGCAAGCACCACGTTCTTGGAACATGAAGTTAGATCAAACCTTGAAATCACTAGATTTCAAGAAATGCACATTGGAACAAGCAATCTATACAAGGATAAGTAAAGATACTATGTTGCTTGTTGGAGTTTATGTGAACGATCTAATAGTTACTGGAAGCAACAAGAAAGACCTTCAAAAGTTTAAGTCACAAATGGAAGAAAAGTTTGAGATGAGTGACTTAGGCTTATTAGCCTACTACTTGGGAATAGAGGTTACTCAAACAGGAGATGAAATCTCAATAAAGCAATCAGGATATGCCAACAAGATTCTTAAAGAAGCAAAAATGGAAGATTGCAACGAAACCAAGATTTCCATGGACCCAGGAACAAAGCTAATAAAGACAGAAGGAGGAGAACTAGTTGATGATACAGAATACATAAGTCTAATTGGATGTTTGAGGTATCTACTTCATACAAGGCCAGACCTCAGTTACTCAGTTGGCTTGTTAAGCCGGTTCATGCAAGAACCAAGGGAGCAACACATGAAGGCGATTAGAAAAATGTTACATTATATCAAAGGCACTTCAAACTTTGGTATAACTTACCACAAGAAAGGAGGATGCAAGTTGCTTGGATATAGTGACAGCAGCTATGGTATCAACATAGAAGAAGGCAAAGGAACAACAAGGATCGATTTTACTTTGGGAACTCACCTATAAGTCGGACTTCTCAAAACAACCTACTATTGCATTATCATCATGCGAGTCGAAAATATGCCAAGAATAAAGAAGACTTGTCAAGCATTATGGCTACAAAGACTATTGAATGCATTAACAGGCTAGGAAGAAGAAAAAATTACGATCAGAGTCGACAACAAATAGGCTATAGCACTTATGAAGAACCCCGTGTTTCATGGTAGAAGCAAACACATTGATATACGTTACCACTTTATCAGAGAATGTGTTGAAAAGAATCAGATCGAAGTCGAGCACATAAGTGGAGACTTACAAAAGGCGGACATACTTACCAAGGCATTAGCAAGGACAAAGTTCGCAGAAATGAGAGAGCTATTGGGCGTGAAAGATCTGAAAGGATTAGGAACGAGATCAGGGGGTTAATGTTATACTAATCTCGTCCCAAACCAAAGTATGAGGGGCTGCATGTATGTTTTAGAAGATACAAGGACCGAATGGGTTTATTCTAAACCCTATAACTGTCAAAAACGGTTCCTTGGGTGAACGGGCCAAAACCCAAACGACACATTGGTTCGTGAAGGGATACGATGCTTCAAAGTACCGCTTCATACTAGTATATATAGGAATTGATAGTTTCGTTTAGTATATATCAGAATTAAAAAAAAAAAAAAAAAACTCTAAAAACCAAATACTTTGATTCATAATACAAATCGCTTGAATCATATTGTTTTACTTTTCGTTATACTTATTTGTGTTAGATTGTTACAACTCACGGGCAACATTGTAGCGAACTTAGGGTTTTGAACATGCTTCTAACACCAAAAAAATTGTTATTTCCTAAGATAAATTGAAGATGCAAGTTAATAAAATGGGCTTAGCTTTATGGGCGTTTATGTTTTAATTCATTTGATAAGTTCATGAGTCATTTTAAAGAGCTTTTGAAGTTTATTTTAAAACAGGTAAGAGTCATGGGAATACAGAAAACTTGACTTTCATATTGACAAATCTCATTCAAATTGAAGAGGTAATCTTCGTAAACTAACTTAGTTGATTAGACTAACTTTTAACAAAAATGATTAAAAAAAATGTAACAAGTTCTTAAAAAAGAAAATTATAGGGTGTGTGATTTAAACTCACTTCTTAACATAATGCAGATAGTTTTCAGATTCGATACGGTGCAAGTACTTTTTAAATAATTTTGGTGATTAGGAAGTGTAGAGTTTTATGTCGTAAAATGTAATGAAGCTTGTCCTACTCTAACATACCTACTTACGATTACAAGCCATCATAACCACTTTGAGCTCCTACCTTAATAATAACTTGACTACCGCTTTTATATCGTCAAGCAACTGAAAGTTATTCCCATATAAATTACGCATCATCCTGAAATTTATTGTTACAAATAATATACAATCAAAAATCATTTGCTACCCGCATTTTTTATTTCAGATACCCGTGGCACAACGCCAGCTACTCCTACTAGTCTTTTATTGATACTCCAATATTCACGGTAGCGATAGTAGTCGATAACCACTTCACGAACGATAGTAGTTAATAACGGCTTCTTACACAATGGGCTAGGGTTGGGGTGAGTGAGCACAGGGCTTATACTTTGAATGGTATTTAAGTAATTTAACTAGCTATAAGACTTTATAAGCCTCTTTTAATGGGTTTGGACTTATGAAGGCTTAAAGCTTATATAAGCCTGTGTGATAATCAAAATTTATTTTATAAGCCGGCTTATTTTCATTATCCATAGGTTCTTGATTGTCATATATGGTACCTACATTTTTGACGCTTACAAAACTTTAAGATTTCAAGCTTTTTGAATAAGGACCAATGTATTTGCCTTGATTATGGGTTATATAATTTCACGTTTTATGATTGCCAGAACTAATTTGATCATTGTTTGGACTAAATATGTGCCTAAGAGATACTGTTTGTTATTCTCCTTTAGATTTTAATAATAAATAATATATATAGAACATGGGTAACGTGGTGATATTTGATAATCATTGCTAAGATCGAGTGTATTATAACTTAGGCATGTTTCATCAAATTTCACGGATCAAGCAACATCAGAAATGTCAACCATGACGTGATTCTTATATGACTGATTCTTATAAGATCGAGTGTATTATAACTTAGCCCCATTTAAAAATCATTGCCAATGTGAACCGTAGACTTGTAATGAAATCTCAATCTCAGCTCATGACGTGATTCTTATATGACTGTTTATACTTTTCAAAGTGACCGGATCAAGCAACATCAGAAATGTCAACCAGCATGTTGCACATGGCTACTTTAAATAGTATGATATACTCCTAATTTGGATATTATCAAACTAATAACATATAGAAATAATAAAAAATAAATTAAAAAAGATCAGATAGATGTCGCCATAATTAATCTTAAAGGTAGTAACATATTGACATCTTGCAATATATAGATGGAGGACACATTAAGTACTTTTGGTTCTTATACTTATACAGAAGAAGTACTGTTTTATAACTTGTCTACTATTTGCACTAAAAAATAAGTTGCAAAATGGGTTCAGGTGGCCGTGCTACAGAAAAAAGTAACTCAGGCAGTGAAGTTGTGAAACGAGCCCCGTCTTCAATTCCACCATTCACTCTCAGTGATATAAAGAACGTCATACCACGTACCCCACTGTTTCAATCGATCCCTGATCAAATCTTCATCTTATCTTTTTGTCGACTTATTTTTCTCTTTCTTGTTTTATTATGTTGCTGCAACCTATATTGTCCCCCTTCAGGCACCTTTTTCCTACGTGGCATGGCCCGTTTATTGGATCCTCCAAGGTAGTGTCCAGATGGGTTTGTGGGTTATTGGCCATGAGTGCGGTCATCAAGCTTTTAGTGATTATCCATGGTTGAATGACACTATTGGCTACTTTCTACACACTGGTATGCTTGCTCCTTATTTTTCATGGAAATATAGTCACCGTCGTCACCATTCAAACACTGCTTCGCTCGAGAAAGATGAATCTTTTGTCCCAAAAAAGAAGTCTAGCCTAAACTCTTCTGCAAGACTTCTTAATACCCCACCAGGCCGTCTTTTTAGGCTTATAATTTTGTGTACTTTAGGCTGGCTCCTGTATATCTGTTTTAATGTTTCGGCAGAAAGTATGAGAAATTTGCCAACCATTTTAATCCAAAGAGTCCAATTTACAGCGATCGTGAGCGGTTCCAAATACTCTTAACCGATGTTGGACTTTTGTAACAAGTTATGGGCTCTACAAAGTGGCCTTGGCACAAGTTTCACATGGCTAGTGTTGATATCGCTGCACCTTTGGTTATCGCTCTATGGATTCCTGGTTGTCATCACTTGGTTGCACCACACTCACCGATCACTACCTCACTATGACTCCACTGAATGGGACTGGTTGAGAGGAGCACTGTCTACAATCGACAGAGATTATGGCATCTTAAACACAATTCTTCATCACATCACCAACACACATGTAGCCCATCATTTGGTGTTCACTATTCCTCATTATCATGCCATGGAAGCAACAAAGGCAATCAAACCAATTTTAGGAGAATACTATCAGTTTGATGACACTCCAATAATCAAAGCAATGTGGAGGGAAGCAACTGAGTGCTTTTTTGTTGAGTCTGATGAAGGCAAAGACAACAACAAAAGTGTCTATTGGTTCAATAATAAGATGTAAAACTAAAAGTTGTTACCGGCATAAATCATTCTGCTATGCAAACATGCCCTGTAGTTATTATGGTGTTCTTAATATGTTAAAGTGTTACAATAACGTGAGAGAATGTAAATTTGTGATGTGTGATAAATTAATAAGGACATATTGTTTAACTAGAAGGGTACCCGCGCAATGCGGCGGCGGGTACCCGGTGATTATTTTTGTGGCGAGCAGTCCGGTGGTTGCGGTGTAACTGTGGTTGAGGAGATGCCCGGTGGTGGTAGTGTAACACTGTGCGGATGGAGAGTTCCGGTGGAGTTGTTTCACTATGGTGATGGTGTAATTGTTTGTGTTTTCTGTGAGTATTTAAATAAAACGGGCTGTTACAAAATATGTTGCACATAAAGACCTTTAAATTTTCAGTTGTAAGTTGTAACATATGTGCATGTATTGAACACTATGTAGACCTTTTTATTAAAGGGCTTTTAAAAGCCTTAAAGTCATATTGACCATTTTGTATTAAAAGGCTTTTATTACAAAACGTATTGACCATCACAATTAAAAAGTATTGACCAATATTGTCAACAACATTTACTAAATGACTTGTTCTTAATAAAGAAATGTTTTTTGTCTTAAAAAGTTTAAGACTACTTTATATAGAAAGTCCCAAACCTTTTATAAAGTAGTATAGATTAGCTATATATAAGGAATGTTGGAGTTAATTAATATCAAAATGATGATTAATTACAGTAATTTTAGAGATGAATAAATATTCGTTAAATGCATTTTTTGATTTAAAAAGAAATTTTGTCTTCATTAATTGCAATTAATCATTTGCCCAAGGCGTAGATTAGCAAAACCCTATATATACAAATGCATTTTAAAATGATCAATCAAATTTAACTTGCTTAAAAGAAGATTACCTGCTAAAGAATTTTTGCAAAGTATAGGTATTGATATGTTGGATATGTGAATGAATGGTGCCCTTTACTAAATCAGCAACACGACACTTTTTTTTATTGTTAGTTCATAGTGAAAGGTTTATGGATATAAATTAATATACGTATGATCAGATTCGAACACGAGAGTTCGGGATTGTACACATTACGTATGAGAATCAATGTAAAAATAATTAATATATAAAATGTTATATTTAATTATTAATTCACAAAATAAATAAAACTTAACGAGAGTTAGTATTTAACGGGTTTTTGTTAACGGTCATAAATATCAAGTTAAGGGACTATAAATGAAATTAGAAGTCGGAAGGTTCTAGAATCCTTGAGGATTCCATAACCGGTCGAAGAAAGGTTTACAAACGCTATTCTACCCTAACTTGGTCACGAAGATTACTTTAGTATAAATACAAACCTTATATATTCATTCTAAACTAATCTTGATTACTAACAAACCTAATTTCATTTCTCCTCTCCTCTTTGAGCTTAACCGATCGGTCCCCTCCAAGTCCCATTGAGTCGATTTTCTAAGCTCAAACATAAGTGTTTGGTTTGTTTGTGATTCAAGAACCTAGCTTTTCTCATTGATTCGCTAGTAATACGTGTGTACAAGAATGGGGTACAAACACACCTGTGTTTGATTTTCTTGGGTCGACTTTTGTGTAAAGTCGTGTAACAAACCCTAAGTTCTTAGAGTTCTTGGTTCTTGGTTAATTGTATTGCTTGAAATTTCAAAAGGTACACATCTATTTAAATTCGTTTAGTTAATTTACAAGTATTTGATCCTTTGCTTCCGCTGTGTGCTTTTGATGTTTACATGCTTGTTGTATAATTGTTATGATATATAAATTTCAACAGTGGCATCACGAGCAGTTAATACTGTGTAATACCGAAACACATAAACAATTAAATCTTGATGATTATTACATGTTTATGGTTTCTAGGTTTTTAAAAATTATAAACCCTAATTTTTTTGATAGGGTCGAATACCCTTTAATTATTATTATTATTATCAGGTTTTAGTTTTTGTAAAACTTGTAGAAACCCTAGGATTGCATGTAATTTTTATGTGAATAATTATGAATAATTGTTATGTGACATGATTATATGTGTATCTTGGGATTATAATTGTTATGAGGAATCCATGGTAAAAACATGCACGTATTAACTGTTAAGTGACTTCACATGTATTTTTTTGATAAATCTTGATTTGAGGAAGACCTCAATTAATACTAATAAATCAATTATGTGCTATAAGGTATATGTTTAACTATGACTTACGCAATCGATTCGTCGATGTATGTGACTCACTTGCCTTAGTAAGTGAAAGCCCTAGTTAACATATGCATTCTTAAACCTAGAATTGATTATTATTAAGGTTTTATCGGACAAATTATGCATGTAGCTATTTGTTTTACATATATTAATTGTTAAGTTGTATGCACATTATTTGAGTTGGTTAATTGCTTATTTGCTTATAAATATTGTTTGACATGATTGTAAGAAAAAGGGTAATTTTATGAAAAGAAAATTAACCGGACTAAATAATGGTGAAATTGGATTTGTATTTAAGACTTAAATCTTGAACTTTTAGTCGATTGATGCGAATGTACCAAATAGTTAGAAATGCTCACCCATTATGACAAACTATGTGAGAGGTATAAGGAGGGTACACATTAAATTGTGACCCAAAAGAAGAATGTTTTAATACGCTTGGCCGGCCCGCTCTCGCTTCTTTGTGCATCATAATGGGGCTACCTATGACTATTTATATGTGTGAAGAATCTTAAGGCAAAGTTGGTATATTCAACACCTCGATTAAGACTTGGTTGATTTAATCTTAATAAATTTAAAACTAATGAGTAATGGTTTTGTTAAATTTTTATGATATAAAGATGTGTGCATGCTTCTTCATATATATTTTTTGATTACACATCAAAATTTTGTACCCTTAAAATTTAAGTTTATGCCATATAATTATAAGAAACACTTGAAGTTGCAATTTATGTTATGTGAGATCTTAGCTAGATTGCAATGACAAGGTAAATCTCCATGTTGAGTGAGACCTCATCTGAAATAAATTTGCAGTTTCTAAATTAGAAAACTTAATTGAGTTAGTTAGTGAGATCTATGACTCAAGTCATAAGATTGGATGAAACATGCTTACATTGCAACTAGGTTTGGCAATTGTAAATTCCATAATGATATAGGAATTGAAAAGTGTTTCTCAATTATTGTTCAACAATTACCTTGTTCAATACTTTCATTACTAGCATATCAACTGATGTAATAGAACTATATCAATTTGGATCCTAGCTTTAAGAAAATTCTATGGTTTATATGAATATTTACCAAGGGTATTTAATTTTCTTAAAGATTTAATTATCGAAAATACTAAAATTGAATTTTGTTAATTCTTTTAAGGGCAAATCGCATAAAAAGGTACTCATCTTATGTCCAATTTCAATTAAAGGTACTATTCTTTTTTTCCTCAATTTAAGGTACCCGACTTTTTTTTTGGACCGATTTAGGTTTTTTTCTAACTTCCGTTAACCATTTCGTTAGTAAATTACATGTTTGGTCCTTGAGTTTGTATAGGCATTTCATGTTTGGTCTATTTTCGTCCGTTTTCATACGCTTGCATACGCCGTCCGCTTTATACGTTTACACGCTTTTGTCCGCTTTTGCACGCCGTCCGCTTTTACACGCCGTCCGTTTTGCACGCCGCCTCGCTTTTTCACGCTTTTTTACGCTTTTACACGCCGTCCGCTTTTACACGCCATCATTCGCTTTTGCACGCTTTCTTCCGCTTTACATTTTCGTCCGCTTTTGCACGCTTCGATCCGCTTTTGCACGCCGTCTCGCTTTTTCACGCTTCGTCCATTTTACACATTTTCGTCCGCTTTTGCGTTTTCGTCCGCTTTACATGTTTCGCCTCTTTTACACGCTGCCTTTTTGCACGTTGCTTGTTTTACACGCCGCATCTTTTGCACGTTTCGTCTCGGTTTTACACTTTTTTTACACGTTATTTTCTGCTTTATACGCTTCCGTCCGCTTTTGCACGTAAAATGTATTTAAATGTCAAAACAGGAAAAAACGGCGGCGTGTAAAACGGACAAAACGTATGCAAGCGATGAAACGAACGAAATATACCAAACATGAAATGCCTATACAAACCCAAGGACCAAACATGTAATTTACTAACGAAATAGTTAACGGAAGTTAGAAAAAACCTAAATCGCCCCAAAAAGTCGGTACCTTAAATTGAGAAAAAAAGAATAGTACCTTTAATTGAAATTGGACATAAGATGGGTACTTTTTATGCGATTTGCCCTTCTTTTAAAAGTATTAATGCAACGTAAAACCGTAAACGTGGTTTGGGCTTTGGTAAATTGATCTAGTTCTGTTTTCAAACTAATGTTTGATTGAGAAACATTTATCGAAAAGACAAACATAGTCTCTTTTCATGGAAGAGAGTGAGACTCAATCCTATTCTTTTCAAGATTGAGAAAGGTATGATAGAACATTAGAATTGTCTCGAATTATAGTTTATAACTCGTAGCAAACTTTAATAGTTGAGGAAATTGCACACCTTGTTTTCCATAGAGATTTCAGAACCCTAATTCGGTGATCAATTTTTTGTAACAAATATGACATTTGGTTAATCGGAAAATATGTATGACATTTTATGAGTTATTATATTAGAAGTTAGACTTACTGTAAAATGGTAAAGGAAAACTAGGATAATTTATCTAGTAGTTTTGCTTTAACCATTTAAAGGTGCTACATATCATTATGGGGATAGTAGACTTATTAAGGAAGAAATTACATGCTCAATTTTCAAGTTAGTAGCATTGATTGATAATCAGTTATTTTCAAAGTAGAATACACTCTTTTTAGTACTTAAGTAATTGTTACGTATGGGCCTTCAAAAGTGTAGGAAAGTTAAATAGCACGCTATTTGCCTTCACAGGTTATGAAACACTTTAAATGTTGTCAAATCCAGTGGGAGCATTGTGTTTTCTTACTGAATAAGGAATTATTTTAATGTTCTATAATTCAATGGGAGCTACAAGCTTTATCGTCTTGATAGTAACCAAAATTATCTTTTGAATGTCTCAAGATAATTACTTTCCAACCAGACACTTATGTTTTTAAGGATAGTCAAAGTGCTTTCCTTATTAGACAATGTAGTTCTACATCTAGTTGTTATGCTAATATCTATGACGCTAATCATATTGATTAAATAAACAAACGTGTGTAGTGCTGTTTATCTGCTACATGATGTTGTTTCATGTACAAGTGGGAGAAATATTTATTGTGTGCATGGTACAACACATATAGATATGATTTAATGGATTCTCTTGATCATAAGGTAAGAGATTAACATTCTAATAGGACTTATACATTTAATGTGTGATATTGTCTTATTTAGAACATGTGTCAAGATTATAACAAATACTACTTTTATGTATTATGTCATTCAAATTAAAGAAACACTTGCAGATACAATTTAGGTTAAGTGAGATCTTAGGTGGATTGTAATCTCAAGGTAAATCTCCACTTGTGTTGAGATCGGGCGTGGATGCTTTTGCAGTTTCTTAAGTTGGACACTTAATGGAATGACATAAATAAAAAAAGTAATCTAATACTACTTTAATTTAAATATTTATGTATTCTTGGAATGACATAAATAGATGGAGTAGTATATTAACTTGAAATTAATTAATTGAAACCAAAACGTGGTGTTCATGATTACTTTAAATTATACATGTTTATGTTTTCTTTGTAAAGTCACAAACATGAAGTCTTTTAATTATTACAAGACTTATAATTAAAAGTAAGACATTATAACTCTTATGTCTTTTGACTTGGTCAAAGAATACTTATGTTATAAAGCAATTGGCTTGAATATTCTATTATACCATTAAGTTTGACATGGTTGGTAAATAGGTAAGGCAAAAGAAATATGTTTATCTTACATATTGTTAGATTGTCTCAACAATATTAATTCTAATGAAACACTACAATGCTAATGGGATGTTCAGTTAGAAGAATCAAACCCTTGTTTTATTGTATGATTCAAGATAACTATATATTCTTTTCTTCCAAAAGTTATCAAGGTTAGAAAATTAAGTATGAATTGAATATACTTAATAAGACTCCAATCTAGAAGATTAATAAGACACCATCAATCATGGAATGTGATGAATCACATTAAGTCTTAAGATGAAGTTTTGAACTTGTTAACACTACTTATGGAATAGGTTATTAACAAACTAGCGTCAGGAACTGAAATGTGTTTTGTAATACCCCAAAAGAGAACAATTTAGTGTTGCTCTAATTGCTGAAGTATTTATAGATAGTTTTTAAATTACAAAAGCAAGTGGGAGTTTTGTTTATATCTTGAAGAGATTAAATTACAAAACACGTAATCTTCTAAAACACACTAGTGAATAACATGATGAGGCTAAACATGTAAATGATAGAGCTCAAGATGATGGAATTCTCATTCATAGATCCGCATGGATATCTCAGAAATTTGATTAATATGCTGAGGATTATAAGTTACAGGATTATGGTAAACCTGTTAATCATGATGAAGCATTTAACAAATATTGAATTACGGTAAATTACTCATTCTATGAATGTTAAGATGCTGTCCATAAAGATAATTGTAACATCCCGTAAATTTCCCTTACATTTGTAATAGTAAACGAAGAGTAATCTATCATCACAGTTTACTTAACCACTTCTACGAGCAAAATTTTTGTTTTATTCAACTATGTTACTAATCAGGACGTTGTAACACGTTTCACATTCTTTGTAATAAACTCATACACGCATTCTGTTATTCCAAATCGCGAGCAAATTATACCCGACATCATTTTTAGACACCAAAATACGAAACATCACCCCACAAACCCTACCCCTCATCCCCTTTTCCTCATAATGGGCCTAAAACACCATTTAAACCAAACCGGGCCCTTAAATATTTTGATTTGGGCCAAATTACACAAACAAGCCCAATACCACTCTATTATTTCATTAGTATAACTGTGTGAGGTACCATTACTTGTGCCCGTTTACTACGAGATTCACTTAACAAATTCATACCACCCTTATATAATTTAGAGTAAATTACACCGTTCGTCCTTGTGGTTTTGCATTGACCGTGGTTTCGCCCTTAACCAAAAAGTTGCACCGTCCGTCCTTAAGTGTGAAACGTGATGCGTCGTTCGTCCTTTGACCAAACGACGTTAAGTTTGACCGTTAAACTCCCCTCATGTGACTTGCACATGAGGGTAAAAATGTCATTTTAGTCACTCTTTTTAATCATTAACATCTTTTTCGTTTTTAAAGAGGTTCATGTAGATCATACCACTTCCCATATTCATCTTCAACCACAAACACCCAAATCCCACCACCATTATTTACATCCATCAATTTTTCCGGCCACATTATTGAAATTCCGACCACCTCAATAAAACACCAATGTATCCCTTTAAATTCCATCCGAGAAAGAAGAGGGTCAAAGTTAATCTTTAACCAACAGAGAATCAATGTATGCAAAACTTTGACAAACGAACCGTAAATGATGACATGTTAATCTTTAACCAACAGAGAATCAATGTAAGCAAAACTTGTATCTTGCACTAGACATTAGAGGTAACCAAACCGAAATGCGGTTTGGGTAGTTCAATTGTCAATATGACAACACTAGCGGTCTTATCAGTTGATTGACGCATATATCTTCCAAAATCACTTGCACAAAATACAAAACAGACTTCCTTCAAAGGCATTCAAATCCGAAAACCACTCACCTCATATTTTTACGAAGCCAAAGCTCGATTTTATTTGGAGATTGATTAAAATCGAGTCCTCAAAACCGCAACCACCAACCACCAACTTGATTATTTAACAAACAAACAAAAAATTCTCACTAAACTAGCTATGAAATAAAAATCACAAAACCCACATCATAATTCATCATCATCAACCCACCCAAATCGCACCCAACAATATGCACCTTCCTTAACCCCCTACAATTCTTCACCACACTCAACAACCCCAAATTAGAACAATCCGGCGTTTTCAAAATATGCAAAACCTCCAAACTCCTACATTTCGCAACCGCCACTAACCCAACATCACTCAATTTCAACCTCTCCAAATGCACCTCAACCAAACCAGTAACACTCTCCGTAACCATCTCCAACACCTTATCCCAATCACCCGAACACACAAACTTCAAACTCATCCCACCCGGTCCCACACTCTCCGCCACAAAGCATAACCACAAGGTAACTAACAGAAACGACCCACATAACTTACCCACTCACTGAGTCGACTCAGTGAGTTGACACAGCCAACGAATCAAAGGTCTATCCACACGAGTTGTATAAAAAAAACGTTTTCAAAATCTTTTAAACCACGAAACCCTTGTTAAACTTCTTTGTATATACAATCGGTTAAAAAACAGGTGGTGGGGTTTGCGGTATGTCTCGGCGACCCAAATGTGCTCCTTTTTTGTCCAAGTACTCGTAAATACTCGCGTTCTCTTGATCTACGCTACGATATCAAAACTACATCTCGGAATTTTGGCCGAAAAAGTGCGGCCGTAAATTAGAAATCCGGTGAGTGTGTGGATATTGTGAGGGAAACCCTAAAAAACTTTTATATGCCAAAAGAAAAGACTTAAATTACTATTTTACCCTCATGGTTAAGTGAGTTAACGGACGTTAGTGGAATTGGTGGGCCCATTGGATGGAGGGACGAACGTGCATAACGCTTCACACTTAAGGACTGACGGTGCAACTTTTTGGTCAAAGGACGAAACCTCATGGTCAACGCAAACCACAAGGACGAACGGTGTAATTTACTCTATAATTTATTAAACTCCCACTTGAGAATCATGTTTGACAAAAACTTATATCATATACGATCGTTAAATGGTATTGCAAACAACAAAGTCGAACAGATCCATCATTCTCCCAACTACCACAATGTGTCAACAAAATTTCCTAGAACATGTCTTCGCTATGTCCTTTGATCCGTATGAGTTTCCTAGTGATACTAAACTCTCAAATATACTCCTCTCTATATTTGGTCACGTTCACCAAGTTGTTTGGACCTTTTGAGTACCAAAACCAAACCGTACCCCGTTGGAACTTATATACAATCGATCCCTCATCATAACCACATGACAATTAGCTTGAAACACTCAAAAATGCATTCTAACCTTATCCTTGGACACGTTACTATGTTGCTTGTGTTGAGTTTATGATATATAAAATACAATAAAACATAAAGACATCAAGAGTACACAGCGGAAGACTTAAAGATAATAACAAATAAATTAATTAACCGAAAGTATGCGTAACGCACTTCTTGCGAATGTCGATCCTTTGAGCAAAACAAAGAAGTGGTTTGAAGAGTTGTCCTCACCTTTCTACAACTCAAACCAATATGGTGTAAGAATAGTGTCTTACTACCAAGTTCTTGTACACACGAATTAACCAACGAATCAAGCGATTGCTAGATCTAACACAAGTCCTCGCTTTAAGAAAAACGAAACCAAACTCCCTTACAAGGGGTGTTCGGCCAAATAAGGACAAGAGAGAGAGGAGAGATCTAGGTTAATTCAATGCACAAGTGGTGAAAACCCTAGAACCTAGCCTTGTTTATATAGTAGATGGAAAACTTTGGGAACAAGTTAGGGCTTGGGTTGAAAACCTATTCCTTGGCCGCCATAGACAAGCCCAAGAGAAACCCATAACTTTTTCAAGTCTTTCCATTACTAGTCCTTCTCTTTTCATTTAACTATCGTTAGTCATTTTTCCGTTAAATACTTAACGATCGTTAACCGGACTTAATGTGCAATAATTAATCGTAAACATAAACATTAATTATTAACTTTAATTCTCATTCGCTAATGTGTGCAATCCCGTGGTCACGACTTCGAATCCGGACATTCACATGTTTTTAAATATATACATTTCCAAAAGCTCACACTTGGATATGTTTACAAAACGTGAAATGACATTGGTTAGCGTCTAGCAACACGCCAATGCCCCCGGTACAACTCGTGTATGGTTTTTGGAGAAAACCAAGTTTGATGATTCATCATCATATTCATCCTTTGTTTCTAATACCATGTTAATAAGAATATGGATCTCACTCATTTCTTAATTAACTATTCTGCTTTCTCGCTTTATGTGATTGATTAAGATTACCAATTCTTCCGAACATATTCCGAAGACCTTGGGCATGGCCATGCAAACATCTTAACAACCCTACGAGGGCCCAAGAGTATTATACTTCAAAATAAATTTGAAGGAAACAAATCCCATTTTGACTACAAGGTGATTCATAAATTTCGCAACACTTCGAAAACAACCCTTATAACTACCATTCACGATAGCGTTAGATTGCTTCACAAAATGCACTACATCCATGACATATCTCTTGTATCTCAAGTCGAGGATAAATATCCATGATATACTTAATGACAAAGATCCATAAAGTATTATCATGCGGTGGGATAAGTCCTATACTCAATCCATTGAATATCATCTGAAATTAGTCATGCTACGCATCAATATACTTTCAAGTATATTCTAACTAATACTCAGATTTGTCTTAATTCAATATTATTCCCATGTTATTGATCGACAACAGACTATTTAGAATAACTTAAGTTATTCAAGGATTTAAACATGCAAATATAGGATAACAATATTATAAATGAAATTAAACGTATACCGTACTTTAATTCATTATAAATAATAATTGTTTAACATCCTTTATCCAAATACTAAATAGATCAATGCATGATAATACTAGTTAATGAATTTTGCCACAAGTCATGAAAATCATACTTGTTGACAAGGCATAATTTCAATTAACTTTGATCTATAGGAATTTTGAGAATACTTATTTCAAGAATTCAATAAGTGAATTTCTTGTATATGTTTACACATATCTTGATATTGTCATATCATTCCATAAAGTGCGTGATAACCTGAACCACCCTTTTATGACAATTATCTTTCAAAACTTTAAAGTTTTAAAGTATTCTTTATTCTTTAATGTATAATGCAACTATGCTCTTAGTTGAGCATAACTAGTCAACATGGTCATCACCAAAGATACCATGACTAGAATTGAGTGTCATCTCAATTATACTAGCATCATTGTGAACAACAATATGCTCTTTAAACATCCGTAAACTTTGAACAGTTATAGTGTAATGTTGGTGCCTACCAAAACTCAAGTTTGTTGGCAATGACAATTATGAAACAATCGCCATATTTTCATCCATAGAATCTAGGAGCATCTCCAAATTGTGGAATGTGATTCTAAATCCAAACATATTCCTTTTAAAATATTTATTACACTAACAACTTTCAATGTTGTCAAATCATCTTGTAATCAAGCATGACACAACAATCTTACAACATGATGTACATGATGAATCTTCAAGTTAGACTTTAAGATCTCATTATATATCCATCATGTTCTATTAGACTCATTTATTTTACCGCATATGTTTATAGTAATAAACATATATTCCAAGGTTGTATGTTTTATTTTCAAATCTTACAAACGAAGTTTCATTACCAACTAAAACTTAATTTAGGTGGAATGTAGTTGCCCATACAACTTATAAGATTTAAAATAATACTCCCACTAGCTTTCGTGAATACTTATGAGCTATCTTATTTTAATTATTAAATCTATCATGGATTTAATATTAAACATAAGAATCATCTCCTGATGCATGCATATATCCATTCATGAATTCTTGCGATGCGTACATATTCAAAGATTATTTGAATTCATAAAAACTCCTTTGCATTACTTATCGTCCTCGCAAAAGTAATTCCGAAACAAAGAGTTTTTATATTCATTGTCAAAATTTCATATCAATGAAACTAAGTATGGCAATTATAATATTTATACTTCTATTTAATGTATCTAGGAAAGAATATTCAATCATAGTTAATTACTTAAGTATGATTAATATTATTATCACTAGACATGCATTAAATATGTGTACAATATTGTCCATATAATTTCTACACAAAGATTTAAACCACTAGGGTTTCCATCCTTTGAAGAAACTCATTTTCATTAAGATAAACCAAGTATCTAAAGTTGATTATATTTATGGACAAAGATCTCTACATTCATAGTATGATTGATTTACCACAATTCAACATTTGATAAATTCATCATTATGATTAATGAGCTTACCATGATCCTCAGAACTCATATTCCTCAAAGATATTAAATATCCGAGATATCCTTACGGATCTATGAATGACAATTCCATCATATTAAGGTTTATCATTTTCATGTTTAGCCTCATTATGATATTTGCTAGTGCATTTTAGAAGATTATGTATTTTTGTAATTCAATCTTTCAAGATCTAAACAAAACTCCCACTTGCCTTTAAAATTTTAAAGATTACCTTTAAATAGTTTATCAAGTAGAGCAACAATACATTGTTCTCTTTTGGGATACTACAAAAAACATTGACAGTTCCTAACATTAGTTTGTTACAACCACTCTATAAGTAGTTTAACAAATTCAGAACTTCATTTATAAGACTTAATGTGATTCATCACATTCCATAAACAAATGGTGTCTTATCAATCTTCTAGGTTGGAGTCTTATTGAGTATATTCAATCTATACTCAATGTTCTAACCTTGATAACATGTGGAAGAAACTATAGTTATCTTGAATCAAACATGCCAATAGATTTTGATTCTTCTAACTGAACATACCATAAAACTATGGTATTTCATTAGAATTAATATTGTAAGATAATCTAACAATATTTAAGATAACCATCTACTCTTTGGCTTACCTATTTACCAACAAAGTAAAACTTAATGGTACAATAGAATTACCAAGTCAATTGCATACATTATAACTCAAGTATTTTTGACCAAATCAAAATACATATCAGTTATAATCCCACTATACGTTATAAGTCATTGATCAACTCATTGACTTCATGCATATGTCTTAAAACATAGCAAGTTAACGTCTTACTTTATATTGTAAGTCTTGTATTAAAAGACTTCATGTTTGTGACTTTACAAAATCATAAACATTTATAATTAAAGTAATTATGAACACCACCTCGTGTTTCAATTAATATTTCAAGTTAATATTTACTACATATACTTAAGTCATTCAACTAATACTTAAATTCAAAGTAGTATTAGATTACTTCATTTAATTATGTCATTCCATGAAATGTTCAACGAAGAAACCGCAAAATCATCCATGCTCGCTCACGACACGTGGATATTTTACCTTGGGCTATAATCTAGTTCACGCTCTCACGTAACATAAATTGTAACTACAAGTGTTTCTTAAATATTGAAAATAAAGTAGTCTTTGTTATCATCTTGACACATGTTCTTAATAGGGCAATCATACATATTTAAATGTATATTTCCTATTAGAACGTTATTCTCTTACTTTACAATCAAGAGAATTCATTTAAATCATATTAATATGTGTTGTACCTTGCACACAATAAAGATTTCTCTCACTTGTGCACGGAACAACATCATGTAGCAGATAAACAACACGATACACATTCGTTTATTTGATTAATATGATTTGTGTCGTAGATATAACAAGTAGATGTAGGACTATATTGATTAATAAGGAAACGCACATGACTCTCCTTAAAAACATAAGTTCCTACAATTGGAAAGTAATTATCTTTGAAGATAACTGGATTACTACACATGAAATAAGGCTTGTAGCTCCCACCGAATTAGAAATCAATTAAACAACTTCTTATTCAAGAATGCAACACAAATGCTCCCACCGAATCGACAACATTGTAAGTGTTGCATAACCAAGTGAAAACAACTTGCTTGCTTTTTACTTTCCTACACCTTTGAAGAACCATGCGTAATCATTACTAAGGTACTAAAAGGTGTATTCTACTCTGTGAATGATGGGTTATCCATCAATGTTATTAACTTGAAAAATTGGGTATGCAATGTTTTCCTTAACAGGTCTACCATCCCCATACTGGTATGTAGCACCTTTAAAGGTTAAAGTAAACCAACTAGATAAATTAAGCTAGTTTTCCTTTTACCAAATTTCACGGTAATTTGTCTAGCTTCTAATTTTGTAACTCATATACATGTTTTCCAGTTAACCAACATTCATGTTTGTTACAAAGGGATTCATTCACCTAATGAAGGTAAGGAAATCTTTATGGAAAATATGACGTGCAATTCATTGCTATGAGTTACATTAGAATTTAGACAATTCAAAACGCTCCTATTATACCTTTCTCATTCATGAAAAGGAATAGGATTGAGTCTAATGCTTCTCCCATGGAAAAGAGACTTGTTTGTCTTTTCAAGAATTATTCTCGATCAAACATTTGTTTGAAATCGAATGGAGCAATTTATCGATCAAAGACTAAACTTTGTTTACTGGTTAAATGTTGCAATTATACATTCAAAAGAATTACAAAATTCAATTTTAGTATTTTCGATAATTAACCTTTTCAAGAAAATTAATTACCCATGGTTCATAAGCATATAACCATTTAATTTTCACCGAAAACTAGGATCCAAATTGACATAGTTTCATCACATCAATTGATCTCGCTAGTAATGAAATTATTCAAGATGGTAGAGTCGAACCTCAATTGCCAATTTTCAAATTGCAATTCCTAGATTTATGGGATTTACATTTAGCCAATATCAATTGCCATGTAAACATGTTTTATCCCCATCTTATGCCTTGAGTTGCCGGTTCTCACTACAAAACTCAATTAAGTTGTCCAACTTAAGAAACTGCAAAATCATCCATGCCCGTTCTCACGTCACGTGGACATTTTAACCTTTGATTACGATCTAAGTCACGATCTCACGCAAATAAAAAGTAATCTTAGGTGTTTCCGTTTCGTTGGATGGCATATAACTTAAATTAAAGGGTAATAATTTTGATGTCAAATCAAATATGTACAAAGATGTCATGCATTCATCTTCGTAGCATAGGTTTTATTAAAACATTTATATGCTTGTTTTAATGGTTTAAGCTTTTCATCATCAAACTTGAATCGAGGTATTGGATCACCAATCAAGGAATTTAGTGTTAATTATCATCCATTATACCGTACTTTTGCATAAGTGTAAACACTTAGTGTTTCGGATAATTACCACCGAAATGGCGCATGGAATTAAAACTAATTCGCCCTTAAGATGAGCTTGCACATTTAATGGCTTACTAAGTAGCTCCATTCGAACTTACAGAGGCGTAGGACCAGTGCTTTAGACATCCTTTGACATCCTTTCAGCGGATCATGCACTTATTTTAATAACCCTTTTATAGTTCATTCTCATGGGTGAGCTGCTCACTATTTGTACCAAAGTCATCAATCAATTAAACGATTATGATTACTATTCTTAAAAGTACATGTTTCACCATTGTTTAGGTCGGTTTATTTTCTTGTAAAATACCCTTGTTACACATAACAAACAAACAAGTATTTGTAAAATAAACAAATAAACAATGAATGCATAACAAAAATAAGTCATGCATATCAAATAGCCACATGCAAACTTTTTGATAAATCCTATTAATAACCAATTCTAGATCTGTTAATATGCATATATTTAATTAAGACTTTCATCCGTTTTCACCTATGTACAAGGTGAGCCACATGCATCGATTCATCGATTGCGTAAGTCAAAATTAAATATATACCACATAGCACATAATTGATTAAATTAATAATGATTGAGGTCTTCCCCAATTTTAGATCTATCATAAATTAGTGTATATCACTTAAACAAGTAGCAGATCCATGATAAAACATGCAGATAATTATCATGGACATAAAATTACACTTAAAAATTAATGTAATTAAACAGAGTTACGCATATACACATAAAGTTGCATGCATCTTAGGTTTCTAATCCAATTAAAATTTTAGTTTACAAAACCCTAATTAGGGCACCAAAAACGCCCCCTAAAAATTAGGGTTTAGGTTTTGCAAACCCTAGATCTACGCATACAAATAATAACACAACATGTTTATTTTATTTATGTGTTTCAAGAATTAATTACTTGTTATACAAGGCTCGTGATGCCATCGCTGAGTTTATGATATATAAATACAATAAAACATAAAGACATCAAGAGTACACAAATGAAGACTTAAAGATAATAACAAATAAATTAATTAACCGAAAGTATGCGTAACGCACTCTCTTGCGAATGTCGATCCTTTGAGCAAAACAAAGAAGTGGTTTGAAGAGTTGTCCCTTACCTTTCTACAACTCAAACCAATATGGTGTAAGAATAGTGTCTTACTACCAAGTTCTTGTACACACGAATTAACCAACGAATCAAGCGATTGCTAGATCTAACACAAGTCCTCGTTTAAGAAAAACGGAACCAAACTCCCTTACAAGGGGTGTTCGGCCGAAATAAGGACAAGAGAGAGGAGAGGAGAGATCTAGGTTAATTCAATGCACAAGTGGTGAAAAACCCTAGAACCTAGCCTTGTTTATATAGTAGATGGAAAACTTTGGGAACAAGTTAGGGCTTGGGTTGAAAACCCATTCCCTTGGCCGGCCATAGGACAAGCCCAAGAGAAACCCATAACTTTTTCAAGTCTTTCCATTACTAGTCCATTCTCTTTTCATTTAACGGTCGTTAGTCATTTTTCCGTTAAATACTTAACGATCGTTAACCGGACTTAATGTGCAATAATTAATCGTAAACATAAACATTAATTATTAACTTTAATTCTCATTCGCTAATGTGTGCAATCCCGTGGTCACGACTTCGAATCCGGACATTCACATGTTTGTAAATATATACATTTCCAACAGCTTGGACCCCTAATGTATACAAGCTACAAACTGACCCTTTGTAACACTAAGCTAAAACCGGCCCTTGGATATTTTGGAGTAGTCGACCACATGTTATCTATGACAATTGACACAACTTGACCTCTCCTTCTTACACACCCACATGCAAGTCTCTCACACATCACCTCACATAATGATTACACTTGGAGTGAAAAACCTTGTATATAAGTTAACCCAACTCACTTCATACGTTCACACCCTCAAGTGCCCATGCTCTTGACTTTCCCCCACATACCCAATCTTTTCACCATCACATCTAATGATACAAGCAACGTGTGTAAAATCTAGTATTTATATACACACCTATATTCATTCGCAAAAATTAGTTCAAGTCTTATGTTTTTAATTGTTGTGTACGAGAGAGAGGCTAGCCAAGTTCCTAGAGCTTCACTCCTTTTTCCAAGTCTTACCGCTTTGGTCTTGGTTCGTTTGTGGTTTCCCTAGCAAGGTACATTGTCCTACTTTTGATCTATGGCCCGTATATTGTGTCCTCCCCACCTTTGTTAGTGTTGTAAGTTACATTCCTCTTTGTTCTATACGTATACTTTGTTTTCTTACTCATTTATTTATCGTTCATACCCTAAGCTTTGCTTCTAGTAAATGTTACTCTCATAAATGGGTTACGGCGTAGAAATGCAAAGAAAATGTTAACGAGAGTTTTGCGGCATAACCCTATCATTAAGGTTACGCCATAACTATTTACATGACATAAAGACGTCTAGTTATAAGGGACTTACGGCGTAACCCTTTACTTAAGGTTAATCCATAAGTTATTCGAGCCTATAAACACACGCCCTAATTATGCATTTTCAGCATCATTCTCTCAACAAAAACACAAGTGACGAATTAGGACTCATCCAAGGACGAAAATATTGTAGTTCTAGCAGACTTTCCAAGGGATAATTCATTTAATACCATTCATAGTTTTAGCATCACATCAAGTATTTATATAGAATCCAATGTTTACTATTTATTTGATTATAAATAATGTATTTTCTGCACTTATTAATATGAGAGGCTAAACGCTTTATGTGTTAGCCTAGTTATGAATTTATCTATGCCCTGATCCATGCTCCTCATTTGTTTATACTTTTATGTAGATCTTTCTAGCCTATCATGAACCCATGCGTTTTGTTAGTATTGAAGCTAGGATAGTACCTCATTTGCTAGTTAGTACATGACCTTTATAACACTAGCTCATTAGGTTGCTTGAGGTGTGACCATTATCCTTTTGTAGAACTTGACCATAGAACTGCCTACACTAGATTATATGCTTAAGAAATGCGGGAAAACTCTATGTGGACCAAACGAGGGTTCATTGTTGAAACCACTAGATAGGTCTAGAAGATAGTTGGTACTTAATGACTAAGAGCTAGTTACTTGGCCACCATGGCCATTGGGGTTAGGATTTAGTAATTATAGGTTAGGTCAAAATGACCATTTGTGCCTAATGACTAAGAACCACTACATAAGGAGAGAATAGACATTACATAGGAACTAGATTATTACATGATAAAGTGTAACGAGGCTATCACATTCTTCTCCCATAGATTGTTTTCACATTTCATTTTCGTTTTTTAATTAGTAAAATCAACTTAATCATTTCAAAACATTTTTGTGACAAACTTAAATTAGACTCCGCCTATAGCTCTTGGGACGACATAGGTTTTACCGATTTCTAAACTACTCACGACCGGTACATTTGCTCGTTAGCGCATACGTAGATCATAGGTAAGCGAGATAAAATAAATTTAAACGTGATCTAGAAAATAAGCATCAAAAACTGGAGTAAAGTTTTGAGAGCATATTACTACAATAAAATAGAACTATATTAGTAAATATGATTTGATTGTTATTAAGTGGATGCATGCGATAAAAACGGAACTATCTTGGCAAAGTTTTCGAACAAACATGCAATTTAAGACTTTCCAAAACTTACCTTGGTCGATTTTACAAGAACAAAATTTTCACAAAATTCGAGCTTAATTAGACCTTTCTACCCCAACACCTTTCTTCTTTCTAGTTCATGCACGCCTGCTTCACTAATGTGACCCAGACATTTATGCCACACTTATGCAAGACTTTTCTTTTCTTGTGTACCAACACTAGTTTCACCAGATTCAGCTTAGCCATCCAAGGACTACACACAATTTTCCTTTATAGTTCCTGACAATACCATCAAATAACCCTTTATCAATTTTACTCTTCCATTATGAAACTTCATGGTATAGCACTCTCGATCCAGAGTGTCCAAAGATATCAAATTTCTCTTCAACTCGGGAATGTAACGCACATTCTCATGCACAAAACTTGAACTGTCTTTCTTCTGTACACCTTCCCTGTCCCCCTGATGGCACATGCTCTATTATCACTGAGCAAAGTCGTACCACCATTAAACTCCTTAAAATCAAACAAGAAGTCCCTCTTATGCGTCATGTGATAGGAACCACCAGAGTCCATGATCCACTCTAAGAACATTTTCTCACTCATTGTCATCAACAATTCACCATTGTCATAACCCTCATAATGCATACCAGAACCATGTCCCGCATTCTTCTTGACATAGCAAGTTGATTTCTTCTTGTACCTTTTTTGACAATCTTTCTTCAGGTGATACTTAGAATAGCATATGTAACACTTCAGTTTATAAGTTTCTTTACCTTTCGACTTTGATCGCGAACTACCATGTCCTTGATTACCCCGATGATCTGACCTCCCCCTTACATATAACCCATCACCATCATCCTTTGCATCTGTCCTCTTCTTCAAGTCCCGTGAATTGAGGGTGGATACGACATCAATTGTGTGACTCCCTTCCATAAAACAATGCCTCCACAAAGTTATCATATGAAGGAGGTAATGATGAAAGTAACATGAGTGCCTGGTCTTCATCCTCAATATCAACGTCTATGTTCACCATGTCACCAACCAACTTACTAAAATCATATGTATGTTCAGATATTTTCTTACATGAATGCATGTAGAAAGTGAATAGCTTCTTCTTTAAGCGTAATTTATTGGCTAAAGACTGTCATATACAAAGTTTCCAACTTAAACCAAACTCCCTCAACAGAATCTTCATTGTTAACTTCCCTCAAAACACCTTGTTATCCAAGCACAAGAGTAAGGCACTATGTGCTTTCTTGTAGACATCCGTCTTCAATGCTGCAGTCTAATTAGTGTCTGTCATGGTTTCCGGGAATGGATCTAACGCAGCCTCCCAACCATGTTGAATTAATAGACACCGCATCTTCACACGCTACAACCCGAAGTCATTAGACTCGTCAAATTTTTTGACGTCAAACTTCGTTAACGACGACATATTCTTTAATCGTTGTTGCTAAAAAATACCTTCTTGCAAATCAATTAATTAGAATAACCTTAAACCTCGAGTTCGAACAAGTAACAAACCAATAACTTGAATCCCAAGTTAATCGATTCCAAAATAAATGTGCACCACCGAAAAAATAAATAAATAAAAACCTTCAATTTGTTCGAATCAAAAATTTACAAATGAACTTTAATGAAGTCGTTTATAATAAACTAAAAACCAAAAACAATCTTTAACTTTTGGATACCCAAATACGATAAAGAAACTTTGCAGTATATATATACTCACGTGAACCACCACCTTTACAGTTTTCACACGCACTACAAGAATCAGGAGAACTGGCTACGAGCAAATTCCCGACGACACGTTGTCGTCACCATTTAACACTAAACGACAAAAAAAACGCTTGACCGAGACAAGCGAGAGTTGAATTTTTATGTTAATAAAATCCCGACGACATGTCGTCTATACTCGATACCAAGATGGTCAAATTTGACTTTCCCCCGCCTCTCAATTATTGCAAATAGTGGGGCGGGAATTACCCCCGTCAACTTGGTACCAACGACATGTTGTCGGGACCATATATAATACAAATCTAGTTGGGTCAATTTTTTTTTAAACAACAATTTTTTATACTCACTATGGTGAAGGAAGAAATGAGAAGATTGCACTTACTATCAACTCCTTTCATACCCATTTAGGTGGTACTAGTCACCTTTTTAATAATTAGACAAAGGTACGTACACAGAACTAGAAGTTTCTAGGACAACTTATTAGCAAATTTACATATATATGCCACAACATAATTCAAATATGGATGGTTCAGCCAAAGAACAACCCGTAAAATCTTCGGGAAAACTTATTATACAGACTAAAAAGTTGATCAAAAAAAGCACACAAGTGCACTGAGATGAATGATCACAATTTATAGTACCAATATACACCTTTGTGCTCGCTATTTTCATCTGGCTCAATGTAGATGCATTCCTTGGCTTCTCTCCACATTGCCTTGAAAATTGGAGTCCTATCGATCTTATAATACTCACCCAAGACAGGCTTGATAGCATCCCTTGCCTCCTTTGCATGATAATGTGGAATGTATGAGATCAAATGATGCAAGACATGAGTGTGGGTAACGTCATGGAAAACCCTATTGAGGAATCCAAAGTCCCTGTCGATTGTTGATAATGCCCCTCTGATCCAGTTCCATTCTGTGGAATCATAATGAGGCAAAGAGAGATGGGTGTGGTGCAAATACGTGATCAAAACAAAAAAGATATGTACGCCTAGCACCGGTAGTATATATATGCACGTTACCCAAGCAGCGCCTTTTGCTGCTACAAGAAGTTTAATTGCATAAAAAAGGCCAATAAAACCAATATCAGACACAATAACCATAATCCTTTCACGATCTGTGAAAATTGGACTTAGTGGATCAAAGTGGTTTGCGAACCTCATGTACTTCTTTCCAGATATATTAGTTGGTATAAAGGAAATCCAAGGGTGAACCTAAAAATTAATGTGAACACTCGACCAGGTGGATTATTAAGAATCTTTGAGTACACCCTAACTTTAGACTTACGTTTAGGAATGTAAACTTCATCGTTATCAAGTGAATTGGTGTTGGCGTGATGATTTCTATGGCTGTATTTCCAAGAGAAATAAGGAGTGAAGAGGGCAGTATGAAGAATGAATCCAATAGTGTCATCAATCCATTGGTACTCACTAAAGGCGTGGTGACCACATTCATGACCAATTACCCATAGGCCAGTTAGGATACTAGCTTGGCAAAACCAGTAAACGGGCCAAGCTAAGTAAGCTAGAGAAATAGGAAGGACAGGAATGTATGTTGGCAAGGAAGTAGAAGACATAGGCAATAATGAGATCATGAACGACATAGTAAGATGAGCGATGACAGATCGTCAAGCAATGGGCTGGGATTGCTCTCTTTAGATCACTTAACGAGAATGGTGGATCAACTGGGACACGTTGAGGATATTTTCCCCTCGGATGGATCTGACATCCGACCACCTGCACCCATGTTGATGGTATCTGATGAACCTGCAAATATTATCTAGATTAGTATAAGAAATATGTAAACTAAAATGAGTAAGAATTGAAAGAAATACAAGAATATAAAGCTCAAGGAAAAAAGGAGACCTCAGAAAGAAGTGATGAATAATATTTCTTGTGCTGATGATTCTTTTTGGGGTTCCTCATGCTTTGTATTTATAATAGGTTTTTGGTAGAGATTTGGGTTCCCTTGACATTCAGTTGCTAACTAGTTAAAGCACCATGCTGTTATATTTTAATCTTAATTTTCAACTTATGGGTAAAATTACTCATGAGAAATAGACAACTTCCCAAAGAATACATCAGTATGCTTTTTTGATAATTGATCATTGTACGTGTCTTGCTTAGTTTCTAGTGGTGGTGTCAATCGATCACTACTAGAATCAAGGCTTTTAGCCACGATGAAAGTCGTGGCTAAAAGTTCACTAAACGACAAAATATAAGCGATGTCCAACATTTGAATCTCATAGTCAAAAAAATGTAAGTCATCCTATATGGGCAGGTAGTGTGTACCCTCATTTCGGGCACCTAAAAACAGTTGTTAACCGCTGCTCGGTTCATCCATATTTAGAGTTCAAACAATATGAATCAAGTAAAAAAGAACTTAAATCGAAATTATATTAAGATTAATATCACGTATTTATTAAAGCCGTACTAAAGTTATTGTACGTCACAATATTTACTCTATAGACATCTCAGATCCATATTACTAACAAGATTAATTCGATGTTTATGACCCTAAAAAGATCGATAAACTCGACCATTTATTGTAAACAATCATTATAGTCTGTCATGGGTTCATAAACTTTTAAGATTTCAACGAGTATTCATTCATATTTATCAAAGTATACAACATAATGAATGAATGTACCATTTGTTGAGATATATAATTTTATATAGAAAATTTCATCTAATAGTATGTTCAAAAAAAAATTTCATCTAATAGTGACCGAGTTGTATGATCGGTTCAGATAATTACAGTTATCTCAAAATTAAACCTAGAACAAAAACCGTAACAAATACGGAGTAGGTTTTTCTGGTTTCTGGTTTCCGGGTTTCGGTTTTCTTAACTATCGAGCTTTGGGTCAGATCTAACGAGTAGGCATGACTTGTCTGGCTGTCAATATTTTTATAACATCCGTACTAAATTCTTTCTATGATCAATGGAATAATCTTTTTCTACTTTTTGTTTCTATTTTCGTAAACATGAGTAAAGCATAGGAAACCTTAGACTTTTTTGGGATCAAATCACGTAGAATCTCTACATTTGATTCTCATATCATATTATTTACGTTATCCAATATCCTAAGTATAAATCTGGATCCGTTCCACGATTCACTTTTCGGAAACCAATGCAAAATTAGTATTGGACAAAACAAAGTCAGCAAATCCGGTGATTTTAATCTATATTTTGTTGGTAACTATATTTTCTATATTTACTTGTGATGCAAAATGTTATGGGCTAGTCTAGTAAACAAAATTGTCATCTGTAATTGTTGAATATATTTATAGTCAAATACAAACGTAAAGTACGAGCAAATTTGGTGTACTTACTAAGGCCGGGCGTAACAGGTATACAAGCAACGTGTTCAACCCCATTATCGACAAGTCGTTGTTAAGAATCACTTCATCCCCACGCTGTCTTAGAGAGGAAAAATGAGATGTTGGTCGTTGCCGGACCGCGTCGTGAGTGAAAGAAAATGAAGTCAACAGAAAAAAAAATATCCACTTTATTATATAAAGAAAAACTTTTTTAATATATATATATATATATATATATATATATATATATATATATATATATATATATATATATATATATATAATTTCAAATAATCTTACACACTTATAAATAACGCAATACTCTTCTATTTTTATTCACACTTTTAAACACGTTATTTCTCATTATACAAGTACATATTTATCATTTGGGATAATATCTTAAAAACATCATACTTGTTCAAAAATACACTTCTTGGTGTCGAACAAATTTTTCGCTTATAGAGGCAATCGAACTTTCAATTTTGATTTTTGAGTATTAAACTTTCAATTTTGGACTTTTGAGGTATTTTTGTGACATTTTGCCCTGGATTTTTAATAATTTGAGGAGCAAAAATGTCATAAAGTACTTCAAAAAGTCCGAAATTGAAAGTTCAGTACCCATATAAAAAAAAATTGTTCAATACCCAGAAATGTATTTTTAGACAAGTATGATGTTTTTTAAAATTATTATCCCTTATCATTTCTCACAAGAAAAGAATTCCAAACACCTCATGTTTAAATCCTCATATGAAGAAAAAATAGATAATAGTATGAATCAATTGTTTATAAAAAGTGCGATGATATAGTATATGAATAATCAAGGTGAAATGAATCCCAATAAATAGAGATCGTTACGACGTTTATTATCGTCTAGTGGTCGCTTACTTTTCTGAAACCCAATATATGACGAATATACATTCCGTAAACGGTTCTGAATGAAGCTATCACTATCCACAAGCATTTGTTCGGGATGTAAATGACCATTTTCAATATTTTCAACTAGGTAATGATTGTACGGGTTAAGTTAGCGTTTTCGCATTGATGAAGTGTACATATGCAACATGTCAATTGGCATATAATACCGTTTTTATACTCTGGATGAATATTTGCAAATGGGTGTAAAAAATTCCAGTGATTCTTTTGAATATTTCTGTAAGACTATTATGGAAATACATGAGAATGAGTTTTTACGAAGTTACTTATAGTGATGTCAAGAAACTTTATGTATATCACGAGGAGAAACATGTGTTTCTTGGATTGCTAAGAAGCATTAGCTGTACGGATCGGGAGTGGGCTAGTTATCCAAATGCATATCGTGCTCAATTTTGTAGAGATGATCACGGGTCAAATCCATTCATTTTACCGAAAGCGATTGTCTCACAAGACTTATGGATTTGACATACGTTCTTTGATGTTTTGGAGGAACAACAACGCCAATGTTTTACGCTTATCGCTTTTGTTCAACGATTTCAAAGACGGAAAGCACCAAAGGTTTCCTTTGTGTCGACGATGTAACGTATAAATGGATATATTATCTTACCAACATGATATATCCGAAATGGTCTACAATTGTTAATTCGATTTCACATCTAGGTGTGAATGATACAAAGAAAATAATGTATAAGCAAGTGCTTAAAGCAACAAGAAAAGATGTGGAACAAGTGTTTGGCTCGCTAAAGAAAAAATGGGCTATAATAATAATAAAAAATCGCATGACCGATGTCTTAAGAAAATAACTAATATGATGTATACATAATATGATTCAAAAGATAAAAGAATCGTAGAAACAAAATCATGAGGATGATCATATGAACACACGAAGATACACTACAAGTTATTAGCGATTTAGTCAATGAGGATACTCATCTAAACCTTTATGTTGATTTGATGGAACACATTTGGTGTCGAGCAAATGCACAAGAATTTGTAATTTTATTATATTCTAAGTTTATATGTAATGTTTTTATTTAATTTCAGTTTAATCTAATGTAATGTTTTTAATTAATTGAAATTTTAATTTTAGTAGCTAATGATTTTTTAAAGAGAATAGAGTCGATGGTGAAGTTGATGGTTTTATTACACCTTGTTGATGGTGGAGAGAAGATGATTTGACGTTGAGCATCACTATACCCACTAAGATATCATTGGTTGAAGAATTTGGTCCAATCTGGCTCTAGTCTCTTTGGTGATTTGATTCATGAATATTGTCACAATGAGGCATTTCGATGCGGTTATACAAAGTACAGCTTGGATCATTTGGCGACACCACTATTGGGTTTGCTTCGACTCGAAGCCCCCTAAAAAGGATATCATTGTCGATGAGATTAAAATCCTACCTTACATTTGAGTTTCTCATTGGAGCAAAATTGTTAAACCAAATTGGATTGATTGGTTATATGATCCAATCAAATTAGCTTGTTCTAATTCCATGTGATATGTTTTTCTTGACATATCCTTACAATTTATTCCTACTAATGTAACTAGCCATAAAATAACATGGCATGTAGAAGTCACTCATTCTTTTTCATAATCTCATCTAATCAACTTTACATTTGTACCAATAAAATTAGTAGGAATATATTGCAGAAGAAAATAGCATTGTTCTTATTGGTCTCTAGCATCTTTAGTGTTTTTAACAAATTGTCGGTACAAAAATCGTCTCCAGTCTCTTGCTAGACTATTTGGTTGTTTAATAAAATTGATCAATACCGTTTATAAAAAAGGTTTCTACTATTCTATTAAAAAGAGAAAAAAAAATCTTGATATAAACTAAAATAGAAATTGTTGTATCTTGTATTAGTATAAACTTTGGTAGTTTCATTTCATATTTACGTATCCAAGAGTATATAATTTGTAGGAAGCAAGCAACATCCAAAATTTTATTAGCACCAAGTGCACATGATTTGTCCATTTTTTACTATCAAAACTATTGATATACGTCAATATATAAAAGCTCAGATCTCACCATATTCTTGGAGGAATTGAAGTAACGTATGTGCATCACTTTTCTCACCTACGTAAAGGTAAACTGATCTTGCAATATATGAGCAGAGAGGGCTCATAAAGTTTGTTTCTTAAACTAATAACTTTGTCTAGAACATGTCTACAAACTAATCACTTTAGGTGGCTCCTATATATTTGTTTTAAAGTTTCGTAGTATGAGAATTTGCCAACCATTTTAATCCAAAGAGTCCAATTTACAACGATCGTGAGCGATTCCAAATATTCTTAACCGATGTTGGACTTTTTGTAACTAGTTATGGGCTCTACAAAGTGGCCATGGCACAAGGTTTCACATGGCTAGTGTCGATATACTTTTGTCCTTTGGTTATCGTCCATGGGTTCCTCATAGTCATCACTTGATCACTACCTTCGTATGACTCCTTAGAGTGGGACTGGTTGAGGGGAGCACAATCAACAATCGACAGAGATTATGTCATCTTAAACATGGTTCTTCATCACATGATCACCGACACACATGTAGCCCATCATTTGGTGTTCACTATTCTTCATTATCATGCCATGGAAGCAACAAAGGCAATCAAACCCATTTTAGGAAAATACTATCAGTTTGATGACAGCCCAATAATCAAAGCAATGAGGAGGGAAGCTACCGAGTGCTTCTTTTTTGAAGCTGATAAGGGTGAAGACAGCTTGAAAGGTCTCTATTGGTTCAATAATAAGATGTAAAATTCAGAATCGTGGCATCACCATCCTTTCACGCAAACATATCTTGTTGTCCTTATGGTGTTCTTAACATGTTAGAGTGCTAATCACAATAACTCGCGATTTTGTTGGACCTCGCTTAATGTCCTGCGCCAAAACAAAAACAAAGCTCGCTTTTTCGGTTTGGGCCAACAGCCAAACAAACCCATTACGTAAGAAACGGTTATTTAGGTTTAGAACATCACAACGCTTACTTTATAGGAAACAACATGTTCACAACGATTCAATATGTATATATAGTTATCATGTTCGTAACAAAAACCAACCCATTCGCTTATAATATATCAGATTTTATGGGTTCACCCAATCTTCTTTGTTGTTTCTTTCATTGATTCTTGATTATGTTTGTCATGATTGTTGTATTGATCATTCGATCCTGGAAACTCCTACTCAAGACCTATAAACATTGGTATCAGAGCCGAATGGGATCAAGCAACAAAGTCATGATCAATCACCAATCAGGAATCAACATATGCGTTTTCTTGAAAGGGACGCAACCATGGATGCCAATTATGGAGGAACAAAACCAGAATAAATTGCGTTTTGGAAATAAAAATACAGTTTGCGTTTTGTTACCAAGAAGAAGATGTTTTTTCAAGTGCTATTACAAGCACTACCAGAGTGTCAAACCTCGAACAAAAATCATGTTCTTGAGATGACTACAATTTTCGAAGGGCTAAAGATACTTGCCCAAAAGTCACAATTATGATCAGGATGATCATGTGACTGCACCCTAAGAAGACTTAGAAGACATCAAGGATTCAAGAAGGCATAAGAAGATTCACAAAGAAGAAGGTTTTGGCATCTCAACATTAGGGAGAAATTTGTTGGACCCTGTTTAATGTCAGCGCCAAAACAAAAACAAAGCCTGCTCTTTCTGGTTTGGGCCAACAGGCCAAAGTGCCAAACAAACCCATTACAGAAGAAACGGTTATTTAGGTTTAGAACATCACAACGTTTACTTTATAGGAAACGACATGTACACAGCGATTCAATATGTATATATAGTTATCATGTTCTGTAACAGAAAACCAACCTATTCGTTTATAGTATATCAGATTTTATGGGTTCACCCAATCTTCTTTGTTGTTTCTTTCATTGATTCTTGATTATGTTTGTCATGATTGTTGTATTGATCATTCGATCCTGGAAACTTCCACTCAAGACCTATAAACAGATTTTAATGTATCAAATGTAATGTTTCGTAACTAATCACAATAACCATTTTAAGCAAGATCCGATTTTTTTATTCTTTATTTTTTATTTTTTTTTAATCATAGTTGTCATTGTGTTGGATAAAAGTAGCTAGACAAATCTTTGTACAAAGTTATACATATGCTGGTTTGGCATAGATGTCAAGTTAGTTTAGGGGCTATTGCCCATAATTCGTTGTGCGCTTTAGTTGGGGTTGGATGGTGGGGTGTAATTCCTCATTTGATTGTTCGATTTTCACATTTGTAATTTCTAAGGTCATTCACTACTAGAAAACAGAGCAACATCGACGGTCAAATCTGCCAGTACTCCGTCGGTAACGGTCGTTACCAACGGTTTGCTTACATAAAATATTTGTCTGTAATTTTGGTGACGGATTTTACCGACACATTTCAAAAATCACCAACTGAATTTTCCGTTATTATTCTGTTGTTAATTACCGATAGGTTACTATCGGATTAACGACGGATTTTAGTTACAGATTCTCGACGGGTGTTACTGACGGATACCCATCAGGAAAATCCGACAGATTTTACCAACGGATAATCGTCACTATCTCGACGAAATATAACTTAGTGTTCCGTCACTATCCCGTCACAAATATGTGGCTAGTTTTTAGGGTAAATTACAGCCATAATTATTTACGTATCGTAGAATCCTATAGAACAAAATATAAAGAATGCATAAGATTCAAGTCATATTGTAAAATCTACAAATATAAGTCCCAAACTCCCAATCCAATATTCGGATAACAAATTCAATAATAAAAATCAAATGGATGATATCTGATATTCAACATATATAAAAAAGATAGTAATGTAATTTGTGGTTTTCATGTCAATTCCCTCTCGTTGCACCTCCTGAATTTCTTTCTTCCATCGGAGATATATGCAATTGGATACAACCAAAACGTACACAACATTACTAAGTGCAAGCCAAACTGACCCATTTTGGCCCATGCGAACCCGTTTCGGCATACACCAAACCGTTATGATGCATTCATACATAACATGACCTGTTTCAACTAGTAATATTATAACTAATACGACCCATTCATACGCAAGATGACTAATTTTGATTAAATATAACTAATTTCAACTTTAAACATCTTATTTGAGTATAGTGGGTTGATGTTGGCTACAAGCGCCATGAGTCATTATGTATGGCAAGAATGTAATAGTCGTTCGTTTAAAAGGGGAAGTTTCGTTCGATGAAGCAACTGATTTATGTAATTACTCTTATTATACGTCTTAAATTATTAATGCTCAAAATGAAAACCATCGACGAACACTAATGATGTTATGCACGTGTAGAACTTGAATTCTGCTAGATGTCTCACATCACGAGGACTATACCGAGGCTGGGGTGCGTGAACCCCTAATTATTACACATAAATAGCAATATTGAAATAGGTTTATACACTAACTTACAATTACTTACAACGATACCAATTGAGATATTTTAGTGTGTGGGCTTTATGGTCTGTCAGAATGTTAACTTGTTAACGGGGATGTTTCTTCGTGTGTGTCATCAAAAAATATAATTGAAGTTCTCGCTAGATTTCTTAGAAGTGTTTTAAGAATATATAATAGCTAATAATTGAAGTTCGAATGCTAATTGCAAAACATAATTAAAATGTTGGAAATATAACCCTTTACAACTATAACAATGTCATGTTGAAAAATCTTTGTAAACCAACTTTTATAAAAACTAGATGAGTACCCGGGCCCAGTAACGGAATTTTATAGCGGCATAAGTTTCTAGCCGTGTACATTATATGATTTAATACCTTCCGAGATATAATGATTGAATTGTTTCTGCTAATAGGTACATATTTAAGTTTCCAGCCGTGTATTAGTTTGGTCAGCCGGTCATAATTAAGTTTCCATAAATAGATTCAATTTTCACTTCACTTTCAATAAAAGTTGATTTTTCCATTATAGATAGTATAGATAAAAACATTTTTCTACTGCTGTTACATTCACCAACATAGTCATTGTGGGCATGTATTTAATGTCTTGATACTCTTAACCAAAATGCTAAAATTTCTACAGCTAAAGAAAAATATTCGACATGAAACCAACAATATATAGTACAAAGCACAACCGATGGGCTATCAGCAAGTTGCAGATCAACGAAAGAAAATAAAACCAAAACTGATCGTACAAAGTCAAAGCATGCGCAAATAGAGTTGAAATCAAAGGATCAACCTAGCTCAAAACATTGAGCAATCGGGTAGATTATATCTTCATAAAACATATAGTAGGTATCAGCAACAATTAGCAATCACATATGTTGGAAATTACCCACAGGTAACCAATGTAATATGGTACACAGATGCCACATCTGTCATCTGATGGTGTGAACCACACAAACCTGGTCGATGCACATGCACTAAATGAATGGATGGAAAACTTGTTCTAGCATCTAAAGCTAAGTGGAAAATTTAAGTCTTTCAGAAAATTAGTGGCAATTTTACTCTTGTCATATAATTTATGTTACAAAATTTGCCCTTTTAACCTTATCTTGCATTCTTGTGGTTGTAGATATGTTGTTTTTGTTAGTATTATGTATTTGTACTATTTTATGTATTGTATTTGTAAGACTGTTTCGATATGATCGGGCTAAAAGCCCATGATCACATAGGGTTCCCTTTGTATTTGTATACCCGGTTTTGGGTTTTCTATTCATTCAATCAAAGTATTCTACATGGTTTCAGAGAACCAATACCGATCCTCCAAAAATATATATATATATATATGGTTGGATTTTTCTGGTATGATGTATGTATTCATCTCATGTACATTTGTGCTTTTCGTTGATTTACAAAAAGAAAATGTTTCACATACGATTAGATTTTGTCTGCCTTAAAGACAAGAAAAACCTTTTCTTAACCATCTTTTGTCTAAATTGAGATGGTGACTCAAGTACACTAATATCTTATTGTTTTGTCCATACTATACCAGTAGATGGATTCGACTTCATTTTAACTAAAGATTAATTTTTCGAAGGATTCGGATATTATTTGGCATACTACCGGCCAAGACGATTTCAGCGAAAAAATGAAAGAAACTGCTAGCAAATGCAGAAATCATAAGAAGTTGACTTGACTTGAACCTTTTGAACTGAAAAAGAAATAACTGTTGAACTCCATAACCACATATCCGTCACAATCATAGCTTCACTGATATTTAGTCATGTCTCTGAGATATAACGGCGTAATCAAGTCAAACACCGTCTCTGTGTTTCTGAAGTAGGTATATCATTGACTATGATTGTATATGCCAGACTTGACATTATGTTCTAATTAAATTTCTCAGCTTGTTCGTGTGACATGTGAACCTATAATCTTTATCTTTATGCTTCTTATGTTATTATTATTAGACGAGGGACTAAACTCGCCACTTAGAAAGTAAATAACTGAAAAACGGTTATGGATGGCGGTTACACAACCCAACCATCATGTTGATTAGATAGTACCGTTTGGATTTGTATATATACATGTAAACCGAATCATTTAGAAAAATAATAGACAATTTTACTTATTCAATATACTTTACTTTGCAATCTATATATCATTGATCTAGAGTTGGGACAACAATTGGCATCAAGAGCATAGGATTACACCTTCGCTTTTGATTACAAACAATCATACGCAAGAAGAAAAGAACCCAGAATACGCCAGAAAACAACCTGCTTTCATACCTGAAAACGTTTTTGTTTCATACAAAAGTTTCGTTGACAAGTTTTGTTTACTCTTTACTTCCAAGAGAAACAAAAGTGAATAAGGATACGTGAAGATAGTGCACGATCGCTTACGTAGGGATTGCAAACGTGTTACACCAAACGGATTGGTGGGGAAAACCGTGTTGGCAACAACATAGGAAGGAAGAAACATCAAACACTACGCTTTGGTAATAGAAACGAGGGATAAAACTTTGTGAAACCGGGTTAAACAAGACACAAAGGAGGAAGACGCGGAAAGACGCGGAAACGTTGTTGTGGAAAAAGGATACGACGTGATAAGGAAAAGGGAGCGCCAAGGAATTGTGTGGAGTAGTGTCAAACGACACAAGGAGAACAACAACGGAAGAAGAGGATCGAGCGTAACCAGATTTGCTTGAGTTTTGATACCATCTCGATATCAAGTTATTTTGTACGTGGAAGTTTGTTATCGGATATAGATCTCAAATAACGACAAAGAAAAAAATTAAACGTGTGTAGTGTGGAGGAACAAGGAAAGAAAACAACTTGGTTTTCGGATTTGTTGGAAAAGAGATAACTCGACTTAAGTTCTCTTATTCAAGTTTGAAGGTAGAAGTTTTTCAAAGAAGTCCGAGACTTCTTGGAGGAAAACAGAATTCAAAATTACGTGAAGATTTCGTCCTGCACTAGTCGGACAACAAAAGAATTCGACAAGACTTTGGTGTTTGTATTCGTGGGAAACAAAATACATCGAGGCAAAGAACATCAGGGGCACGAGGCAAAGAAAGGGGAAACAAAGCAACGTTGGTAAACGATTTACTAACAAAAAACAAAAGAGAATACACTAGTATTCATCGGATATACGAGGTCACAAGTTAAACTCTTTCTGGATTTCATTACTTTTATAGAATAGTATAGAATATCTTATTTATACTATTAGGAAATCCCAAAAACTATTTATTGATCCCGTATTACTAGGATTACTAGGATTCCCGGAAGATTAGAAATTTCCATACTTTATAGAAAACCACACTAGGAAGAAAGATATCCCATTGAATTAGAAAGTGAAGATTATAAACACTTCCAAAATGACAACCGATGATATAGTAACCACATCAACCATCGTATCCAAACCCGTAACACCTATTGCACAATATCAATGCCCTAAGTTGAAAAACACAAACTACACATTGGGCTATACAAATTAAGGTTATACTAGAGGCACATGGCTTATGGGAAGCAATAGAACCAAAGATAGATACACCGCTTGATGATAAGAAGGAAAAGGCAACGATCGCCTTCCTATATCAAGCATTGACGGAAGATGTGATCTTACAAGTAGCGGGTTGTAAGACGGCAAAGGATTTATGGGATTCGTTGAAGAAAAGACACGTTGAGAAGATAGAGTGCAGAAGCACGATTACAATCATTGATGATTGGGTTTAACTCACTTCGATGAAAGAAGATGAGACGGTGGATGCATTTGCGGCTAAACTAAATAGCTATGCCACGAAGGCGTAAGAATTAGGAAAACTTTGGATGAATCACTTTAGTTCAAAACTATTAGACTCCACACCGATAGGTTCATTCGTATAGTAGCATCCATAGAACAAACAACCGATCTCGACGACATCACTTTAGATGAGATCATTGGGAGACTCAAGGCATTTGAGGAAAGGATAAAACCCTAAGGGAGGACAAGTAGAAAGCCAGAAAACCTATTATTCGCACATGGCGAACACTCAGAAATAGGAAACGCTTTTACAAACGTGGAGGAAAATCAAATTTCTCACGAGGAACTGGCGAATAAGAATAGAAACAACCTGACAAGGAGGAACTCTAGTTATAAAGAGAGTTCGGATAAGAATAAAGATGAGTGGGATGTGAGCAAGATAAAATGCTATAGGTGTCATAAATGGGACACTTTAAAAGAAACCGTAGAGGAAAACCAAGAACTCAGAACAATCAAACCTTATCTTAGAAGACGATGAACCATCACTATTAATGACTATGCACGAAATCGAACACAAGGAAGTGTTGTTGAATGAAGAACAAATTCAACCAAAGAAATATGCTACAATGGATACAAGCATATGGTATTTAGACAATGGTGCAAGTAACCATATGACCGGATAAAGAGTCATTTTAGGATATTGATGAAAGCGTAACAGACGAGTACGCTTTGGAGATGGATCGTATGTACGATAATGGGTAGAGGGTCTATACCGTTAGGTTGTAAGAACCAGAATGTAGGTAGTATCGGAAGTATACTACATACCAAACCTCAAGAGCAACATACTTAGTCTAGGACAACTTACGGAAATAGGTTGTAAAGTCATTATGGACGGAAACAAGTTGACTTTGTATGATAAGAATAAGAAGTTGTTGATGAAAGTAGAAAGATCTAAGAATCGACTCTACAAGATACAATTACGATAGAAGCACCTATATGTCTCTTAGCAAATATAGATAACCAAGCATGGTTATGGCATGCTAGATTAGGTCATCCGAACTTTGACGATATAAACAAGATGACTAGGAAAGGTCTAGTAGAAGGAATTCCTAGAATAAATCATGCAGGCGATTTGTGACGATGTTTATTAGAAAACACAGAGAACACCATTTCCAAACCAAGCTAAATTCAGATCAAAGAACCCGTTGGACTTAGTATACGGAGACCTTTGCGGTCCTATAAGTCCAAAGAACGCACTCGTGCAAGAAACTCATTTTCTTGTTAGTGGACGATTGTACACGCTTTATGTGGGCCTACTTTCGACATCGAAAGATGAGGCGCTTAGTACATTCAAGGAATTTAGACAAAAGATAGAAATGGAAATGAAGTTGAAAATAAGGATGCTAAGAACGGATAGAGGTGGTGAATTCACATCAAATGAATTCACAAGGTAATCGTAAGGAAAACGGAATAGCACGACAGCTGATGAAGACCGCACTCCCACATGCAGAATGGAGTAGTGGAGAGAAGGAATAGGACAAAGTTATCAACCACTAGGAGTATGATGAAAGCGATGAAGTTACCTTTAACTTTTTGGGCGGAAGCAGCTAAACATGCTATATACATACTCAATAGGGTACCTACGAGGGCCCCGATAGATAAAACTCCATATGAGGCACTCTACAATGTAAAACCAAATTTGGAAAACCTAAGAATATTTGGATGCACAAATTATGCAAAGATAACGATACCTCACTTAAAGAAGTCGGACGATAGAAGCATACCATTGGTTTACTTAGAGTAGAGGAAGGATCAAAAGCATGTAGGTTATATGACCCTATAACCGTGAAGAAACATGTTAGTAGGGACGAAAATTTATGGAAACAAAGCCGTGGGTTTGGAACAAAGATGAAGAAGATACGAACACACAAGACACATTTTGGGCTAGTTTTGTGGTAGACGGAGTTGACAATGAAAACCTTACACCACCAACACAGAAACGATGACAACACGATCATGAACAAGATCGATTCCGATCCGGCCACCAATCACACCACCGCATATCATTACGACCCACACTCGTAAGAGGAAGAAGAAGCTACTACTAGTTCTCAGAGAACTCAAGAGATAAATTTGATGATACACCCGCACGTGAATACAGAAACATGTCAGATATATACAAGCATGCACGACGAGTCGAACCACAAAGCTTGTTATTTACGGAAGAAGAACCCCGTAATTACAAGGAAGCATCAACAGATGAGAAATGGATTGAGGCCATGGAGATTGAATTAGATTCAATCAACAAGAATAATACATGGACTCTTACTACATTGCCAGAAAATCAGAAGGCAATAGGACTCAAATGGGTTTACAAGACCAAGAGGGATGCAAAAGGAGACATCATCAAACATAAAGCACGGTTAGTGGCAAAAGGTTATGTGCAAGAACAAGGGATAGACTTCGATGAAGTATTTGCACCGGTTGCTCGGATAGAGACAGTTCGGTTGATATTAGCATTAGCAGCATATCATGGATGGCAAGTACATCACTTAGATGTAAAATCGGCATTTTTACATGGAGATTTAAAGGAAGAAGTCTACGTTACACAACCTGAAGGATTTATACAACAAGGAAATACATGAAAAGTATATAAGCTTACTAAAGCTTTATATGGCTTACGGCAAGCACCGAGAGCTTGGAATGTGAAGCTTGATCAAACGTTAAAGTCCTTAGACTTTAAGAAATGTAATCTCGAACAAGCAGTTTATACAAAGCGGAACAAGAATTCTACACTTATAGTTGAGTCTACGAGATGATCCGATAATCACAGCACTCCAAAGAAAGAAATCAAGAATTCAAATCCCGGATGAAGGATATATTTGAAATGAGCGACTTAGGATTGTTAGCTTATTATCTTGGGATAGAAGTTACACGCATGTGAGGAGAGATTACAATCAAGCGCATAAGTTATATTAACAAGATCTTGAAGGAAACAAGTATGGCGACAAAGAATGATACGAAGATACCTATGGATACCGGTACTAAGTTGGTCAAGGCGGAAGAAGGAAACTCGCTTGACGCAACTTACTACGAAGCTTAATAGGAAGTCTCGTGTACTTATCGCATACAAGACCGATCTTAGTTACTCACCGGACTACTCAAGAGATTCATGCAAGACCAAGGATCATCACCAAGGCGGTAAAGCAAGTAATCCGATATATCAAAGGAACAAAGGAGCATGGCATTATATACAAGCAGAAGGCGGCCGCAAGATTACAGTTACAAATGATGAGTTATGGAGTCAACACCGATCAAGGAAAAGGAACCACTAGGATCGATTTTATTTCGAGAGTCACCGACACCGGTGTACTCGTAAGCAACCAACAAAGGGCGCTATCATCATGTGAATCGAATTCATGGCGGCCATCGCGCAGAAGATGTCAAGCCTTATGGCTAAAGCGATTGCTTAGTGAACTAACCGGATGGGAAGAGAAAGGATAACGTCAAGGTCGATAACATTTCAAAGAATAGCACTTGTGAAGAACCCGCTTTTCATGGAAGAAGCAAGCACATCGATATTCGCTACCATTTCATTCGAGAAAGCGAGAATGGGCACATCAATGTGGAACATGTCAGCGGAGAACTACAAAGAGCAGATATTCTAACAAAGGCTCTACCAAGATTGAAGTTCGTGACTATGCGACAAATGCTCGGAGTTCAAGACTTAGGACGAAGCAACGATCAAGATTAAGGAGGAGAATGTGAACCTATAATCTTTATCTTTATGCTTCTTATGTTATTATTATTAGACGAGGGACTAAACTCGCCACTTAGAAAGTAAATAACTGAAAAACGGTTATGGATGGCGGTTACACAACCGAACCATCATGTTGATTAGATAGTACCGTTTGGATTTGTATATATACATGTAAACCGAATCATTTAGAAAATAATAGACAATTTTACTTATTCAATATACTTTACTTTGCAATCTATATATCATTGATCTAGAATTGGGACAACATCAAATCTAGTTGGGTCACCTTTTTTTTTCTTTTTTTTAGCTAAATTTTTATACTCACTATGGTGAAGGAAAAAATGAGAACATTGCACTTACTACAACTCCTTTCATACCCATTTAGGTGGTACTAGTTACTCTTTTGCTAGCTAATTTAAACAAAGGTATTTACACAGAATTAGAAGTTACTAGGACAATTTATTAGCAAATTTACGTATATATGCCACAACATAATTCAAATATGGATGGTTCAGCCAAAGAACAACCTGTAAAAACTCCGGGACCACTTATTATACATACTACAAAGTTGAACAAAAAAAGCAGACAAGTGCACTGAGATGAATGATCACAATTTATAGTACCAATATACACCTTTGTGCTCGCTATTTTCATCTGGCTCAATGTAGATGCATTCCTTGGCTTCTCTCCACATTGCCTTGAAAATTGGAGTCCTATCGATCTTATAATACTCACCCAAGACAGGCTTGATAGCATCCCTTCAATGACGGAGCCAGTAGGGGGGCTGGAGGGTGCTCGGCCCCCCCTAACCGGCTAAACTACTTTAGATATATATGAGAGAAGATGAAGGAGAAGATGAAGGTGAAGGTGCTTTGCAGAAAAAAAAAAAAAAAGAAAAAGAAAAATCCGACCAAAAGATACCGGGGAAGATGAATATGGTTTGCATGTGAGAGAAAAGTGAGAAGTCATAAAACGTGTATTGGAAATGTAGTCATAGACTCACAGCTATGTAATGTTATAGGGTAAATTAAGGTCAATAGTCAAAAATCTCTTTATAATTCTCTTTGTTGTATATGGCACCTAAGAGGCTAGGACTAGATTATAGATTTGCTATATTTTGTTTTGTGATTTATTATAAAAATGAACTAAACTATAAAAAATTTGTTTGTCTATATAAATTTGTCTAACATGTTTGGTTATAAAAATGTCAGGTTATAAACTATGACATTTTTATTATCTCTATTGTATTTGTAATTATAGCATTTAAATCGATACAATCTTACACTATTTTCCTAACTATTATTGGTAGTCCTGACCCAATTTGATAAAAACCGTTTGTCAATTGACTTGTTCTGGTCTATTTTATCATGTCGGATAAGTAATTGTTTGTAACTACCAAACAATATCATTGAACTGTATGGTGAACGATTCTAACTTTGATTCGGCTTCTAAAACAAAAAAATTGTATGTTTTAACCAAAAAAAAAAAAAAAGTTGAGCCCCCCCTAATCCAAATTCCTGGCTCCGTCCCTGCATCCCTTGCCTCCTTTGCATGATAATGTGGAATGTATGAGATCAAATGATGCAAGACATGAGTGGGTAACGCCATGGAAAACCCTATTGAGGAATCCAAAGTCCTCGCCGATTGTTGATAATGCCTCCGATCCGGGGCCCATCATTGGAATCATAATGAGGCAAAGAGAGATGGTGTGGTGCAAATACGTGATCAAAACAAAAAGATATGTACGCCTAGCACGGTAGTATATATATGCACGTTACCCAAGCAAAGGCCTTTTGTCGCTACAAGAAGTTTAATTGCATAAAAGGCCAATAAAACCAATATCGTACACAATAACCATAATCCTTTCACGATCCGTGAAAATTGGACTTAGTGGATCAAAGTGGTTTATAACCTCATGTACTTCTTTCCGTATATATTAGTTAAAAGGTATAAAGGAAATCCAAGGGTGAACCTAAAATTAATGTGAACACTGACCGTGTGGATTATTAAGAATCTTTGAGTACACCCTAACTTTAGACTTACGCTTAGGAATGTAAACTTCATCGCTATCAAGTGAATTTGTGTTGGCATGATGATTTCTATGGTCGATTTCCAAGAGAAATAAGGAGTGAAGAGGGCGATGAAGAATGAATCCAATAGTGTCATCAATCCATTGGTACTCACTAAAGGCGTGGTGACCACATTCATGACCAATTACCCATAGGCCGCTTAGGATACTAGCTTGGCAAAACCAAGAAACGGGCCGGGCTAAGTGCTAGAGAAATAGGAAGGACAGAATGTATGTGTTGGCAAGGAAGTAGAAGACATAGGCAATAATGAGATCATGAACAACATAGTAAGATGAACGTATGACGATCGCTCAAAGCAATGGGTCGATTGCTCTTCTTTAGATCACTTAGTGAGAATGGCGGATCAATCGGGACACGTTGGAGGATGTTATCCCCTCGATGGATCCGACATCCCACCACCGCACCCATGTTTGTGATATCTCGATTAACCTGCAAATTTATCTAGATTAATATAAGATATTTGTAAACTATAATTAATTATAGTGAGAATGTAATACTAAAGTATAAACTTCAAGGAAAGAAAGAAGACCTCGGGAGAGAAGTGATTAAGTGAGCTAGTTTTCTGTCGATGATTCTCTTTAAGGCTTGTCAAGCTTTTATAATATAAACATTTTCCGAAGTTTAGTTCCCTTGGTATGAATTGCCATTAATCAATTTCGCAAGCTTTCCATGAAACTTAATTATCTATATATTAATCTATACAAAATGCACTATCACTACAACATTGACCGCTACCCCAATGACATATGGGATTCTCCCAAGCGACATGTCATTGGGAAAACTTTCCCGACATGTCACCGGGAATCGCTGTCGAAGTCTCGTAGGATTGTATCTCCGCCGACAATCCCGCGACGACGGGTCCCACTCAATTTTCAACAAAGAAGCGGTGCCACGGTGGATATTATCCCCAATGACATGTCGCCGGGAATCATCGAATTAAGCTAAATGATTAACACGCCTAATTAACGATAACGATAATATTTAACTATCCCAACGACATGTCGCCGGGGATACTATGGTTATTTGTTGACAAGTCAATGAGTGAGCATACTATCCCCGCGACATGTCGCCGGGAAACAAGCTTCGCTGACTTGTCAACGCTTAGTGTAGTTATCCCCGACGACTGTCGCCGGGAAAGGTCTCGCATTTTTTAATGCACCGCACGGTAGGCGATTTCAGATTTTTCCGAATTTTTCCGAAAAATCTACCAAATAAACCTGTACTCAAAACCCGTATAGACTCACCACAACTTGTACCAAAACACAAATACAATATAACGGATCAACGCAATACAAATAGATCACAACTTTTACATAAACACGACTTAAAAGTCAATATGTGCATTGATAGATAGGAAACAAGTGTTTAAATGGCGCCAAGATGAACCTAATAATATATAACACAACTACCTAAAGTACCAATGTAGCATACTAATAATATATAACACAACTACCTAAAGCTAGTACCAATGTAACATACTAATAATATATAACACAACTACCTCTCGCCGTTATCCTCATCACCGCCATTCTCCTCGCCATCACCACACCCACCACTCCCGCTAGCACCACCCGACTCATACTCCCTAAACATATCCGCAGATCCGCTGCCGCTCGGGAGACTCATGATAAAGCCTACATCTTTGGTGAGCGACTTGTCGGGCGGGCATATACTTGGCTCGATGTGGCCGTGATGGCAATACCCGACCCACACCGGAATATGCCCACGGCTTACCCCTCTTGCCAACGCATTGATTTGATCCTCCGTAATCGACTCGTAGCCTCAAGCCTTTTCATCTCGTCCTATGTAGTGACAAAACACAAGATAGTAAATATATTAGTCGGGTTGCTACATTATTTCTCGATAATTCATTAAAGTGTGTTTTGAAACAAAACTTACATATATCCGGGGTCCTCATCGTTAGGGAATACCCCATCAACAAAGATGTGTTCGCCAAAAGTGTCGATGAGTGACGGTACTCCCGAGTGTCGATGCCCGCCTCTGTACATACACACGCATATAAGATGAATAATTTTAAAACGACAAATCACAACACACCAAAGCGTATAATCGATATATATATATATATATATATATATATATATATATATATATATATATATATATATATATATATATATATATATATATATATATATATATATATATATATATATATATATATATATATATGTATATATGCATGTAAAATAATTATAATGTTTATTACCATATCATCTCGGCGAGACAATGACCGGGATCCCCGCCGAGATATGACCTTGCTCTTTTGCCGGTTTAGCCGATTTGTAGCGGCTCGAGCAAGGTTCTTGGGATTATTCCAAAACTTAATGTACTCATCCCAATCACCCGCTGTAATCTCCTCGAGACGTGCCCGCCTAATCGCCTCCACATCGTAATCCCCGGTGGTGGGGTCTACCTTCCAATGTTTGGCCTTGAAAGAAGCCTTGTTTGTATTGTAGGCTTTTTTCAAGTGCGAGTTTATGCCTTCGTAGATCCGGTGCCACGGGGATTCCATGTGCGGCCCGAGGTCAAACAGGTCTGCAATCATATACAACAAAACGAAAACAGAGTTAGAGATATAATTTATATATTTATTTAATTTGTTTATTTATTTATATGATATAAATAAATAAGCTTAATTTAGATAAATATACACAATTAAATAAATGAACACGATAATGAAATAAACATAAAAGGATAACCGACCCCAATATCTCGAAATGATTGCCGCCTTCTCCTTCGGGACCTTCTCCCAAGAAGGGTAGTAAACGGCACCTTCCTAACGACCTCCCGATGTAGTTAGACCAAGAGCCGCATGGGGGCCGAGAGGGTTTAAGGTTTGTTTGTCACCCACCTCAAAATTGATCGAGACGGACCTTTTCTTCTCGCGATTGCCTTCGCCGAAGGTTCCGGTCTTGTCACGGTATTCACCGCCCACTCCCCGCCGCCCAAATTGGGCTTTCGCTTACCTTTGCCTCGCAAAATCAAGTTAGTGATAAAGTCATAAAATTTATGCTTGTATTACAATAATCCGGAAATTCTTACCTGTTAATGAAGCTCGCCCAAAGAACCGGTGGGTACGCTGGTCCGGAGGGGACGATCCTCCCCGCCACCGCCACCGCTGGGACCGCAACATCTCGTCGACATCTGTATAAGTACAATTAGCATAAGATATAGAAATTCATGAACAAAATAATATAAGCATGCACACATCCAAATACATACACATCCAAATAAATATACACATTTAAACAATCCACAACAATTTCATTCATTCATTCAAATATATAAGTGTATTTTGCAAGTTACAACTCAAGATCAATCTTCTTCTTCACTAGAATAAACTTTCTCAACACCATCATCATCAACATTGATGAGGGCTTCAACATCGAATCGCTAAATCATGAGGAAGGGCGTTCATCAAGAATAATATCATCGCCTTCGTCAGAACATCAATGATATCTCGGCGGTGCGTCAACCACCGCTGATTGACCATCTATATGCAAGGTCGCATTATCCAAGTCATTCAAACTAGTAGAAAGTGGGAGATCGATGAGTTGTCGAAATGTATAATATCGTGATCGCCCTCTACCACGATGACACCCCGCCGGAAAACTTTTATGATTAACATGTTCGACGACCTTCCGTGGGGTTTGGTCTTATCTTCAAGGTAGAAGACTTGTTTGACTTGTGTTACGAGAATGTATTGGTCATCTTTAAATGCCTCAAGCCCGCAATGACGATTTGTGTCATGTTGTTTCTAAAGACAAGTTTTTGACTTTACGTCCTTTGTTGCTAGTGTCGAACCACTTAACTCGAACAACGCAACTTTGAACAACAAATACTTAAACTCGAGGATTTCTTGAAGTCGACCATAATACATTTCTCCGTCACGGCCAAAGTGAACAAATGCCGTTGTTTTGAGTTGTGCGACGCTCATCACGGTTGTGCACGACATACCTCACACCGCTGACTACGCAAGAGTTTATCGAGATTGGAGTCCATGATGGTCCATTAGCCAAAGCGAATAACTCACCGGTTGTGCTAACCTCGAGTCTTGGTCATTGTCTATGTGACGTTGACGGATCTATGAAGAAGACAGATTAGCTAGATAGAGAACACAAAATATGATATTGTTATTTTTACGCTAAGTAGACCAAATAAGTCTTAAGTTTACCTGCGACCCAAACCAATGGGGAATTCTTCTTGCATGTCTTTGTTAGGAAATAATCAAAACGTTCATGGTATTAGAATAAGTCGTCGAAATGATAAGTTAAGAAAAGAAGTTTCAAAATAAAAAACGCTGCACTCTTGAACTGGGTCCGACGTGTCGATCTCGTGGATCATGTGAAGTACATACCATTTCACTTTTTTCAACTCTTGGGCATCAAACCCAATAAATGATCATAAACCAATCGGTTTACATACCGATCGAAACACCTGAAACTGACACGTTGGGGAAGGGGGGTCCACATTACGGTCGGGACGATTAAATTTCGTGGTAACATCCCGAAAATAATGAGAACTGAATGTCAATGCTTCTTCAGCAACATAACCCTCCGCAATCGAACCTTCCGCTTAGCTTTATTGCGAACATAACCTTTAGCTTCTTCATGTATCTTTCAAATGGATACATCCACCGGGGCGAATAGGCCCGCCTTCAAGAGCCTCTATAGGTAAATGGATAACCAAGTGAACCATAATGTCAAAGAAAGGAGGATATATGAGCTCAAGCTCGCATGAATATCGACCACCTTGATCCGAGCTTTCAACATGTCATCCTCCATCAAAGTTGCGAGCATATTTGCTTAAAAAGGAACACAACTCAATTAATGGTTTTGCAATCTTATCGGGCAAGTAATTTTGAAGTCCGTAAGGAAGTAAACGTTGCATCATTATATGACATCATGAGACTTCGTGCCCGTTATATTGGTATCATTATCGGTCACTGTGGTTGAAGCATGATCCAAACCCATCCGTAGTTTAGATCCTTTGATGTACCGACAAAACTTTTTCGGTTCTCTCGTGTGAAAGAATACGCACTGAGGCTTCAAGCACTTCCTGCTTTTGGTTTGGCCGAGCCACAAGCCACTTCAATGCCCAACATTTGCAAGTCTTGTCTTGCCTTGACGGTGTCTTTAGATTTATCATTCATTAACAAAGTGTTCAAGATGGCCTCCAACACATTTTTTCGATATGCATGATGTCTAAATTGTGTCTTAGTGAAAGAAAAGACCAATACTCAAGCTCGTAAAAATAGACCGCTTAGTCCAGCTTAAGCTCGACAAGAAGATTGCGTTTTATCTTCACACCTCCATAACTCGGATGTTTACCCTTCACACGCTGGCAATCTATCAAGTTGAGCCAGATTACATCCCGCCAAATTCTTCAGGAGGATCTGCGTATCGGTTTGGCCATTGAATTCAAGTGAGCGCTCCATTTATGGGGCTTCGTTAAGAATCTTCTGGCCAAAATAAGTCGCTTTGCTTAACACACGAACAAATGGAGTGTCTTTATTACATGTAGGGCATGCCTTGTAACCTTGCCCACTCCACCCGCACAAACTACTTGAGCAGAAAATCATTGATGGTCCATAAAACCATCGCCTCATATTGAACTTCGGCCCGAGGCAACGCCTATAGTCTCGATACCTTTCTTGTCCCATAAATCCTTCGTGTCCTCAATCAAAGGCCTCAAGTAAACATCAATGTCCTTGCCCGGGATTTAGGACCAGAATTAACAACGTTAGCATAAAAGAACTCTCTTTCATACATAACCACGGAGGCGATTGTATGTTGTCAATATCACCGCCACATGTCGTAGGCTCGACTAAGGTTCCCAAACGGATTGAAACCATCGCCACCAACCCTAGTCGAACATTTCTTGGTTCTTTTGCAAAATCTGGATACTTTGTGTCAAATTTCTTCCATGCTCCACCATCAACCGGTGTTGCATCTTACCGGCCCGTACACTTTCCAAAGAGCATGCCAAATCATATCCTTTGCGGTGTGACTAGACTTGTACAAACGTTGTAGTCTAGGAATGATCGGAAAGTAACGCAACACCTTCTTAGGAACTTTCTTCCCGCGTGTTACCGTCTTTCCATCTACTCAGACATGCACCGGACAAAATCCAAATCTTTGTTCTTGTCTCCCGAAATAAGCAAAGAATCGTGTTCACAAGCATGTATCGACTGCACCCTAACCCAATCGCTTTAAATGTCTTCTTTATTGAATAGTATGATGGTGGGAGCTTGAATCCTTTATCGATGGGAAATACATTTTGTAAAAACTCTAACATTTCATTAAATATAGAATCACCAATCTACCTTTAGCCTTAAAATAGGTAAACTTTGCCATAAAGTCTAATCGAGTCACATAGTCACAACCGGGTACCTCCTCGTTGGCACCGCATATAACTCTTCAAACTCGTACGTGTAGCTTGAGTCGGTTCACATTTGTCTCACCAATATCTCCTTGAGTTGGTTCATTGTGTTCATTATTCGGAGGAATATAGCTAAGATCATTAATTAACGCCATGTCACTCATCGAGGTTGTCTTGTGTTATCTATTATCGGCGGTGGCATAGGTGGAGCCGGTTCACCGTGTTCCACCCATATTTTATAACGTGGGTCCCACCCTTCTCTCATAATGTGGTTTGAAAGGTTTTGATGTGTACCCATAATATATTTCGACAAGACTTGCATGGACATCTTATTCTCCGACACTAGTCACTAACGACTTGCAATGATTGACTAATTTTTCAAGACCGAGAATAAATAATGGTTCATGACGAAAATTGTCCAAGTCTTATCATCGAATACCATAACTGCTTTTAACGATACATTTAGTTATTATATGCAACTTAATTAAACACATTCAAACGAGGAATACCGATGTTTTGTTCACCTAGTGCAACTATGGAAGGCAATCCTAACCCACTCTTTGAATAATTTGTTCATATATGAATGCAGATAATCGATTTACTATTTAATAGAAATTTCTGCAAGATTTCCCTCAACTCCCAAATATGTGTTTAAAGACATATTCAGAGGAGTAAAGGAGAAACACCGTCGAAATCATCTCAAATAGTAAACCAATTATACGCATTCATATCCTAAATGAGACAAAACATTCAAAAGCATTCCAACGGGACTTTCCAAATTAATTTCTAATAAATTAATTTCGGACGGTTTTCAATAGGATGATTAATTTTAGACGGGGATTTTCCAAAATTAATCACTAAAATCCTAAAACAACTAATTATTATAAACTATAAACGGCTCATATCAACAAATAATAACTATAAACTAACAAAATAATATAAACGAGCACATTTCAACAAATAATAACTATAAACTATAAACTAACAAAATTATTATAAACGGCTCATATCAACAAATAATAACTATAAACTAACAAAATTTAAACAACTAATTATTATAATTATAAACGAGCACATTTCAAGGCAATTGAACTAATAATAACTATAAACTAACAAAATTTAAACAATAAACATTCCCCAGCGACATGTCACCCGGGATACCAAAAGGAGAAAAAAATTATTACATACCTCGGCTCTTGCTCCTCGCCGCCACCGCCAAAAAAAAAAAAACTTAACTTTTCTAATTAACAACAACTTACAACAATAATAATCGCAAAAATTATAACATACCTCGGCTCGTGCTCCTTCTTGCTCCTCGCCGCCAAACGCAAAAAAAAAAAAAAAAAAAAAAAAAAACTTAACTTTTCTAATTAACAACAACTTACAACAATAATAATTAAAATTTGTTGAAAATCATATTATAATTAACTAATTTAGTTGAATAACATTTAAAATTTGTAAAACAAACCGTAACGTGTGGTGGTGGTGATGGTGGATGCGGTGGTGGTGATGGTGGATGCGGTCGTGTGATGGTGGATGTGCTCGAATTGTCGCAAAAATCGCCAAAGGAGGATTAGTTTTTTTTTTTTTCGCTTTCGCAGAAGAAGATATCCAGATCTACTTTATGATAAAGTTTTTCCCTCAGCGACATGTCGCCGGGAAAGGTATATTTTTGTCGCTTAGCGAATTGGCGCGATAACGAAATTTTGGTCGACATGTCGGGAAAATCTATTTAATTTTTTTTCGTTAAAATTAATTACATTATGTTGTTAACGACGTCAAGAATCCAAAAGAAATATATGTTGCCGTTAAATTAATGTCATTATGGGAAACATAGAATATATTAATTACTTGATGTTTAGCGATAAAAAAAATCAATGCTACAAAAATATATGTTGCAAGAAATTGTTTAACGGATGAGTTAAACAATGAGTCGGTAATATATGGTTGACGCTCAACGGATGATTCGGTATGTTATGGTTACACATTAACGCTCAACGATGAGTCAAGATGTTATGGTTACACATTAGACGCTCAACGGATGAGTCGGTATGTTATGGTTACACATTAGACGCTCAACGGATGATTCGGTATGTTATGGTTACACATTAGACACATTAGACGCTCAACGGATGAGTCGGTATGTTATGGTTACACATTAGACGCGCTCAACGGATGAGTCGGTATATGTTATGGTTACACATTAGACGCTCAACGAGTCGGTATGAGTCGGTATGTTATGGTTACACATTAGACGCTCAACGGATGAGTCGGTATGTTATGGTTACACATTAGACGCTCAACGGATGAGTCGGTATGTTATGGTTACACATTAGACGCTCAACGGATGAGTCGGTATGTTATGGTTACACATTAGACGCTCAACGGATGAGTCGGTATGTTATGGTTACACATTAGACGCTCAACGGATGAGTCGGTATGTTATGGTTACACATTAGACGCTCAACGGATGAGTCGGTATGTTATGGTTACACATTAGACGCTCAACGGATGAGTCGATGTGTTATGGTTACACATTAGACGCTCAACGGATGAGTCGGTATGTTATGGTTACACATTAGACGCTCAACGGATGAGTCGGTATGTTATGGTTACACATTAGACGCTCAACGGATGAGTCGGTATGGTTACACATTAGACGCTCAACGGATGAGTCGACACACATTAGACGCTCAACGGATGAGTCGGTATGTTATGGTAACACATTAGACGCTCAACGGATGAGTCAAGATATGGTTACACATTAGACGCTCAACGGATGAGTCGGTATGTTATGGTTACACATTAGACGCTCAACGGATGAGTCGGTATGTTATGGTTACACATTAGACGCTCAACGGATGAATCGGTATTTTATGGTTACACATTAGACGCTCAACGGATGAGTCGGTATGTTATGGTTACACATTAGACGCTCAACGGATGAGTCGATATGTTATGGTTACACATTAGACGCTCAACGGATGAGTCGGTATGTTATGGTTACAACATCAACAACAACAACTACAAGAACAACTACTACTTTGATCAAGAACAACAAGAACAACAACAACAACAACAACAACAACAACAACAACAACAACAACAACAAAGACAACAATAACTACTACTACTACTACTACTACTACTACTACATACGAAGATTTTCCATGTCACATAACAAATTACTAAGTAATGCATCCGACCGACATGCGTGGTCGCTGTGAATCGTTGCCATTTCAAGTTTGGCCTCCAAAGAACCTTACTTTTGTCTCTAGCACATGTTTTGTGTTTCAAAGAACCTTATCCTAAGATCTTTTCATGGCACCAAGCACTCGTTGGTGCGTAGATTGTTCTTAAGTACTCATCAAATACATCCTTCCACATAAAATATCCGCATCCATTATCTTTTATGGTCATACATAATAAGAAAATTATAAGAGCTTACAACCCAATTATTTGTATATTTACATAAATAAGAAATGTATAATTGTTCACCTTTGATGAGGACATGAATAATATTGTCGCCCGTATGAATATTCTCTATGTGATGTTCTTAATTTTATATTTCCGCTCCACAAGAACACATAAAAGGATTAAATTGATCCATCTCGTGTTTTGAAATTTGTGTGAAGATAAGAGGTTGTGAGGTTGAGTGGTTTTGAGGATAAGATCTATTAGATTTTGTGGATAAGATCTCAAGGTTGAGTGGTTTTGAGGATAAGATCCGTAGATTTTTGTGATATATAAAACAGATCCGTTAGCTTTTGGTGGGAAGTTTTGGCGCCATATTTTGGTGGAATTCTTGGCGCCATGTTTTTGTTAAAGTCAACGGTCAAAGTTAATCCCCATGACATGTCGGGGAAACTATTGTCCACGCCACGTTAAGATAGATTAACACTAATTACTTAATTTTTAATAAACAATGAATCCCCGACATGTCGCCGGTAAAGTAAGCGGAAAAATTCCACGCTTTACCATGAAATATTCGGTCAAAATATAATCAGTGAATCCCCGACATGTCGCCGGGAAAAGTGTTTATAATTTAGTGACTTTTCACGAGACTTCGTGCCACGAGGATATATTTTTGTCGCTTAGTGAGGATTCCCAATGACAATTGTCGCCGGGAAAACGACGATGGGAAACCGGTAAATGTGGTAGTGACTTTCCTCCCCATGTTTAGTATATATATAGAATATATCATACAAAGATATAGTATAAGGCATGTTTCGTCAAATTTCACGGATAATAGTAGTATATTCTTCATTGATATTTTTAGGGATAATCATTTATTATTAGAACCAGTGGCGGAGCCAGAAATTCTAATCACGGAGGGCATTGAGCAATACATGTTGGAAAAAGAAATTTTTTTCATGTAAAATAAAATTAGTTGGGTCTGGTTTGATTAAAAGCAAGCCAAAAATTATTTCGATGCAATTAAGATTATTCGCCGTGTCTATAAACGAAGCTCATTTATAGCATCTGTCAATTTATCTAAGAGAGTGACTTAGGTTGTATTTATAGGTCGAACATGAAATGAAGTTAAACAATTTGGCACGCGTTATACTAAAGCACTAAAGCAATGTGATTATTATGTTTAAACATTGGATTAAAAGTTGGAAAAACCGATACCAAATCTTGTACTTAATTATATTTAATGTATTGACATATTAAACACAACAAAGTTTCAAAAGTATTACTTCAACTATTTACGATTTAGACATGCATTACTATATTGTTTGTGAACCATTTTCTTCACCGACAAGAAGTTACCCACTACATAGATAATTAATTAAAAAGTACTTTTATTTACCCACTATCTCATAGTTTACATACTTCCATGAAATCCCACTCCCTTTCCCACTTCCCGAGTAGGTACTCATTTTCACCATGCTTTCCGATCAACAAACCAGAAGAAAGGTTTTCATTGAGGTCATTCAGAAATTTGTTACGAGGGCACTAAATCTTTTTCTTACAAATTTGACATTTTTTTCATATGGATTGGTGTGTCTAGAAGAGCTTTGTTGGGGGCATGTTCCCCCACTACTAATAAGCTGCCTCCGCCCCTGATTAGAACCTCTGACACTAAATTAATATCTATCTTCATGTAGCGTGTATTATTTTACTTTCACAACCGGATTTGCCAAATGTAGCAAGTTAATATCCATGTCTTTCTATTTTTTTGCCAATTTTTTTATATATATTGTTAGAAAGTGACTTAAACTTTAAGGGCTATTTGGTAATTTTGTGACTTGTTCTACAAGTTTGATTCGAATTTGGAAACTTTCTTATGACGGTTAGTTTGCCCTATAAATAGGGATTATTAACATTAGTTTTCTTTGTACTTTTTGAATAATAGTTTGGTACCTCTTGAATTAGTTTTTGTGTTGGTACCTTTGAATTTGGTTTTGTATTTGGTTTGGTTATTTGAATAAAGCTTCCGTTTAGTTTGTCGAATTTGTTGTTTGTTTTGTACTTTGAATTATCAACAAGTGGTATCAGAGCGCTAGGTTGAAGATGAAGAGAAAAAAAAAGAGAAAAAAGGGTTGTTCGAAGGTTAGTTTGAATTTGATTTAAGGATCGATCATTGTGATATTGATTTGAAGCTTTAGATTTGGATTTTAATTGGCTTGGGATAATATAATATTCTTTAGTATGATCGATCTGGAAAGTTGGTATTGGTCTCAGGTATATTGGTTGGGCTTGGAATAGGTGGAGTCATTGTTGTTCTTGAATTTGGTCATTATATTGGGGATTTTAAATTTGTTTTTCTTTGTCAAATTTTGAGATCGTTTTGAATTTCGTAATTGATGACTACTTTTAGGATCAGTTTTTGATATTGGTAGATGATATTAATTTTATTTTGGTATTTGAATTTGGGGCGTTTGAATTATTAGAGCTTGTTCATCAAGTTATTTAATAAGTTGAATTTGGTTGATACGTCAATAATAAGTTTGAAGATGGACCGTAATTCTTATTACATAAGTAGGTTATTAGAAGATTGATTTGGTGTTTGAAGACTTGGTTCAAGTCGTTTGAATTTGTTCGATCGTTTGGAATTTGTTACTTTGGAAAATTTGATCTTCGTTTGTCGGGCTTTTGAAGTTGGTTGCCCGAATTTGATTGTCTTTGTTGAAGATCGTTTGAGCCGTTTTGGTTTTGTTTGGTTGACCTAGTTTGAATTTGTCGGTTAACGTTTGATTGTTCGTTTTGAAGATTATCGGCGTTTGTATTTGTTCGGTTTGTTTCGGATCGTTTTTGGGAATCGATTGTTCGCTTTGAATTAGGCTAGTATCTCTAGCATTTGGAATTTGGATTTTGAAAATTTGAATTTGAAGACGAAAGATTCGTTTGGTTTGAAATTTCGAATGGAGTTGAAGTCACGGTGGAGATTGTTAGAAAGTGACTTAAACTTTAAGGGCTATTTGGTAATTTTGTGACTTGTTCTACAAGTTTGATTCGAATTTGGAAACTTTCTTATGACGGTTAGTTTGCCCTATAAATAGGGATTATTAACATTAGTTTTCTTTGTACTTTTTGAATAATAGTTTGGTACCTCTTGAATTAGTTTTTGTGTTGGTACCTTTGAATTTGGTTTTGTATTTGGTTTGGTTATTTGAATAAAGCTTCCGTTTAGTTTGTCGAATTTGTTGTTTGTTTTGTACTTTGAATTATCAACATATATTTATCTAACTTGTCATATTTTTCATTTGTATGTATCAAACTTGCATTGTCACATTTTTCATTCATATGTAGCGAAGAAGTTGTAACTATTCTAGGTGTATACCATGTGTGTAATATAAAAAATTGAAAAGAGATATACTGGTACTTGTTGTGGAGGTAAAACCCTACACTAAAGTGACGAAGTTTATTACTTGAAGTTGCAAAAAAATTTATTCGTTATATAAAATGGAAAATGTGATATACATGAACCGTAGACTTATTGACATCTCAATCCCAGCTCGTTACGTGATTCTTATATGATTTTTTATATCTCTTTTAGATTTTCAAAGTGGCCGGAATCAAGCAACATCAGAAATGTCAACTAGCATGTTGCACAGGCAACTTTAAAGAGAAAATTATTTTAGATTCAGTGGTCAATTTTTTAGAGCCTAAAATATAGATTTAGAGATTTCGATAGTTTAATCAGCTTTAGTGGTGCGACATCAACAATAAAAAGTATAATAAGTACTTTTCTTTAGTGTTTTCTGAACCCTTTTTTACTAGAGAAAGTGTATTATGCGCACGCTTCATCAAATTTCCTTGATACAGACATACAGTAATATTTAGTTTTAACATCAGGTTCTTCATTGTTATTCTTTTTATAAATAGATTAGCTTCTAGCGCCAACGTACGTTCCAAATCATTTATTTTAAACTCACAAATAACATGGTGAATTCAGAAAATCAAGCAATATAAGAAATGTCAACCAGCATGTTGCACATAGCTACTTAATTTGTATAATGTACTCCACTACTCCTAACTTGGTTATTATCAAACTAAATAAGATATAGATCGAAATGATAAAAAAATAAAATAAAAAAGCTCAGATCTCACCATAATCTTAAAGGTAATAAGATATTGACATCTTGCAATATATAGATTGAGTACACATAAAGTTTTGGTTCTTATACTTATATAGAAGTACTGTTCTATAACTTGTCTATTATTTGCAGGAAAAAATAAGTTGCAAAATGGGTTCAGGTGGCCGTGCCACAGAAAAAAGTAACTCAAGCGGTGAAGTTGTCAAACAAGCCCCGTCTTCAACTCCACCATTCACTCTCGGTGATATAAAGAACGCCATACCACCCCACTGTTTCAATCGATCCCTGATCAAATCTTCATTTTATCTTTTTGTCGACTTATTTTTTTCTTTCTTGTTTTATTATGTTGCTGCAACCTATATTGTCCCCCTTCAGACACCTTTTTCCTACATGGCATGGCCCGTGTATTGGATCCTCCAAGGTAGTGTCCAGATGGGTTTGTGGGTTATTGGCCATGAGTGTGGTCATCAAGCTTTTAGTGAATATCCATGGTTGAATGACACTATTGGCTACTTTCTACATACTGGTATGCTTGCTCCTTATTTTTCATGGAAATATAGTCACCGTCGTCACCATTCAAACACTGCTTCGCTCGAGAAAGATGAATCTTTTGTACCCAAAAAAAAGTCTAGCCTAAACTCTTCTGCAAGACTTCTTAATACCCCACCTGGCCGTCTTTTTAGGCTTATAATTTTGTGTACTTTAGGCTGGCTCCTGTATATCTGTTTTAATGTTTCGGGCAGAAAGTATGAGAAATTTGCCAACCATTTTAATCCAAAGAGTCCAATTTACAGCGATCGTGAGCGGTTCCAAATACTCTTAACCGATGTTGGACTTTTTGTAACAAGTTATGGGCTCTACAAAGTGGCCTTGGCACAAGGTTTCACATGGCTAGTGTTGATATACTTTGCACCTTTGGTTATCGTCTATGGATTCCTGGTTGTCATCACTTGGTTGCACCACACTCACCGATCACTACCTCACTATGACTCCACTGAATGGGACTGGTTGAGAGGAGCACTGTCTACAATCGACAGAGATTATGGCATCTTAAACAGAATTCTTCATCACATCACCGACACACATGTAGCCCATCATTTGGTGTTCACTATTCCTCATTATCATGCCATGGAAGCAACAAAGGCAATCAAACCAATTTTAGGAGAATACTATCAGTTTGATGACACTCCAATAATCAAAGCAATGTGGAGGGAAGCAACTGAGTGCTTTTTTGTTGAGTCTGATGAAGGCAAAGACAACAACAAAAGTGTCTATTGGTTCAATAATAAGATGTAAAACTAAAAGTTGTAATCGGCATAAATCATTCTGCTATGCAAACATGCCCTGTAGTTATTATGGTGTTCTTAATATGTTAAAGTGTTACAATAACGTGACAGAATGTAGTGGGCAGAGATTAGCAAAACCCATAAAATTATACCATCACCACCACCAATCTTTAGATGATCACTCGGTTCATACACGAGTAGCAGTAAATAATTCAAAAATCAAAATAATGACATAAGTTGTCAACAATTACACAGCTGCTATTGATCTCAAGAATCCATATAAACTACAACCACACAAAAATTGCAGAATCAAAAACCAACAAAGAAATATATTCAAAGTCTTATTATATCCATGGAATAAACTTTATTACCTGTAAATTACAAAAAATAAAATAAATATAACATTGTCCAAGCAACCTCTTATAACATCTCAACAAAATAATTAAAAAAAAAAAATCAAAATCAAAACTTTTTTCAGATCCAAATTAAAAACACTGAGGACCAGATTATCATCAAAAGATGAAAAAATAAACCCACAAAAACCTATAAAGAATGAAAATAAAGTCACCAGATTTCTTTTGGTGTAAAACTAAAAAATATATATATACCTCCACCCCATCAGGATCTCTGATGGCCAGAAAAAAGAAAGCATCCGTCTTGACAGGGTTAACTTATTACCGTATTATTTAACCATGGCAAATTCTTTACATCTCAGGGTGTTCTTAGCCTCCATCTATCAACCTTAACTCGACTCGTGACCTTCTTCAAATGGTTCCTATCTGTTTCCATCTCGAACTGTATCAATGATTTGAGCCGATTCAAGTGCCCCAATGCAGCGTTTGTGTTCAAAACTTAAGGATCCAGAAATGGTTTGTAAATCAGGGCGGACGAGTCTTTGATAAGGAGAGTGCCATTTGGATTGCAGATAAGCAAGTGACCTCCATGGTGGAAGTGGCATCGAGTTTTGTTTAAGGGATGATTCTGCAGCCTCAACCATCACTTGAAGAAACTGTTAATATTTTTTTTGTCTTTAATCTAACCTACATGATTTGGATCTTTAATTATTTTTACTTTAATCGAAGTTAATTTTTTGGGTCTTTAATCTAACCTACATGATTTGAAAATGGTGATGATGTTAATTTTAGAGAGAGAATGGTGACGGTGTTTGATTGAGATTATGTTTTTCTGTGGAGGAATTTATGAGATTTGAGAATAGTGATAGTGTTAATTTTAGAGAGAGAAGCAGGAAAAAAAGATAAAGAGAGGGTGGTGGTGGTGATGGTATAATTTTATTGATCAAATACACCGTTAGTCCCTAAGGTTGTACCAGTACCACCAAAATAATTAACCAAAACAATGAAATAACCATTTTGCCCTCATGTGCAAGGCACATGAGAAAAATAACAGACGTTGACTAACAGAAAATTGGTCAAGAGACTTGTCTAGAGTATAAAACCTAAGTTTTGGACTCCCAAGGATGAAAAAGGCAAGGTTTGTCTCATCATGATGTGCAGGTACAAGTTTAGGGACCAACGGTGTATTTTAATCTTAAGTTTAAGTTAGTTAATTATACATATTAGATCTTGTCTTTCGTTGTGTGCTTTATGATTACATGTTTAGTTATATGATTGTCATGATATATAAATTCCAACAGTAACTTGGTGATATTTAAAATCATTGTTAACATGAACGGTAGACTTATTGACATCCCAATCCCAGCTCATGACGTGATTCTTATATGATCTTTTATAGCTCTTTTGGATTTCCAAAGTGGCCGAATCCAAGCAACGTACATCAGAAATGTCAACCAGCATGTTGCACATGGTTACTTAATAGGTACTCCTAATTTGGTTATTATCAAACTAATAAGATATAGATCGAAATGATAAAAAAAATAAAATAAAAAAGCTCAGATCTCACCATAATCTTAAAGGTAGGAAGATATTGACATCTTGCAATATATATATCGAGTACACATAAAGTTTTGGTTCTTATACTTATATAGAAGTACTGTTCTATAAACTTGTCTATTATTTGCAGGAAAAAATAAGTTGCAAAATGGGTTCAGGTGGCCGTGCCGCAGAAAAAAGTATCTCAGGCGGTGAAGTTGTCAAACGAGCACCGTCTTCAATTCCACCATTCACTCTCGGTGATATAAAGAACGCCATACCACCCCACTGTTTCAATCGATCCCTGATCAAATCTTCATTTTATCTTTTTGTCGACTTATTTTTTTCTTTCTTGTTTTATTATGTCGCTGCAACCTATATTGTACCCCTTCAGACACCTTTTTCCTACATGGCATGGCCCGTTTATTGGATCCTCCAAGGTAGTGTCCAGATGGGCTTGTGGGTTATCGGACATGAGTGTGGTCATCAAGCTTTTAGTGATTATCCATGGTTGAATGACACTATTGGCTACTTTCTACACACCGGTATGCTTGCTCCTTATTTTTCATGGAAGTATAGTCACCGCCGTCACCATTCAAACACTGCTTCACTCGAGAAAGATCAATCTTTTATCCCAAGAAAGAAAGCTAGCCTAAACGCTTCTGCAAGACTTCTTAATACCCCACCTGCTCGTCTATTTAGGCTTATAACTTTATGTACTTTAGGCTGGCTCCTGTATATCTGTTTTAATGTTTCAGGCAGAAAGTATGAGAAATTTGCCAACCATTTTAATCCTAACAGTCCAATTTACAGCGATCGTGAGCGATTCCAAATACTCTTAACCGATGTTGGACTTTTTGTAACAAGTTATGGGCTCTACAAAGTGGCCTTGGCACAAGGTTTCACATGGCTAGTGTTGATATACTTTGCACCTTTGGTTATCGTCTATGGATTCCTGGCTGTCATAACTTGGTTGCACCACACTCACCGATCACTACCTCACTATGACTCCACTGAATGGGATTGGTTAAGAGGAGCACTGTCTACAATCGATAGAGATTATGGCATCTTAAACACAGTTCTTAATCACATCACTGACACACATGTAGTCCATCATTTGGTGTTCACTATTCCTCATTATCATGCCACAGAAGCAACAAAGGCAATCAAACCAGTTTTAGGAGAATACTATCAGTTTGATGACACCCCAATACTCAAAGCAATGTGGAGAGAAGCTACCGATTGCTTTTTTGTCGAGGCTGATGAGGGTGAAGACAACAAAAAAGGTGTCTATTGGTTCAATAATAAGATGTAAAAGTTGTAATCGGCTTGGATCATTCTGCTACGCAAACATGCCCTGTAGTCCTTATGGTGTTCTTAATATGTTAGTGTTAATGTCAAATTGTCAATAAGACAGAATTTGATGTATGAAATGTAATGTTTGATAAATTTTTAAGGACATACAATTGTATTTAAAACTGATGGATCAAATTTAACTTATTTAAAACGAAGATTACCTACAAAATATTTTTGCAAAGTAGTATGTGTTTATCTCGAGATTTTATGAACCGTTTATAATCTAACGACCAAATAACTATATATAACTATGATACGGGATAACCGCCAAAGCGGTTTAGGGTTTCAAGTTGTCAAATTTTGTCCTCAATTTCCGAAAATTAATTTCGAGGAACATAACTTCAGCAGAATCATAACTTCAAAGAGATTCATAACTTCAAAGAATCCTTGACAGGAATTTTTTTTACATAACAACTTAGTGGAAAATAAAAATTTGGGGCTCGCCCCTGGACCACCGGTGCCGCCTGGACCTGCTAAAACCTAAATGATGTATTATTATGATAAAATTCAAGTAGGCGTGCACTCCGCACCTCCAAACCTAAATGATGTATTATTATGATAAAATTTGTCAAAACAAGTTAATCCAATTACACTAAAATATCCAACAGTTATTTGGTGATTATTTCATCATGGCTTCGGTGTATGTTACTCGTATAATCTTTGGGAAGCTAGGCCAATGGCACTAACAACTTTCAATACCCACGATTTCGCAAAAATTTTACACAAAACGAGGGAAACAAATCATGTTAAAATTGGCATCTTTTTAGCCTAAAATATTCTTCACAAAATTGAACTCGTGTTTCCTAACTTATGATATAAATTTACAAAATAAAGTTTTTCCGTTTTCCTTTTCCACTGTAAATTTGTAAACAACCCCACTTTTTTCTTCAAAATGGAGAATAAACATTATTGAAACGCATTTTGTAGAGTTTTACCTCTTTTGTGGATTAAAAACCAAATTCCTAAACCACCTATCAGGTTATGCAGAATAAAATCTGTTTCGTTGTGGTCATGTGGTACTACAATTACAGCATGGATTATCTAGAGATATAGGAACCGCGTTTGCTTTGATCCAAAACCACCTCGAAAAGAGAAGGGTATTAAGGTCTTCTCACACTCTTGGATTGTAAATAGGTATAGATCACTAATATAAGCCTAAATGGTTTGATTGGATTTATGATCCAATATCTTCTTGTAGCACTTTATTGTAATCTTCTCTTTTTCTAACTTCTTGCTAATTTAATCTGATGTTTGTACACGAAGATGACTCTCTTCAAGAGCTAGCTGCTATTCGTGTAATAGTTGTTTTGGTATGTATTCTTCGAGGTCTGCGTTAGCATGTATTTCTAGAACCCATCGGTTAGTTGTCTCCTGGTATGTTCTGCTAGCTAGAATGCTAATTCAGTGAGGATTCTTTCGGCACTTCACAATCCTGTTGTATGCCATCATTGGTAAGTCGATCAAGACAGTGAGTCATATGAGTATATTTAAACTGGATTGTGTTTTGTTATTACATATATATTTACATATAGCGTTGAGAACATATATATTACTACAACAATAACCATTTTAGAAAAATTAGTTGGTTGTTTTTAGTGGACAGTTGTGATAAAAACGGAATTATCTTGGCAAAGTTTTCAGAAAAACATGCAATTCAAGACTTTAACTTAACCATTTGCAGCAACAAAGTTCAGCAAAAATACAAAAATTTGTTTTCTTCCATTTTCCTTGCTAGAGAATTCACACAATGCACCCCTTTTAACCTACATAGAATACATAACAATTTCTACTGTGCCATTGAAAATATTTTGTTAGTTTATACGACCAACAATCTGGAAACTAGAATTCGGAACTTCGATACGAATGAATAAAAACAAAACACGGCAGAAAAGTAAACCACACGTATTCTTGCTCCCAAACGATTTGTATATTGAGAACGATGGAAAAGAAAGTGGTACAATGAGGGCTCTGTTGGAATTATATAACATGACTAATCAAAAATATAAACAATAAACATCAAGTACACATGCGGAAGCGTTTAGGAAAGATTAACGAATAATTAATTAACATAAACAAGAATATGCGTACCTTTCTTGATTCTAACCGCACAAGAATCAAATCCACAAAACTAGCAATTGGATGAACCCTAATTAGGGTTTATAGGATTATGTGAATTATCCCTTACCGTTTTGTAATTCAATCCAAGAATACTAACAATAATGTGTTAGTACACTTTCTTGTACATACTATACCGAATTAAAGGAAGGGAATGACAAAAAAATGCATGAACTTGACACTTTTTATGATTGTGTAGCCAACTATTTTTTCTTATTGTGTGTCTTGAACTTTCAAAATTCGATTATTGTGTGTCTTTTGTGACCATTTTACCCTTAATTTTTTCAAATTTTGAAGGGTAAAATGGTCATTTTACATGGCATAATAGTCACAAAATACACATAATGGTCGAAATTGGAAAGTTCAGTACACAAAATAAGAAAAAAAATAGTTGGCTACACACAATCAAATAAAGTGTCAAGTTCGATGCATTTTTTTGTCATTTGCCCTTAAAGGAATGCTAGTTTTAATCAAACAAATAACATTGAGTTGGAAAAGGTTTTGGATCGACACCCAAGAGTGTATGTCGACCGAATTTAAGCAAGAAACACACAAACTATTTTTAGGTTTAGCTTAATGAGTACAAGAGATAAATTACAAACACCCTTGGTTTTGTATTTATACCCAAAGTAACTTGGTGAACAAGTTGGCTACGGATTGGGTTATGGAACCGATCGGCCTAGGACTCCCATAGGGATTCTAGAACCTTCTCTATCTCTAATTTCATATTTAGTCCTTTCCAATTACATTTAACGGCCGTTAGTCCATTACACTTAATTACTTAACGTCCGTTATAGTTATTTCGTTTAATTAATAAATAAATATAATTATTACATTTAATTATTAACTTTATTTCTCATACGCAAAGTGTGCAATCCCGTGGTCTCGAGTTCGATCCTAACACACGTCTATTAATTTATTGTCCATTAAACCAACAGCTCCCACTTGGACATATCTTAATAGAGTAATCACATCGGTTAGCGTCTAGCAACACTTCGATGCCTCTAGTACAACTCGAGCAAGGCTCCTGGAAAACCTTTTAATGATTTCTCATTATTATTACCCTTTTGTTTCTAATACCATGTTAAATAAAGATATGGAATTAAGTCATTCTTTATTCAACCATTATGTTTCTCGTTATAAGTAATTGAGCAAGATTACCAAATCTTGAACATATTCGGGGAGATCTTGGGCGTAGCCACGCAAATATCTTGTCAACCCTACGAGGCCCAAAGAAGATTAAACTCAAAATAAATTTGAAGGAACAAATTCTATTTTGGCTACAAGAATAACTCATGAGCTTTGCAACACTTCAGAAACAACCCTTATGACTACCGAGTTAAGTATAGCGTTAAGTTGTTCCACGTATGCACTACATTCTTGACACTTATCCGGTATCTCAAGTCGAGGATAACTATTCATAATTTACTTAACAACAATATCCATAAAGTAAATTATGTAGTTGGGATAAGTCCTATATTCAATTCATTGAATATCATCTGAAATTTGTATGCTTTCTCATCAATATACTTTTAAGTATATTCTACCAAATCACTCAGATTTGTCTTAATTTAACGATACTCCCATATCATTAATTGACAACGGACGATTTAGAATAAATAAATTTATTCACGGATTAAACATGCAAATATAGGATACAATATATTATAAAATCAAACATACCAAGTAGTTGATTTATTATAATAATTGTTTAACATCCCTTATCCAAATACTAAATAGATCAATGCATGAAAATTCCAGTTGATGAATTATGTCTCAAGTAATGATAATCATACTTGTTGACAAGGCATAAATCAACCAACTTGATCTATTGTAATTTTGAGAATACTTATTTCAAGAATTCAATTAGTGAAGTTCTTGTATGTGTGCATTCACCAATCCACATAATAATTCATAAAGTGTGTGACATCCTCTATCACCAATTTATGACAATTTTAAACTTTCAAACATTTTAAAGTTTAAATTATTCTTATTCTTTTAATGTATAATGCAACTGTGCTTTTAGTAGCACAACTAGTTCACATGGCCATTACAAGGATGAAATCCTACCATGATTAGTATTTAGTGTCATCTCAACTAAACCAGCATCATTGTATACAAACAACAATATGCTCATTAAAATTCTATAAACTTTAATATCTTATTATGTAATGTTTGATGTCTTCCAAACTTTCAAGTTTGAAGCTGATGACAATTTGCACAACAATTGACATATTGTTCATCCATAGAATCTAGGAGCAATTCCAGGCTGAGGATGTAATTCTATTAGAATATTCATTACACAAGTTATCTAATAACTTTTAGTTAGATATTAATATTTTCAAATCATCTATCATTCAAGAATGATACAACAATTTGAATACACTACATGATGTACATGATGAATCTACATATCAAACTTAGATTTCATTCATATTCTATCTTGTCAAAAGATATTTATCCATTTCCCAAATAATATATCATGTTTTATTATAATCATTTACTTTTCTGCACATGTTTATTAATAATAAACATATATTCCAAGGTTGTATGTTTTAATTCTTAAATCTTACAAGTGAAGTTTCATTCCAATCTAAGACTTAACATTTAGCTTACAAGGAATGTTACTTCCTATATGTTATACAACATATAAGATTTAAAACCTTAACATAATACTCCCACTAGCTTCAGGAATACTTAAAATTTATCTTATTTCAATTATAAATCAAAACTAGAATTTAATAATTAAACATAAGAATAATTTCATAGATGCATACATTTATCCATTCATGAATTATTGCACTTCGTACACTTCCAAAGATTATATGAATTCAAAAAACCTTTCGATTACTTACCGTCCTCGCTCAAGTAATTTCTCAAGAAAGTGTTTTGATATTCCATTGTCATATTTCATACTAATGAAAACAAGTATGACAATTATCATCTTTATATATTTAATGTGTCTAGAAAAGAATATTCAATCATAATTAATTGCTTAAATGTGATCAATAATCTTGTCATGCATTAAATATGTGTACAATATTGTCCATATGATTTCTACATAGAAATTCAAACCACTAGGGTTTTTCATCTCTTTGAAGAAACTCATTTCCATTCTCTAGTCTAACTATTAAGATAAACCAAATTTCCAAAATTGATTATCTTTATGGACAACATCTTTAACATTCATAGTATGAGTAATTTACCCAATTCAATATTTGGTAATTCATCATAATGATTATCAGGTTTATTATAATCTTGTAACTCGTGTTCTTCTCAGCATATGAATCAAATATCTGAGATATCCTTGCAGATCTATGAATGAAAATTCCATCATCTTGAGGTTAACATTTCATATCAAGCCTCATCATGATATTTATTAGTGTATTTAAGAAGATTTTGTATTTTGTAATTTTATCTTTCAAGAAAAAAAAACTTCCACTTGCCTTTTGTAATATATAGACTATCTATATATACTTAGCAATTAGAGCAAAACTACATTGTTCTCTTTTTGGGACATTACAAATACACATTGACAATTCCTAACTTTAGTTTGTCAATAACCTATTCATAAGTAGTTTAACAAATTCAGAATCTTCAATTTTAAAACTTAATGTGATTCATCACATTCCATAATAAAATGGTGTTTTATTAATCTTCTAGGTTGGAGTCATATTGAGTATATTCAATCCATACTCAATTTTCTAACCTTGTTACTTTTTAAGAAAGAAGTTATGGTTATCTTGAATCAAACAAATCAAATAGAGTTTGATTCTCCTAACTGAACAGACCATCAACTTGTGGTATTTATTAGAATTAATATTGTGAGACAATCTAACAATATATAAGATAAACATATTCCTTTTGGCTTACCTATTTACCAACTAAGTCAACTTAATGGTATAATAGACTTTCCAAGCCAATTGCATGCTTTATAACACAAGTACTTTTTAACCAAGTCACTTCATATCCATGTCTCATCAAGAAAACATAAACTCTTATAATCCCATTATACGTTATAAATCATTGATCAACTCAATGACTTCTTGTATATGTCTTAATTAAAAAACATAACAAGTTAACGTCTTACTTTATTATAAGTCTTAAAAGACTTTAAGTTTATGTCTTTACAATGAATCATAAACATGTGTAACTAAAGTAATTATGAACACAACTCTTGGTTTCAATAGTAATTTCAAGTTAATTTATTTACTTCACAATAATGTAGGACTACATTATTTTTTCATTTATGTCATTCCAAAATACATAAATAAACAAATTGAAGTAGTATTAGATTACTTCATTTATTTCATTCTAATAATACATAAATATCAAAATACTTGTCTAATTTAGAAACTGCAAATATGTCCATGCAATGTCTGACTTCACATAGAGATTTACTTTGTTGTTGCAATCTCGCCAAGTTCTCACATGACGTAGATTGCAACACCAAGTGTTTCTTGAATTAGATATGTTCAAGTTATATTAGAACGTTAGTCTCTTACCTTGCAGTCAAGAGAATCCGTTAAATCGTATACATATATATGTTGTACCTTGCACACAATATAGATTTCTCCCACTTGTGCATGGAACAACATTATGTAGTAGATAAACAACACGACATATGTTTGTTTATGTGACTAATATGATTGTGTCATTGATATTAGCATAACTAGTAGATGTAGAACCACTTCATTGTCTAACAAGGAAACGTACATGACTATCCTTGAAAACATAAGTGTCTACAAATGGAAAGTAATTATCTTAAGACATTCTAAAGATAATCTGGGTTACTAACAAGATGACAAAGCTTGTAACTCCCACTGAATTAGAGATCATTACATTAATTCCTTATTCAGTAATAAGAACACAATACTCCCACTAGATTTGACAACATTGTAAGTGTTTCATTAACCGGTGAAAGAAAATAGTGTTCTATTTACTTCCCTACACTTTTGAAAAAGTCCATACATAACAATTACTTATGTACTAAAAGAGTGTATTCTACTATGTAGATGATGAACTATCCATCAATGCTATTAACTTGAAAAATTGGGCATGCAATTTCTTTCTTAATAGTTCTACTATTCCAACGATTGTAAGTAGTACTTTTAAATGGTCAAAACAAAACAACTAGATAAAATATTCTAGTTTGTCTTTTACCAATTATACAGTAATTAGTCTAGCTTCTAATTTAATAACTCAGAAAATATGCAATTTTCTTAACTATTAAAATTTGCTTACGAGTTATGTATTTAGAATTTAGACAATTCTAATTGTCCTATCATATCTTTCTTCATTCATGAAAAGGAATAGGATTGAATCTCACTCTTTCTTATGAAAAGAGGACTAGGTTTATTCTTTTAGCAAAGTTGACTCTACCAAAAAACCCTTACAGGTGTAGATCAATTTACCAATACAGGGATAACCTACGTTTACGGTGTAATGTTGCATTAATACATTTAAAGAATTATCAAAATTCAATTTTAGTATTTTCGATAATTAAACTTTTCAAGAAAATAAAATACCCAAGGTAATATTTATATAATCATAGAATTTTCTCGAAAATTAGGATCCAAATTATCATAGTTCCATTACATCAGCTGATCTGCTAGTAACGAAAACATATAATAATATAATATGTCGAACAATAATTGGCAAACAATTTCCAATTCCTAGATCATTATGGGATTTATATTTTCCAACGCTATTGCAAATATAAACATGTTTCATCCCATCTTATGCCTTGAGTTCAGGTCTCACTTCATACTCAACTTAAGTGTCTAACTTAAAGAACTGCAAATATGTTCATGTAAGGTCTGACTTTACATAAAGATTTACCTCTCCATCACAATCTCGCCAAGTTCTGACATGACGTAAATTGCAACTTCAAGTGTTCCTTTTAATTAGATGGCATATAACTTAATTTATAAAGGGTACTAGTTTTGATTTTATGTGGCCAATCAAATATGTACAAAGATGTCATGCATTCATCTTGTAGCATAATTTTAATAAAAAAAACTTTTTATTACCAATTCATAAAGATCAAATTATCAAAGTTTTGATTGAGGTATTGGGTTCACCAATCAAGGAATTTAGCGTTAAGTATCGTCCATTATACCGTACTTTTGCATAAGTGTAAACACTTAGTGTTTCGGTAATTACCAATCAAGTGGCGCTGAATTAAAACTAATTAGCCTTAAGATGAGTTTGTACATTTATGGCTTACTTAGTAGCTACAATTTGACTCGCAAGCAAGCGGAGAATTTGGTCAGCGCTTAAGCAATAACCTCCTTCTTTAGGGTCACAATTTAATGCGCTCCCTTCCTAGTACTTCCCACACAGTCCGTCAAATTGGGTGAGCCGTTCAGACCATTTGTACCAAAATCATCAATCAATTAAACTATTGAAAACTTAACTCTTCAAAAACAAATCAAATTTCACCATTGTTTAGTCCGTAATATTTTTCTATTCAAAATTACCATTTGCTTAAAACTGTCACACATAATAAACAAACAAGTAAACAAATAAAAAATAAACAACTAAAAACAATGAGCACATAACTAACACTTAATACGTGTAAACAAGTAGCCACATGCAACTTATTCGATAAAACCCTATTAATAATCAATGTCTAGGTTAATTAATGTATATATTAATTAGGGCTTTCACTCTCTCAATTGAAAGTGAGCCACATATATCGACGAATCGATTACGTATAACCCATAATTAATAATATACCAAATTGCACATAATTTATTCATTAATGTATATAATTGGAGTTTTCCTCAATTCAAGATTTATCATAAATATACATGTGTATAAAACTTAACAATTAATATTAGCATAACCAATCTTAACAATTAAATATATATATATCGACAATAATCCATGCCAAACATGCACGTTTTCATGGATTTAACATAACAATTTATTCACGTTGTCACAAGATCGCATACAATTCCATGTCACATATCACTTTATTCATGAATTTATCACGTAACAAATATATTAATTCTGGGTTTCGATATTGATAACATAACAATTATAATAAACCCTAAAACAATTTTTTAAACCAATCGACTAAAAAAAATTAGGTTTCGACCCATAATTTTTTTTTAATTTGATTCATACAAAATTTAAAACCAAATTAGGGCAAAGGCCCTAACCCTAAAATTAGGGTTTACATAATCATAACCAAAACCCTAGAATAATCATATCAAACAACATACAATATTCGTTTTTTACGTGTTTAGTAATTAATTACTCATTAAACCAAGCTCGTGATGCCACTGTTGAAATTATATGACATGACTAATCAAAAATATAAACAATAAACATCAAGTACACATGCGAAAGCGTATAGGAAAGATTAACGAATAATTAATTAACATAAACAAGACTATCGTACTTTCTTGATTCTAGCCACACAAGAATCAAATCCACAAAACAAGATTGGATGAACCCTAATTAGGGTTTATAGGATTATGTGAATTATCCTCACTACTTTTGTAATTCAATCCAAGAATACTAACAATAATGTGTTAGTACCACTTTCTTTGTCACGCGTCTTATCTTAGAATTAAAGGAATGCTAGTTTTAATCAAACAAATAACTTTGAGTTGGAAAGGTTTTGGATCGACACCCAAGAGTGTATGTCGGCGAATTTAAGCAAGAAACACACAAACTATTTTTAGGTTTAGCTTAATGAGTACAAGAGATAAATTACAAACACCTTGGTTTTGTATTTATACCAAAGTAACTTGGTGAACAAGTTGGCTATGGATTGGGTTATGGAAACCCCAAACCGATCGGCCTAGGACTCCCATAGGGATTCTAGAACCTTCTCGATCTCTAATTTCATATTTAGTCATTTCCAATTCGTTTAACGATCAGTTAGTCCATTCACTTAATTACTTAACGTCCGTTATAGTTATTTCGTTTAATTAATAAATAAATATAATTATTACATTTAATTATTAACTTTAATTCTCATACGAAGTGCTGATCTTGTGATGCCGAGTTCGATCCTGTACACGCCTATTAATTTATTGTCGATTAAACCGGCGACAGCCGCCTCACGCCTTTATGTAGGCAATGAGGAGGAGTGACCCATATAACCGACTCCAACAAGGGTGGTATTGGGCTGAAAACCATGCCACGGAAGGCTATGATACTTGCCTTCCAAGGCAGGTAATATCCTTCTAATTTGACTACAACTTAAGCTAAACAATTAACCCCCTAATCTAGATTATATTATAACTAGCTTCCACTAACGTACCATCATCACTAATATCGAACACATTTGTTATTACAACCAAAACTAAAGTACATTATTTTTTCAAGGCATCTCTAACTAGTTGCCAAGATTATAGTTAATATTTCAGAACCCGGTTTGACCCGCCATTTTAACTAGTTTGACCGGGAATTGGAGTGTTGAGTGGTCCGTCGTAGGCCTGTTTTTTGCTAGAACTTAACTCGCATTGACCTACCGGGTCTTATGGACTCGTCTTGACCCGTCAAACCGATCCCGGCTGTTTAACATAATTTTTTTATGTTGTTCTGAAAGTTATTAATGTGGTGGCATGATCGTGATATATTCAAATAACTCTTATATATGGCGATTTGTAGTGATATGCATAACTAATATATAAGCTAACAGGACATTATCATTAACAAAATTGCATCTCAATATTATCAACAATGCTCTAATAAGTGTATCAAACAAATAAATAAATCACTAAAACATGCTAGCACTTAAATTAGTATACACCATAAGCTAATTCCTCAAAGCTACAATCTATCTCATGCTGCAAAGATGATAATATAATCTGCATCAATTCATTTTGACAGTTATACCCGCAGCTCACATTCCTCTGCCGCTTCACCCTCATTCTCCTCTCTTAACCGTTTCACACCAACCGTCATTAACACGCCAAAAAAACTACTAGAGCCAGGGCCGGATTTTAGCATGTGCGGCATAGGCAACCGCACAGGGCCTCCATATTTTAGAGGCCTCCGATTTCTAAATCATCAGTAAAGGTATGCATTCATTTTGGGAGACTTTGATCCCGTTTATAGATTATTTTGGATGAAGAATATAATATTTGTTCCAAAAAAAGCTTCAACCTGCGTGTTTACTGGGAAAAATGGCGTCTGGTTTTTTGGTTGGGGAAGATAACCCAAAGTCAATTTTGTGGGACCTAGTTTTTAGTTTTGTCTTTTAGCACCAATATTTTTTATAGGTTTTAAATTTCTAGTACAACTTACAGTATATTTTTTGCAATTTATAATTTTAGTCCCTATCCTTGTTTCAAATTTGTAGAAAGTTTAAACAAGAAAAACACTATATCTTCGGTTTGAAAAACTGAAATACCTCAAACAGTTTTAACTATATCATACTTTTGGAAAAAAAATACTACAAATTATCTTATACTATATATTATTGTTGTAATTATTGGACTATATGATTTTTCGTAAAGGTTTTTGAAGATTTTAGAAATAATGTGAAAAAATATATCGAACTTGACACTTTAATGATTGTGTGTAATAATTATTTTTTTCTTATTGTATGTATTGAACTTTCAAATTTCGATCATTATGTATTTTTGACTATTCGACATAAAATGACCATTTTACCCTTGAAATTTGAAAAAATTAAGGGTAAAATGGTCACAAAATACACAATAATCGAATTTTGAAAGTTCGAGTACACAATAAGAAAAAAATAGTTGGCTACACACAATCATAAAAAGTGTCAGTTCGATCGTTTTTGTCGTTTCTTGAAGATTTTAAAGTAACACTTAGCAAAGAGATATATATATATATATATACATGCATAGTAGAATAATATTAGTTAGCTGCTATTGATATAAAAAAATCAATGCATAAGAAAATTACAGATTGTTAATTTTACAAGTGCTTCAATTTTAGGAGTTGAATTAAGGCCCCATCAGTATTGTGGCACATGGCCTCCAAATTCTACGAGACGGCCCTAGCTAACCCCATTAATACATCCGTTTTCGCGCTTTAACGCGCCAAATAAATCCACTTCACCTTCCAATTTGGTACTAATCGCGTAACTTGACATCATAAGATAAATTCTATTACATAAACATTTCATCTCATTCAATTCCTTCCTAATCCTCTCATTTTCTTTCCTCAACCACTCGTTTTCGCTTATTAACTCCGCATTAGTTATCGCCTTATTCGATATGACCTATTCTTCACCGGAACTGCTCGGAGTTACCGGAGATATTCTTCAGCGTTGGATATCGACAACAGACTCTTCTCGCCTCTTCGAAAACAAACGTTTGCGAACTCGAATCGATCAGGTACGATCTTCTTAAAACCCTAATTATTTATTAAAAAAACCGTTAAAACCGTTAAAAAACAGTTAAAGTGTAGAAACTAACAAAATGTGACATAAGTGTTTAATTGACGAATAAAGCTGGAGAAGTTATTATGCTTAAAATATTTGGGAAGCAACTGGTTAGAGAAGTCGTTAGTGTTCCAAACGATAAAACTAGATCCGTCGTCGTTCCATGAGATGACGTCATCGATTGATGTATCGTCTACTAGTTTATAAGTTTTGGTCAAAAACGGCGGCGGAGTGAATCTGGCTGCGGGTGGCGGGGTTGAAGAGTCGTCGGTGCTCCCGTTTTAAACGGCTAGTATGTTTAAAAAAATAATAATAAATTTAAAAAAAAAATCAAAACTATTTTTTTACCACTATAAATTCCCAAATAACATACCATTTTTTTTTTCACACTTCCATCATTCAAATTAAAGTTTATATATTTCCTCTCTATAACAAAAAACCTTGTTCATTCACAATGGATCCGAATCAAATTGACGAATTACCTCAAGAAATGGTCGAGACATTGATGGCCAAACCGACTTCGATTTTATGACGGCGGCGATCTGATATCGACGAATGGTTGAAACAAGAAGCATCTCAACCTCGATTCACTCGTAACCATGTATATCGTGAGCGTGAGCTTGCGAAGAACGTTTGCGTGCGACTATATCATTCAAGGTTGTAAGTATTCGAACCGGAATTTTCAAGAAGATTTCGTATGAGCGAAACTATTTCTACAAATAGTGAAGGTATTGAATCTTATACTTCGAAAATATTCCGGATCATTTTAAATTCTTTAGCCAATCACCCGATTATGCGGGTCGAATGAGTTTAAGTGTTCTTATGAAGTGTCACGGTGTCATCGCCAATTGGCGTCTGACACCTCACCGATGCGTTTGATGAATATTTGCAAATGGGTGAGCATACTTGGCGTGATTGTCTTGATAATTTTAACAAATGCGTTATTGATTTTTTTATGCCGGAGTATTTAAGAAAACCAACATGGTCCGACATTCAAAATATTTATCAACGACATGAAGAGTGTCATGGTTTTTTGGGAATGCTTGGTAGCATTGATTGTATGCACTGAGAATGGATAAATTGTCCGGTGGCTTGGCAAGGGCAATTTGGTAGGGGTGATAAAAAAAATACCCAACAATTATGCTTGAAGCTGTTGCTTCTCAAGATTTATAGATTTCGCATGCATTTTTGGGGATGGCGGGGGCGAATAACGATATTAATGTTTTAGATAACTCTCCGTTATTTGATGACATTCTTGCTGACATTGCCCCAAGAATTGCAAGTAAATTATCAATTAGTCAATTACCTAAAGTTCTAAACAATCTAGCTTTCTTATTGTATTCTGAATACTTGTAACGAGTGTTAGAAAACATACTTTCTAAGCCTTTGATTCAAACACACCTTATAAATGCTCAATAATCAATAGTTTGAAACTAGAAAAAATCAATAACCAAGTCGAGAGTCTTTGTTTGATTAAATGTACCGTCCATAGGTATTTCGCTGAGCAAGAAAGCTAGCTATATATGGGAATCTCTATATATGAAATATCAAGGTACATAGACCATTTCATTATCCCGATGGTCATCCTTTCTTAAGGCCCTCAAACTACTCTATAAAAAGCATATTAAAGCCAACTAAAAATGAACACCATGGTTCGTGACTGTCAAATCCTAAATTTTAATTTTATCGGTTTTATAATTGACCGGTCGAGTCACCGGGGTCACGGTTCAACCGGTTTAGGTTTTTCGCTCAAAACCGGCTTCCGGTTCACGGTTCAACCGGCCGGGTCAACCGGGTTTTAAACACTGAGCAAAACAACCGACGACTCCAAATCTAACATTAAGTCACTTGACCGCAATCAAGGGCATTTTCATTTACAAACCGATAAACCAGTTGCATTCATCAGGGCCAAAAGTAACTAGATGAAAATAAGTATCACTAATCACCTTTTGGGGCGCAAATAGTCTTAAATCAACAAAACAGGATAGAATGGGTCACAGAAAACTATGAGAGTAATGTATCACTAACCAGAAAACTCATGACTAACCAGAATGTTTCAGTTTGTCATTCAACATATACCTTTGAAGGTTTCATGTAGACCATCATGTACCTTAACTAAAAGTTCCTTACAAGAGCATGAATCAGCAGCGGACAAAGTTAGATGATATATCATCTTAAACCAACTTGTTAAAGTAGATTTATAAGGACAAACACAATTTTTGAAGATTGATAAAATCATCCTGTTTCAAAAGCATGGCACATATTGAATACATGAGCATGACAAAATCAGATTTATGTTTATTATATTGCAGCTTAAAACTACTATCATCCGATAAAAAAAACCACTTCATTTGAACAGCATCAACACAAACACATATCCAAAATTCTTCATGCAAGTCATGTCTGCTTTTCAACAACGGGACGCTGTGCACTTACTTTCTCCTTCACAGCAAGTTGTGGTTCTGTAACAAGAAATATGTTTCTTAATTGGTACAAAGACTTGAACTTAAAACTGAACACCCATATCAAATACAAATGCTCCATTCGTTCCGAATAACAGGCGCATTTTGACTTTTAAGGTCAAACCCATTACTTTTCGGGTCTAAAAATTATACACAAATTATGCTAAAAAAGTAAAAATTCAATGTCTATAATTTTGCATCTGCCGTAACTTTGAAATAGACCAAGATAGATATCAGTAGGGATGAGCATTTCGACCCGAATCCCGAAACCGAACAGGAACCGTACCACAATCGTACCGGAACCGTACCGATTCCCTATATACAATCGGTACGGTTCCGGGACTATGAAATAAAGTGAAAAAAAATCGGGACCACTAATTTGGTACGGGACCGGTACCAAATCGGGAAATTCCCGAAAAAAAAGGGGAAAACCCGATTTCTCGGTACCGTATCCGAATCCCGTTCGATCGGTACGGTAACACTAATTTATGCTCGGGAAAAATCGGTACCACTAATTCGGTGAGGGATCGATGCGGGACCGATGCGTGCTCATCCCTAGATATCGGAACTTTTACAAGATTTTTGTAGAAGATCCATTGGAAAATCGGAAGTAGGTGTTGACCTCAAAAGTCAAACTGATATGACAGTTCCTGTTCTCTTATTACCGGGTGAGTACAAGCATGCAAATTACAAGATTGAACTTGCTAAATGTATGATTCAAATTATTTTCACGTAAAAGAGCATATTAACCATATTAAAAAGCTGATTAAAAACATAATGTGGTTACAACTTACTTGAGATAAGAGCCTTTGGTCTAGTCTTGAACAAAATCCGTTGACGAATGACACCAATAACTTCCAATTCCACCCTTGATGAATTAGCAGCATTATCATCATCATTCTGATCTATTTCCATATAAGATTCTATTACCTTCTTCTTCAATACTAGTAACGGTTTCTTCAAGGGGATCTTTGACCCAGTCAATTCATGATAACCGACAGTAAAGGTATAATTTTCCTGAGCCATCAAGTAAGCAAGATAAAAATTTGTACGATCAAACCAGTTCAGCAGAGATCAAAACAACCTCATCAGTGTCCCATTTCGAATATTTGAACCACTTCCTAATCTCTATTAAGACTTTTCTGATTTCAAAATCCAATAGTAGTTACCATTAGGCTATTAGCTCAATTTATATCAAAGACTACTGTCAAAAATTAACTAAAGCTTGTTTGACATTGTATTCAGAAAGATAATGTGATAGTGTATTGCATGAGATAGTGTATGAATGTGTTTCTGATGATAATCAGCTGTCTCAGTATTTGGCAACTTATAATCATTCAAAGGGGAGCGTGTGTAATATGACCCTATTTAATCAGCTTATCATAATTAATTTTGTTTCAGCTAATTTTTCACAAGAACGGGTAAACGAATAGGGATCCCAGTTGAGGTTACCCGGAGAAAGTCAAGCCTTTTATAGCTCTAATGTACGTGGTCTAACTGGTAATCCTGTGGCTTTTTACGGACTTTTCCCTGGCGATCCAAGATGATTAGCCAGCGAGGTTTAAACCCAGGTCTCTTTTGAGACCTTGAGCCGCATTACCACTAGGCCACCTTGGAGCCACCTTAATTATTTACTCACAACAACGATACCCAATCCCGCTAGAGTAGGGATAAAATACTTCATATTCTTATTACTTTTTAAAAATTAATTGGTTGAAATAAGCAATCTCAAGATATTTACTTATTCTAAACAACTTGTTTCACTCACAAATAACAAACTATAAAAAAATAAAGAAGCTTAGAAAAGCAATCCTAAACGGCCAAATCCCGTCAAACTCACTTCTTTGCTGTAGTAAACACACTAAGTAAGTAGTTTCAATAAGCAATCCCGAACATCCTAAAAATTATTTATTTGCTTTAACAATATACAAGAAGCATATAAGCAATTTCCATAAGCAAAGCCTAACCACACCGTGTTTATTTGACCCCAAAACAATTATACATTCAAAATGAATTACACTATGATAGTGTCTTGGATTTGATTAGTTAAGTATTTATCTCCTTATCAGTTTGCTTGGTGTTTGGGTGAAAATACTTCGAAAGGCAAATACTCGCACGTTTAGATAAAACTATTTATATGCTTCATTTTACTTCAAAATCAACCAAATCACCCTTCTTTTTCTGTCCTTTTCCTTTTCAGTTCCTGTTTAAGTGATACTCGAGAACACAACCTTTTCTGTTTCACTTCATTTTCTTTACTTTCCTTCCTTAAGTGATACTCGAGAACACAGTGTTAATGTAATTATTTTTAGATATGCAATCTAACAATCTCATACGACATACGCTACAACGATACCACACACTTATCCAATAGGGTGTTCAAACATAGAAAAAGCAGATTATTACTAAAGACCACCCCTAAGTTATTACAGTACAATTTAGCAACTTACAATCAATTAGTGAGTCACAATTAGAGATTATTGAAATAATTGTACCTGAGAAGAAGGGCGGCAAAGAATACCGATCTGAAGATTACTCAAAGAATCTCGAAAATCAGGTTGAACTTCAACAACGCCTTGCACTTCTATCATTGCCCATTCTGGACAATTCGATTCCCCACATCCACACTTCAATTTTATTTCCATTTCAATTTACAAACAAAATGATGGATTTTTTAGGGTTTTTTTTTGGGGGCTTTTGGTACAGATTTGGGGTTTTATTTGGCGGGAATAAAATGAAGTGCTATTTCACCCTCACTTTTTTTTTCTTTTTTTTTTTTGATTCTCTAACGTCATAGGTTCTTGCAAATTTACCCCAAATGCCTCAAATATTTTTCCACTTCTCTTAATGCCTCATGGGCAACTCTCCCATAAAATTAACAAGCGTCCCTATCTTTGGGCCCACCTTGTACTTACATAGTACAAGTGTCATATGTCATTTATTAGGTACCACGAAGTGGGCTCGGAGCTCCTAATCGAGTTCATGAACCCGTGAGGCTACACCGTCCCGTGTACCTGGTACATGAAAATTTGGAACAATTCGAGCTCGAACCCGTCAGATATAAGCTTTGTTCTCTTTTTTTTGTCTTTTTATGAAATATAGTGTTAGGGTAGGATCGGGTCTGCACTCAAGTCTTGTTAGGGTAGTGTTAGGGTAGTATTGGGGTAGTTTTGAGTTGTAAGGTTTTATTGGATGGAGGTGACGTGGCACCTCGAGGTATTAGGGTAAGAAACTTGGACCCTCCCCTTAGGCAACTTTGGCCTCTTTCTTGGAGTCGACATTTTTTTCTTTAAGTAAAAAGTTAAGTCTTTTTATTATAAAAAGTACATATATATTAAACAACTTGATCCCACACATATGTATTTTTTGGCAACTGATTATGTAAAGAATATATTTTGATATCTTTTTAAAATGTATTGATATTTATCCCATATTTTTTAAATACAAAATACCTTTAAAGAAAATACACTTTAAATTTTTTATACATACATTACATAATTTAAAAACCATCATCAAACACACACACAAACCTTCTTAAACCCACTGCTACCCAGATCCAACACAGATCCAAACCATGAATCAGATGATCATCACCGATCAAAACCATCACAACGTTCGGCAGGTCAGGAGGGTTGTTTGGCATGGTTGACCCTTGCTAATAAATGTGTCAAAGGAGGGTTGTTTGGCAGGTCAGGTAAAGTGTCAAAATTAGGGTTGGGTCAAAATGGATCATTATTAGAATGGGTCATAACACGTGGGTTATGCTGGGTTGACCCACAATGGCTTGTTTAAGCCATTGGAACTCTAATTATTCACTTTTTGCCGGAAAAAGCTGGCAAGCCTACAGAAATGGTGTTTGGGACTGCTTATTTAGAGTAAATAAACAATTAATATTAGCACATTGGTAGGGGCTTTATCCTTTGGCATTGAGTTTTCTAAGTAATTATCACATTATTTATTGTTGTTTTAAGTTGCATATGGATTTGAAAGTGATTTTATGGTTATTATGTGCAAGTCGATATTTGATTATATATGGGCAAATGATCATTATATAGGAGTAGTTGCAACGAACTGATTTTGTTTAGATGGTGATTTAGGGGTGTTTGCAATAGCTTATAAGCCCCACAAAACAAGCTATCCAAACACCCCCTTAGTTAAACGTCAAAGTGCTGCATCTGCTTTAGAAAGCAAAGTGATTTCTTTTCCTTCCCTAAACATTATGCTGGATATCTTCTGCTATATAGTTATAATGACACTGATTAAATTCATAGTAGTAGTTGATAAATTCTAAACTAGCACTAATATCTTTGTTTATCTCTAAAGTTCCTTAGTGAGATCCCTCAAGTAAATCAGAGCTAAATCAACAAACGGAAGCCATAGGTGCTACTTTATTTCATTCCACCGCTAGTGTTACTAAACCACTGCTAGTATATTTTGGTAACCACTTTCTCGTGTTACTAAACCATTTGCTAGTATATTTTGGTAACCAACCTTTCGTGAGTAATTACTAGGATGACGAGTTAAAAAGTGTGTTGGTATATCTTGCAAATAACCCTTTAACCTTGTAACAATTGTTGGTATATTTTGGGAATTTTGTGTTGGAAGTTGAATTTTGTGGGTTGGGTTGATTCTGTGGGAGAGATAATTTCAAGGTTTGAGAAGAAGGATTCAAGTTGAAAGGATTGAAGCTTTTCCGGTGCCCCAAGATTTAGGCGAGGTTTGTTTTCATTTGAATTTTAGGCTTCGGTTGTTCTTCCATTTGAAGTATGTTTGCTTTCAATACTATAATCCTGTCACTCCCAATAGTAGAGTTGGTGGATACATCAAAATGGACTAGTTTTTAATCACGAAACCAGCATGTGTTTGTTGAATTTTTTAGTATTATGATGGTTGGTGTTGGATACATGGCCATCTTTACATACCTTATTTGTTAAAAGTCTTGAAACTAATCAAAAAGGGTAATATAAATTATGGCTTTGGAGCAAAAGATAACAAGATCAAAGCAGTCAGATGCATATTTGTATCTTTTCCGTTCCATTGAATCTTCACTGCTCATGATTGAGATTGACAAAGGTTCAATCTTTTCTTCTGTTTGTGAATGGTTTTATAGGAGCATTATAAGGATCTGAGCTCCAAGCCTTTCTTCCCCAAACTGATTAGCTACATTACATCTTGTCCTGTTGTATGCATGGTAATGTTTCTTGGTACTTTGCTTACATTTGTAGGCTATTAAATGGGTTATTGGTTCTGAATATAATCTTACCAATAATATTGTGTTTGGGTAGGCTTGGGAGGGAGTTGGTGTTGTTGCATCAGCACGTAAGTTAATAGGGGCAACAAATCCACTTCAAGCTGAACCTGGCACGATTAGGGGATCTTGCAGTCCAAACCGGAAGGTTAGATATCTATGAAATGTGGATTCCTTCTATTGATATTACTTGTCTATGAACTAAACTTTATGTTGTTCGAATAGGAATGTGGTTCACGGGAGTGACAGCCCTGAAAATGGTCAGCGTGAAATAGGTAAAGATCACTACTTTATGCGGTTTGCAGTATCTTCTTGAACATTTTATTTGGGTGGGGTATTGGGTAATTTAAAACACTTAATTGCACATGTAATTTTTGTTGGGTGTTCACTGTTCAATATGTAAAAGGCCTAGAAACTGGCCATTGTGAAATAAAGTTGATTGTTCTTAAACTTGTGTTCATTCTCATGGCAGCTCTATGGTTCAAAGAAGGTGAATTAGCCGATTGGACTCCAGCTCAAGCTCCATGGCTGGTAGAATGATGGCATCATTGACGAGTAATTCATTAATAAAGCCATTTGATTATAATTTATAAAGTTTTCTTGCGGCAGAATTATGTATGAGGTTCAATTATGTGACAAAACAACAGTTTATTTTTACGCGCTACTTTTGCCTTGTAACTTTGTCAAAGTATTTGATGTATGAAATGAGACATGCTTGCATTACATGTCAAGTCCATCTGAAAATGGAATTTTACAACACTTGCAAGTTTTTTATTTCTTTAAATTGAAGAGCATAAACTGAACCGATTACAATTACAATAACAATAACAATAGAGCTTTATCAAATCCATAAACTCAAATTCATCAAATGGGTGATGGTGGATTAACTATACATCCCTGCTAAGATTCAGTATCATTGCTGAACGCAGCATTTGCAGAAGAACAATCGTCCTCCATCGCCATTGTACTCTCATCACATGAACTTATATTGTCATTCCGAGAAGTCTTGTATCTTGAAAACATGTCAAGAACCGATAAATTCTTATGCGGTTCCTCTTTTGCAATGATCATGTATTGGCTGCCACCAGAGACTGGAAACAAGTCTGTAGAAGCATAGTCAGGAGTATCAACCACCATCGATGCTTCATCAGATGAAACAGTAGTCACAGAGGGACTTGTATCCGTGTTTGTAGATTCCTCAGGAGATACACTTACATCACGCTGAGAACCTTTGTATCCGTGTTTGTAGATTCCTCAGGAGATACACTTCATCAGATGGAAATACGTTAGTTTAGTTGCATTGATACGATAAGATAATGATAGGAAAGCTCTTCTCATGACAGTCTGCAAACCTACACACCCATCTCAATATAATCAAAGGAGTGTTTGGCATTACCACTTAAAAGTGATGTTGAATATAAGAGATATAACAAAACATGCTGCAAAAAATAGTGGCTGAATGATATTGATAAGTACTAGAAGTGGTTAATATGTACTAGCAGTGGTAATCACTACCACTAGCAGTGGTTTAGTAACGCTAGCAGGTAAAAAGTACTAGCAGTGGTTAATATGTACTAGCAGTGGTAATCACTACCACTAGCTTGGGGTGTTCACGGATTGGGTAATATCCACAGTAACCGAAACCGAACCGAATTGCTCAAAACCGAACCGAACCGAACTAAATATTTGGTTATCGGGTTGGATATGGTTTTGGCAATGAAAACCGAAAACCGAACCGAAAACCGAATTCATATAAAATATATATTTTTCTATGTATATATCTGAAAAATCACTAAAACTCTTTTTAGTATAAATATAACATGATTTAAGCTTGAAAAAATATTTTGTGCTAAAATATATATAATTAAATAAAAATAATTAAAATATGTAATTGGGTTATTCGGTTCGGTTTTGATATAAAAGTCGATTATTCGGTTTAGTTTTGATTCGATTGAATCAAATTTAATTTCGGTTCGGTTCGGTTCGGTTTCGGTTATACGGAAAAAAATTAACCGAACTAACAAACCGAATAACCGATAACCGAACCGATGAACACCCCTACCACTAGCAGGTAAAAAGTACTAGCAGTGGTTAATATGTACTAGTAGTGGTAATCACTACCACTAGCAGTGGTTAATATGTACTAGCAGTGGTAAAAAGTACTAGCAGTGGTTAAGCAGACATAGGTCTAATGGGTCAACCAAGTCCAAAGTCGCCCAAAATGTATTTTTAATGCATAGAACCCTAAGTCATATTTACTCGAAAATTTATTTAATTATTGCAATCATATTTGACGCACTAATTATTGACCCGTTTTGACCTGTTACCCAACAATCTCTCCGGCAACTCCTCTTCCTCAACAGCTTCAACAACAAACCCCATATCAATCGTTACACTATTCACACACCCTAACGCCAAATGCAAAATCACAGTAGCTATTTTGAACAACCAATATCAACATCAATCTCCAAATAATTCTCACTCTATAATAATGACAATTCAATGCTTTGCCTAACAAACCGCTATACCCACCAACCATTGTCCTAACCAACCACGGCCCTTCTTGAATCTGGTGGGTAATATTATGTGGTAGATTTCTTCAAATGCAATAGAATATACAAATCATAAACATATAATTGAAGCATTTGTGTCAATCACATCTGTAAGTGGTCTGGTCTGAATGTAACTTTCATACCATCAATATGCTAACATTTTTTCTTTAAACTGCATACCACAAAATAAAGTATCATCTGTAGCGAGAGTAAGATTATGTGTTTCCTTGAAAGAATCTGTAGGACGCTCCATACGTCCATGTCTCACTATATGAAATTGCATTACAAAAAGCTTGTACGTGTCTAGGTTACCATGTAAGCAGATCGGGTTGTGTTGACCCGAACCTCCTTATGTCCGCTTTTTTGATACAAATTTGATTACAAAAACTACATTAGTAACAAAGTTATCTTTCTTTTGACCCGTGAAATAATAAAATTACCCAAATCGACCCATTCATTGATAAGTGAATTGAAATTTCCAACTCTAACTAGTTGTGACTCACAGTGTAAGGAATTCCACTAGCCAGAAGTGCTTCTTCAGCCTTCCTTTTCGACATAGGACTCCCAGAACAAACTATATTTAGGAATCGATATATAATCAGCTCAAGTTTCATTTCATTGCAAATATTAAGGTTACTAAATATTTTCAAGTCAAGATTCTGAAAAATTCACGATCGAGATAATGAACTCACTTCAATACGACAACAGAAATCCAAAATTGTTTGTTCATAAAGTAACGAATAAAGTGTTTCGCTTTAGCACAACAAATATACATGTAAAATAAATACATCAATCCAACGTATTCGATATAACCAATTGGCTTCAAGTCATAAAAAGTATATTAAAGAGAGGTATAATAAGTGATCCCACATATTTCATCGACTATGCAAATCGATTCATTGGATGGCCTTTTTGCGCTACACGCGTCGTTCGGGGTCAAGGAAACTTCCTTTTCTTGAGCAAGTTTTATAACACCCTAGGCGATGAACCTAATCGTTGTAGTGTAGTAATTAGGGTAAGCCACGGGTATTGATATCGTTCTCTGGGGAATAGGAATGCTAGTAAGGAGTTACTACGCTAAGGTTAAGGTTGAGGAAGATTATTTTTATCTTTTTATATTTTATGAAATGGAAAGGTACGAATCTCGGGTATTGGATTTGGGGGTTGGTATTTCTACCGATTACTCTACTATTATCTAATTATCTAAACTAAGGTTGTGGGAGTCTATGTCTAATTAATGTGTGCTCGTATGATAGTTTAAAGATGTGTTTACTTAGGTTGTATTACTCCTTAATTATCTCCTATTGATGGTTGAGTTGTCACGTCCTTATTCTTAGTTGCGTTGTGTGTCTAAAGTTGTAGGGTATCGTTTCTCCCAACTCTTTGAACTTACCAAAGGGTCTCGTCTACAAACCCACTAGGGATGATAAACTCCTACTCTAAGGCGCTCTTTGGATGGTTTAGCCTACAACTACTCGGTAATTATATTCTAAGGTTCACAAAGATGAATCAAGCATTAAGTACACAACGAATGACCTATCGCATTACTAGATCATTAATCAACTAAGATAAGAAACAACCAATCAATATTCAATAATTAAGTTTCATACTTCCTAAGCAAACACACAAATAAATTAGCGGACATGGAGAACATGCAAGCATACACACAAATAATCAAAGACATAATTGAATTAATGAAGTAAAGACTTATCTTGATGTAAGATAGGGTTTAAAACCCTAAAATCTTGTACAAGACACCTTAGGTTCGGTTTTAGGTTTTCACTCCAAAAGACTCTCCACAAAAGGCGAAAAATTCGGATTCTATATATAAGATTACATATGCGGCGGCGTCACCTTATGTTTAGTGGCGCGTCGTGTCGCCGTCATTAGGGTTTCGTCTTGGCCACGTTAACCTTGCGGGCGTCACCTTATGTCCGTGGCGCCGTCCTCTTGACTTCGGCGTCGTGCGGATTGCATCTAGGCCGTCGAGTAGCGACGGCCTACTCTTTCACAACTAGGCGTCGTCACTTGAAAATCTGAGTTTTGGGTTACGAACCGTCACAAAAATCTTGGGACGGCGTCGCCATTAGCTTTTGGCGCGTCGCCTTCTAATTTCGACAGCGTGAGTGTCTCGATTTTGACTTTGGCCATTTTCTTCATATATTCGCGCCTTTTCGTCCAAATAAGTGCCATTCCGACATTTTGCCTTCAAGAGACCTAAAAGTGAAAAGGAGCGATATTAAGCAATAACGGATACAAAAGTGATCAAATAAGGACTAAAACGACCCTCAAAATGGTACCTTTTAAAACCTTATCAAATATCCCTACACTTGTTATTTGCTTGTCCTCAAGCAAATGTGCTTTTAACCAATTAATTTATAAGTTAGGGGTCATGAAGCATTAATTCAAAGCGGTCCACAACACATATAAGCCCATAAAAGTCATAACAAGCACGGAAATTACATACTAGCACCTCACATGGGGTGTTTGGATACTCGCATCTCTCTCGGGTGTATATATGAAATATAACAAATAGGAAATGGAAGATAAACACTCATTAACGGTCCTAGTACATAGATTACCATAGGCTTGAGAATAGATCAAACCTCCATCGCTTTGGCGTAAGCACCTAGGAAAGACTATCAAAGAGGTCTTTTAAAGGGTTGTAATGTTAGGCTTACGGTAGGAAACAAGGGTTTGGTGGGATAGGCTATTTAGTGGTGGCAAGTCAAAAATCTCTATGTTAAATGCATATGAAGAATGGCGTTGCTAAGCCAAGACTCGACACTCTAAACTCTAGATAACTGAAATAAACAAACATAAATTTAAAGGATAGATGTAGGATGGTAGCCCGTATGTTTTTTTTTTTTTTTTTTTTTTTTTTTCTATTTTTTTTTTTCTTTTTCTTTTTTTTTTTTTTTTTTTTTTTTTTTTTTTTTTCATACACTTTTACTCTACCATCCTCTACGATAACATCAAAATACTAGGGATTTATAGGCATATCCCTACACTTGAGTTTTATTACTCTAACACTAATTTGACCCGAATTGAAAAGATCAAAACACTTGGGGTACATTATTATGCAAACAAAGGGAATTTGAATTTAACGTTCCCTTCCGTCATTTCATAAACTTTAACTTTTCCCATGAATCCCAATCGTCCCAAAGCGTATACAAAGGATATGACTCGACTTAGCAACTTATGCAAGCAACTAGATAATTGAACTAAGGGTTTAGGGTGATAACAAACATTTGCACTAAAAGTGAGTGCATAAGGGGTAGGCTAAAGCGATTTGGGTGTATATTTGGGGTGGGGTGTAAACAATGCTCTTCATTGATATTCGGAAAAACCGAAACATCACGAGAACCGCGAAAAGGATAGGCTCGAGGGGTTAACTAGGGGTATCGTGTACTAAAGATGAGTACAACGCAAAGGGTGTGGGGAATTACTCAACCGATATGGAAGAAGTAATTATATTACGGTATCAAACAAGGGTTATCCTAATGCCTCTTATCATTTAGTTATTCCTAACTACACAAGTGTAGCCTCACTTGCGATCTCGGAATGCATCACAAAACAAGTTCTAGAATCTAATATACTACGGTTCACACTCTAAGCATTGAAGATGAATGCTTTAATTCCTACTAATCTAAGGCGATCCTCACATTTTGGTGGAATTTGGGTGGTAAAGGGTTTTGTGCTAGTCATGCAACTTCCTATCCATGAGGCGCTTTTGTTAAGACTAATGGCCCACTCCTATATGTCATAAAAATTTTAAATTTGGTGCCAAAATTACCCTAACCGACATTTTCTCATGGTTTATTACACAATCACAATTGGACAAAGCAAATAGTCAAGGATAAGCATAGTTTCAAAGTTCCGTTTATTTTCCTCCTACACTTAAAGCGAACATTGTCCCCAATGTTCCCGAAATATCAAAGTTATGATAAAGAAGGTAATTAAAAGCGAAAAAAACTAATACTCCCACGATTAGCTCGGTAGGATCCGTGTAAAGTGGTGGTTAAATCCTTTTCAAGAAGAATTATTGCGTGAAAAGCTCCTTCCAATCTTATGTAACTTCTTCTTGACAAACTAAACACGCACACTTGAAGAAAACAAACGAAACCTTCGCGTAAAATCGGTGGTAATAATATATATAAGACTCGATTTAAACTAGGATATAATGCTTGTGGAATGGATGTTTACTGAATTTCTAAGAAAATTAAGACACGGAAAATTCCAAAAATTTATAAGTAGCTCGAAAAAGAGAAAAAAGTAATCGATGTTTTACTCCTTCACGGCCGTCGGTTGCAATCTGACGCCGTCGGTTATCTGACAAAAAGCGGTGCGATTTTACGGAAAAATTCGGAAAATTTACATCTTTAGAATCGGAAAAATTTACGCAAAACATCCATTATGACTCGATACAAGCATTTGACTCGAACAAACAAACATAAATATCTTTTAGTTAATTGTTATTCTCATGTTTACGTTTCTTTTGAAAGCGTGTGTAATCCTCCTACACTTATCCCTTATGTAAAATACCTTTATATGCAATTAAGGCGAGGTTAAAAACAAAATAAAGCATTTTACAAATTTAAACATGAGGATAAACAATTAATAAAAGATATATGACACTAACAAGCAAACAATTAAGCATGGGTTGCCTCCCGAGCGCTTTTCTTTATTTAAGAGTCTTGTAGCTAGACTCATAGTCGTGCTCCTACGTGCCGACCGATATCGTAAGTCTATCCTCAACAATGTCGTAAGGATCAAACTTATCATTCAAGTTCCTAGTAGTACGTTCGGTTAAATATGCCTTTTCAAACATCTCACCATCGGGATCATAGATTTGTATCCTAATGTGCCACTCTCCATTACCATCACTAGGCGGTCTATTCCAATCCCACTTGTGTTGATTTCTCAACTTTCCACTTATTCATGACAAGGTTAGCGGGCAAGCTTCCTAGGAACTCGGTCATCTTCCTAAATACTAAGGCGTCCTCGAGCGGGTTCACTTCTATGTCCCTAGCCATTTCTTTTTCTTGGAAAGTTCTTTGCACTAGCGAAGGCTTTATCTAGGTAAAAGGTCTTTGGGGGCCTATGATGTTCTTATCAATCCAAGGTCCATATCTAGAAGGCTCTCTATCCAACCCTATCTCTTGTGGGATTTCCTCATCCTTGTAGTATGTATGCTTTTAACATCGTAAGCGGATCTAGCACTCCCTCCCCTACCACTATTTTGGACATCTTACAATCGATGATGGCACTAGCGGTAGCTAAAATCCTCTTCCAACTAGTAATGGGCATGTCGGGTCCTTATTCATGTCTAGCACATGAAAGTCGGCCAAAAGAGTCAACTCTCCTACATGTACTACCATGTCCTTTATTATTCCTACGGACGTGCTATACTACCGTCCGCTAGACCTAAGATGGTTTCCGTTGGTTCAATTTTACCTAAGTTAAGGCTTCTATGGAGGACAACGGAACAAGATTGATGCATGATCCTAAATCGGCTAGAGCATCGAGTGGTTTGGAAGTTCCAAGTCTACGGAAGAGTAAATAGCCGGGATCGTCTAGCTTCTTAGGTAAGTTGTTTCGCACAAAGGCGGACCCATGTTTTCCAAGCCTAAGTTCTAACTCATATTTTTCTTTTAAAGCATTATAGTAAGGTGCATGAGCTAAGACTTCAAGAATCGGTTTTTCTTGATGGAGTTCCTTGTACTCCTCCTCTAAACTAGGTTTGGATTCTTGGCTGACGGGTTTCTCAAGAGTAGGCTCTACCAAAGGTGTCGGGCCTTGGTACCTCTTGGATGGCTTGGAACCCTTTTGATAGCATTTACCGAGTGAACCGTTGGGTGGGAGGGGCATGGATGTGCACTCTCCATGGTGAACTAGAACATGAAGTCGATGCAATCGAATTCACTTTTGGGTTCTTTATGGTATCACTTGGGGTGCTCCAACTTCCCGCTCATTGAAGGCTTTTAAGAGGCATCAAGCTTGGTTGTCATCTCGCTTTGTTTTGCTTAAAATCGGCTTCAAGCTTATTCAATCGAGTTTCTTGGGATGACAAAATCTAGATGCAATTGCCTCAAGATTAGTGGGGTTCCGGTATTAAAAGAATTGACCCTAGTAGGTGAACTAGATGAGCTTTGGGGTGTGCTTGAGTTTTGGTTCCACTTAAGGTTAGGGTGATTTCTCCATGAGGGGTTGTATGAGTTTCCTAAGTTGTTTTGTTCGGGTTTGAAAGTGTACCACTTCTCTCCCGCTCCGTCGATGCGTATGGGCGTAGTCCATAAAAGCTTGTTCGGAGGCCTTGTGCAATCACGAGTGTCATGGGGACCACTGCATAACTCACAAGGTAGAGTGATTTGATTCACTTGTCGTGAGGACTTAGGATTTTGTAGGAACTCATGAGGAATCTAACTTGATCTTCAAGTTCGATCATCCTACGGTCGGAAGGAGGCAAGGAGATTGCCTTAACGGTTTTGGGCGACTCACGGGGTCATCCCAACTTTCGTTGTCATAGAGGCGAGGTCCTCTATTATTTCCCATGATTCTTCTGCGGTGAGATCACTAAGTTTTCCACCGGCCGCTTGGTCAATGGATCGCTTAGTGGGGAAGTTGACATGATCATAAAAGATTTGGACTTGGAGCCAAAGATCAATGCCGTGATGAGGACTTTATGAAGTAAGTCCTTGAATCGGGTCCATGCTTCGTAGAGATTCACCTTGGCGTTGTTGGAACATCAAGATGTCATTCCTAAGCTTAGTGGTTCTCCCGGTGGGAAAAATTGAGCAAGGAAGCGAGAGGTAAGATCATCCCAACTTGAGATGGAGCCGGCGGAAGTCGCTCAAGCCAATTACTAGCTTGGTCCCGTAGAGAATTGGAAGAGGCAGGTAGCGTGGTCTCCCGAGTAGTAGCATCAAGGTCGATGGAATCGGCGATTTTGAGAAATCCTCGGATCTTGATTTGGATCTTGAACGAAGTCCATGGAATCACATCCGTTTTGCACCAACCGGATGGTGTCGGATCGCGGGCCGTAGTTTGGGCTTGGTCGGGAAGCTCAATGGTGTTCCTATAGCCTAGGTGGCTTGGTCTCGAGTATTCACCAAAGTGCGGGCTCTTGGCGGGTCATTTGGTGGTGGGTTGATGAATGGTAGTGGGTTATCACCTTCCATGATGAAAAGTGATGGGATTACGAACAAAGGTCACGAAGAAGGGGATAGACTAAGAAAGCTAAAAATGAGAAAAATTTACTTGATAGGAATCAAGCAAAGAAACCTAAGCGAGGTGGACTACTAACTAGCTATTCTATTCCCGGCGTGGCGCCAAAAACTTGATAACGCTACACGCGTCGTTCGGGGTCAAGAAACTTCCTTTTCTTGAGCAAGTTTTATAACACCTAGGCGATGAACCTAATCGTTGTAGTGTAGTAATTAGGGTAAGCCACGGGTATTGATATCGTTCTCTGGGGAATAGGAATGCTAGTAAGGAGTTACTACGCTAAGGTTAAGGTTGAGGAAGATTATTTTTATCTTTTATATTTTATGAAATGGAAAGGTACGAATCTCGGGTATTGGATTTGGGGGTTGGTATTTCTACCGATTACTCTACTATTATCTAATTATCTAAACTAAGGTTGTGGGAGTCTATGTCTAATTAATGTGTGCTCGTATGATAGTTTAAAGATGTGTTTACTTAGGTTGTATTACTCCTTAATTATCTCCTATTGATGGTTGAGTTGTCACGTCCTTATTCTTAGTTGCGTTGTGTGTCTAAAGTTGTAGGGTATCGTTTCTCCTAACTCTTTGAACTTACCAAAGGGTCTCGTCTACAAACCCACTAGGGATGATAAACTCCTACTCTAAGGCGCTCTTTGGATGGTTTAGCCTACAACTACTCGGTAATTATATTCTAAGGTTCACAAAGATGAATCAAGCATTAAGTACACAACGAATGACCTATCGCATTACTAGATCATTAATCAACTAAGATAAGAAACAACCAATCAATATTCAATAATTAAGTTTCATACTTCCTAAGCAAACACACAAATAAATTAGCGGGACATGGAGAACATGCAAGCATACACACAAATAATCAAAGACATAATTGAATTAATGAAGTAAAGACTTATCTTGATGTAAGATAGGGTTTAAAACCCTAAAATCTTGTACAAGACACCTTAGGTTCGGTTTTAGGTTTTCACTCCAAAGACTCTCCACAAAAGCGAAAAATTCGGATTCTATATATAAGATTACATATGCGGCGGCGTCACCTTATGTTTAGTGGCGCCGTCGTGTCGCCGTCATTAGGGTTTCGTCTTGGCCACGTTAACCTTGCGGCGGCGTCACCTTATGTCCGTGGCCGTCCTCTTGACCGGCGTCGTCGGATTGCATCTAGGCCGTCGAGTAGCGACGGCCTACTCTTTCACAACTAGGCGTCGTCACTTGAAAATCTGAGTTTTGGGTTACGAACCGTCACAAAAATCTTGGGACGGCGTCGCCATTAGCTTTTGGCGCCGTCGCCTTCTAATTCGACAGCTGTGAGTGTCTCGATTTTGACTTTGGCCATTTTCTTCATATATTCGCGCCTTTTCGTCCAAATAAGTGCCATTCCGACATTTTGCCTTCAAGAGACCTAAAAGTGAAAAGGAGCGATATTAAGCAATAACGGATACAAAAGTGATCAAATAAGGACTAAAACGACCCCTCAAAATGGTACATTTTAAAACCTTATCAGATTGTATGTTGCCATAAATTATAATGGGTATTTGTTTTAAATATAAAGTGGGTTCTACGGTAATGAAAGTTTCATGACTTACTTCTTTGTATGGAATATATGGAAAATATATGTCTTTCGATACATTATTTGATAGATGTATATCTTAACTAAAGGTGGCAAATTGTGCCCAAAAGTAAAAAGATGAGCTAAATGGGCATATTTTAAAAAGATTTGGGTACATTTAGCCCCTTCTATTTTTTGAAATGGGCATATATATCTTATTGAAAATTTAAATGGGCACTAACGAGCACATTTTTTTCTCAATTGTAGAACATTACGATCGTTTTAAATAATTTTTTTTATATAATATATTTAAATTTATTAATATTAATAAGATATTACGTTTAAGTTAGGTCCTTTATTAAGCGATTTGTATAACATGTGTCTATTTGGCCCGTGCCCGTTTAGCCTGTGCCCATTCTAGCATGTGCCCGTACCCGCCTGACCTGCCCGTTTTGCCACCCTAATCTTAACCAAACAATTGCAATCATATCCACTATCTTTCCTCATTTTGATTCACTCCTACCAAACGTACCCCTTAGTTTTATAAAGTTGGTAAAGATTTAACGAGAAAAGCAACTAAAATGAGATCAGTGAAAAGTATTTTTAGCGAAGGTTTTTAAGATCGGGATCCTACTTAAGATCGTTTTCGTCTTTACAAGATCGTGATCGTAAGATCGAATCGATATACTAAGATCCTACTATGACATTATTTTTTAACAGTCTTTATAATATTATTCAATTCTACAAATTACTATATATTATAAATAAAAAATTATATGAATATTTTATGTAAACATTATAATTGAATGTTTAGGAAGAATCACATGTTGTTTTCTTAATTCTATTAAAAGATAACCCATAACTTTATGGTTTTTTAGTTTGCAGTTTGAGAAACGTAAGATCGGATTGATTAGATCCTAAGATCCTACTGTCAAGATCGGGATTCTGTAAAATTTTAAGCTATTTAAAGTCCTACATAGGATCTAGATCGTTTTTGCTTTGTAAAATCACAAAATCGTAAGATCCTAATATCAGAATCGGGATCCTAACAATTATGATTTTAGCAATCATTTTAAATGAGGACAGAAGGTCATTCTTTTAAGTAAGTTCGAAAATATGTAGTTATGAACTTATGATTACTTATATCTTTTTTATTTTAATTATTCTTCTTATTTGATTTTAGCTCCTATAAAATATGTTTGGCAATTTTATATTTCAAAAGTTCATTTTTTGTTTATTTTTATTGGCAATTCTAACTAGAGATTTGTTTTAGATCCTGCTACTTTATAAACTCATGAATACACGAGTGTTTTAATATTAACTTTATTTAATTGTATAATATATATAAATGTTAATTGTAACCCGACCCGACAAGGCTTGTACCTATTAAGGGACAACCCAACCTTGTACTCATCGAACCGTTCTACTTAATAATGGATTCAGGTACGTTCCCAACCTTGTACCTATTAATCGCACTTGTTTATTGCTAGTATATACCATTGAGTATGTGTATGCCAAATTAGTTACTTTTATATAAATATTGTAAAGTGATTAAAACCAATGAAGGGACAACCTTTTATTTGTTGAACAAAAAGATAAAAAGAAGCCAAGAAAGTAATTCATATGTAATGGTTTATGATAAAAATTGGTTTTACATGATCTCTGAAAATTATCAATTTTCTTATATACGACGCTCAAGCTATTATTGCTTTTGTCAAAGGATTGTCTTGTATCTTTTATACTTGAGTTTACTTAACCATATTATTTACTATGTGTTCTCGAGTTCTTGTATGATATAAGTTAATTTGTATACAAAACTTTTGATAAATACAAAGCCAGTGATATCATATATTGTTTATGTTGATCTACACAAACGTTATGGACCTTTAGATAATCTATATATTATTGGTCATATTTCTCTAGGTAGACAAAGTAACCGAGGATAATTCAAAGAGAATCAAAAAGAAAGAAAAAAAATGCAAGTACATAGTAGTTTTAATAATAACTTCGAATGGATTTGCTAACGAGTAAAAAGAAAAATAATTATCAGTCCTGTTTCTTGAAGATGTTGTACTTCTTTACCTAATATACAACTAGATGTTAGTTTTTGCAACATAATTTGTTAGCTACGTGGGTATACATGGATTAATTTTAATTTTTTATTTATCTATTTTTTTGTTCCTTTTTGGTGAAAGTGAAGAATTGTCCGACACATATAAATTAAAAGTCATATATAAGTATTCGTGTATTTATCTAAACTATCTAAAATGGAAAAAGGGTCAAAGAGGAAATGTGAAAAGTTGAAAATTGAAATTGAAAGTCAAAGTTTTTTAAACATTTCAAATGTCAAAATATACTCTTAAATGTCAAAATGACTCTAACGTACAACACAGGAAAGTCAAAATATTCAAAAGATTGTGCATGGAAATAGTCAAAAAGATTGTGCATGAAAAGTATTCTTAACGCAGGAAATACTCAAAAGATTGTGCATGTAAACCTATCATGTGTGCATGGAAAGTATTCTTGGTGTTAAAAGAATTGATACTACACGAATTTACACAAACACCAAGCGGGAATTTTCAAAATGTAAATAAGCTTTGCCTATATAAACAACCCTCAAGAGAGGTTTGTATCTCATTACAGAAAAAAGGAAAAAAAATTGAGATGCAAAATGAAAGAAATGTTGATGATGATCTTGAGGTTAGCAATCGATTTTTTTGATGATCTTACGCACTTGATACTCTCTTTGTAATGTGCATTGACACATCTTTTTTGTTTTTATTACATCTATGTATTTTCATGCTTTTAAAGTTTTTTTACTAATTTTATTATCTGATCTTTTGCTTGGCGTCATGAAGTCGCCGAAAGCGCACCTCCTTGCGGAATTTTATATGTGTGTTTATAGATCTATATTTGCTTTTAAGTTTTGATGTTTTTTTAATCGATCCGTCTATATTTTATTTACAGATCTAGGCTTTTATAACATTTTTAACAGGATTTTAACGATTTGTTGTTGCCACCGGAATCCACCACTGATGTTGTCGGATTATGTGTCGTTGCCACAACCGAAGTTGCTGTTTTGAGGTTTTATTGAGTACTTTTTAGCTTTTTTTAGATGTATGTACTTTTAAAGTTTAAAGGGTTTTTTTTTTATTATTAAATTTGTGTTTCTTGTAGATCTACGCCGCCGCGTAAATCCACCACCGTCACTGAAGGAACTTACTCAGCCGCCGATACTAAACGAGGCTGCTCCTCTTGATGTTGCCGGAAAGTGCTTGACATAGATAGTTATTTTTATTAACTTTTGTTGTATAATTTCTTTTGGTAAGTTGTTAAATTTGCTCGTGTAGTATTTGTTTTGGGCTTTTATTTTTATTAACTTTTGCTGTTTGTTTGTGGGATTGTGCTGTTTGTCTTATTGAAATTGATGAAAACACGAAATCGCAACATCAACATGGGCAATAAGAGAAACAAGAATATGAGAAAACAAGTGGTGATACTTTCTGCAAAGAAAGTAGCACAATGAAGGTAAAACTTGTATTAACAAAAGATGAGTTACAATGGTTATTACTTCAGTTAAAGAAGGATCAAGGTCGGAAACTCGAAGAAGTGTTAGGGGAGATTGAAAAAAGTAGATTAAGAGGAGAAAATGTTACAAAGTGGAAACCTTGTTTAGAGAGTATTGTGGAGAGTCCTGAAGTTCATCATCATATGGATAGATGATCACTATGAATATAATTAAAATTTACCTTTTTACGCATGTTTTTTATTATCTTGTTTTCTTGTGTTTACCTTAATTTGGTCACGCTGAGATTTGTGATTATATCGTATACGTGCACTTTTCATTGATTCCATTTCATATATATATTTGGATGGTTGAAGGTCAAATTTTATTTATCTTTAGCTTTAGATCTTTATATATTTTGATTAACTATAGTAAACCAAAAGAATCAGTAGAAAATCCATGAAAACATTTGTCTTTTGTTTATGTGTTGCAAGTTACTTTATTGACGGACATATGATTGTTTTTGTGAAATTTAAAAGTCAACAAGATCATATATATATATATATTTTAACATTTCTTAACTTTTGGCAACAAGAAATGGGAAACTATATTGAAACAACCATAAACCGTGTATAAGAGATAAGCTCCAAACAGATAATCTCAAATCAATTAGTAATTAGCCTCGATTAGCGGTGATTAGTGGGTGATTGATAGTTTTCCTAGATAGCCATGTAATTGTACTTATTCAAGTATCCTATCTTTTGTAAATAAGACACACAAGAATTATCCCATCCGGGTAGTGTTTGATAATGACTTAAAGAGTTTTAATTTATAAATAGGTAAATTTATTAAGTCATTAATTGAGTGTTTGTTTGGTGCTTAATTTAAATGGATGACTTTCTAAAAAAGCCATGAGAGAGAGGGTCTCTATATTAAGTCATCACTTTTATCCTACTTTTATATATTTACCTTTTCACTTGTTAACCACTAAGAGCATGAAGTGTGGCAACGAACAAGGCTACAACGAAGTAAAAGACAAAGAAACTTTTTCAATTTTATATAGGTAACGTGTGTTTGAAAAATATGGAAAAGAAATAAAATGAGGGTGGGTGGGGCCCAAGTGAAGAGGTTGAGGTTAGTTGTGAATAAATGGTATTTTTATGTGGGTGTATTGAAATGATGTGGCATCCGTGGGGCCCAAGTGAAGAGAATCAACACTTATTTCAAATAAAATGGTATAACAATAATTTTTTCTAATTCAGACACTTTATTCAGCACACAAAATAAACAACTATTTATTCATCTACAAACAGACAACATATATTCAGACTAACACTTTAATTTAACATGACTTAATAAAAAAAACTAAACAAACAGGCCCTTAATCTTAATCTTAACTATATAAATGGTCAAACCTTGAAAGTGAAAACTTGATTTTGGTCAAACCTTGAAATTGGCGTTTTGAAAGTTAGAAACTAGACAGAATTTGGCGTTTGGAAAGAAATGTCATTTTGAAAAGTATTCACTAAAGATAACAAGGAAGATATTGATTGGTATAACACCTTCCAAACACTGTACATTGATTGAAAGTTGACATATTCTATGTTAGGAAACGATTTCTAAAACATTGATTGACAAAAATTTTCGATTTCAAACGCATATACTACACATACATGTTTGACTTATAATCTATCTATGGCCTTTGAAACTAATTTAGAGAACTTATGAAACACACTTCAGATTTCATAAGTGGAAACTTGTGAAACTAAATATAATAATGACTCGGTGCTGCATTACTGGATTAGGAGCTTATGCCCAAGAAGTTGAGGGACATTTTTTAGACATTAATGAGTTTATTTTTGAAGTTATAATTGTTCCAAAGTTTTAAGCTTTTAAAGTGACGCTTTTAGTTGCTATTGTCAACAAAAAGAAAGACTCGAATACCAAGACTTGGCGGATTTTAAACCATATTGTTTGTAAGCAAAAGAAAGACTCATATCTTGGCAGGAATTTGTAAAATGACCACGACAATATGCCCTTTTCACGGAACATGGCACTACAAGTGTTTCAAGTATGAACCATGCTATTGCTCTTATCTTATTTGACTGTTAATGATAGTTTTAATACTACTTCCTAAATATTTATATGATCAACTTTAAATATTTGTTACATTTTCAACATACAAGTATTCATCAATCATCATGACATGTATGTGGTTGCTGTCTCATAGTTGATGTAATATTTTATTTTTGCCAGAGTTGAATTATCATATGTTACAGCCATTTGCAATTTCATTTTGATCTTTTCACGTTCTATTTTGAACGTTGTACGAAACACTTACCACAATATCGTATATTGTTAATTGTCTGCCGCTAGAAACCGATGCCGCTAGGCACGGGTACTCGCCTAGTACTTATAATATATGATCACTTGTCAACAAACATTATCATCTAGAATGGTTTACACATTATTGTTATTGTGGTACATATGGTTTTTTAGTCTTATACGTCATGAATACTGTTGAGAATTATGATCTAAATACTTGTGTTTAATCTGATTGTGATATCTGAGTTGATATATGTTGTATTTGTACAGTTATATTAGCTGGAAAGTGATTCAAGGGTTGATATTGAAGTTATATTTCTGGAAGGACTGGAAGTATAAAGTATTTTAGCTTGGATCATATTTTGGATAAAATTCAGCATGTTTGAAGGTTGAAGGGGTTAAGTGAAAATGAAGAGATTATATATACTGAAGGCTTATGTCTTTTCTCATAACAACAAATCATCTCTGCTAAATCTCTCTCTCAATATTTACGATATAATCTTTCTCTAAAGAAAACCCTAATTAGTGTTTTGATTGTCTTGATCAGAATACTTTGTTACTTCATTGTTATTAGTTGTTGTTATTTGATTGAGATCAAATACTGGTTTATTGATTCATTCTATTTGAGAATAGAAGATCTGGTTTTATATTGTTGATTCAGAAGTAATAAAAGTGTTTTGTTATCATTAGAATCTGTTTTTCTTCATGGTATCAGAGACAGTTTTGCTCTGAATATCGATTTTGAAAATTAGGGTTTCTTGATAAAATTGGGTTTTTTAATAATTGATTGGTTCTTGATCAATTAACGTGTGTTAATTGATAGATCTTGTGGTGAATTTGGTTAATCTTGAAGGTTTCTGGAAAACCCCTAATTTCTGAAAAACTAGGGTTTGGTATTTTTTGGGGCTTTTGTGATTAAAGGCTTCTGGAGTTGATTAAGTGTGGTTAATCGTTAAGATCTGGTGTTTGGTAAAGATTGGAAGTGGTTCTGGTTTTTTTCCCTAATTCTGAAAAATTAGGGTTTGTTGATTCTTGGATCTTGGTGATGGGTTCTTGCTTTATATCTGCTATATCTCTAGACTAAGTGAATCTAGAGTATAGTAGGTCTGTTATTCCGCTGCTGATTAATATTGCGTGCTCTGTAACACCTCTCGCACTCTCTCTTTAATTTCTGTTCTTATCTTTTTCTGTCTAGATTGCCGGAGGATAGGTTTTGGGATTATTGGAAGTTGTGATTGGTTGTGATTGTTATTTGTTATTCTTGTTCTATTCTTGTGTGCTTGTGTGCGCCCTTGACCTACCACTTTAGTGGCAAGGAAAGCCTGGGAACTTCTTTCTTTATCTTTCTTGTGTGATTGATTATCTGTTCTTGAATCATGTCTGTTCATAATTCTGTTCATGGTTATACTGATGATGAGTATGAAGCTGATAACTCTGTCACTTTAATAAGTAAATTGGATTTGAGTCATCCTTTACATTTACACCCTAACGATTCAGCTTCTTTGTCTGTGGTTTCAATAAAACTAAAAGGAATTGAGAATTATAATGTCTGGTCTTGTGCTATGATGTTAGCATTAGAAGGAAAAAATAAAAGCGGTTTTATTGATGGCACTTGTAGAAGGTCTAATGTTGATGAAGTTTGGGAAGACAATGGGATAGGGTTAATGCTATTGTGTTGGGATGGATTCTAAATTCCATCTCTGAAGAGTTGTTTCTTGGTCAAATTTTTTCCAAAAGTGCTTTTAGTGTCTGGAATGAGTTAAAAGATACCTTTGACAGGGTTGATGGTTCTGTTACATTTAATTTGCATCATAAAATTCATTCTTTAACTCAGAATGGCACTACTATTTCTGAATATTTTAATAAGCTAAGTACTTTGTGGAAACAATTTGATGCTATGGTTCAATTACCTAGATGCACTTGTCATGCTGCTGATGATTTTAAAAAGCATAACCAACTTATGAAACTTATGCAATTCTTAATGGGTCTGGATGATACTTACATGCAAATAAGAAGTAATATTCTTTCTAGAGATCCTTTGCACGATGTTAAAGGTGCTTATGCTATTATCGATGAGTGAAGAAAACCATAGAAATGTTGTGTCCGGTAGTTCTAGTAGGAATCATAATTACGCTTTTGCTACTAGAGTTGTGAATACTCGTTAATAATCAAACTAGTCGAGTATGCTAGATCTATTAATCGAATACTCGGGCTAATCCACCTATTGCAAACTTTAATAAAGTATCGATAATAGAAGAAACACGGTTACGCTCTTGTTTGTGATCATTGTGGTTTTAATGGACATACTCGGGATGAGATGTTTTAAATTGATTGGGTATCCTCCAAATTTTGGAAAAAGGGTAACAATAACGGACCTCGGACTTCTCAAAAAGATTTTCTAATAATAATTCTGTGGGGTCTTGTTCATCTTACGGTTTCTGGATGAACAACTTTCTACTCTTCTCTCTCATCAAAGACAACTCTATTAAAGGGAATAGTGTGCGAGCCAATATGGCGGTACTTATTTTAATACTAGTAAGGTTTTCAATCAAAATTTTCACAAGTTTTTTCCACAAATACCAATTTAAAATCTAAACTTAGTTCTGATGGAAAGATTGTGGATTACGGTGCTAACCAACATATGACACATTCTGACAGGGACTTGGTAAATGTTTTTGATATTTCTCATCTTCAAATAAAAGTTGGTCATCCAAATGGGACTGAAGCTTTGATTACTAAAATTGGGAATCTCAAACTAGCTGATTCTTTAATATTATATGATGTTCTTGTTATTCCAGAATATTGTGTTACCTTAATTTATGTTCATAAATTGGCCAAAGATAATAAAATTGTTGTTGCCTTTGATGAGAACAAATGTTATTTCTTGAATCGAGTTTGAATCTGGAAATGTTAAGGGGCCGTAATCGGTGTGGTGGTTTATATTATTTCAATTAAGAGGTACCTCTTTTCAAAGTAATAATACACTTTCTTACTATGGTAGCACTGCGAGCTTGGTCATCCTGAGACCACTGTTCTAAATGTTTTAAAAGCAGATTTGAAGCTTGCTTCAAAGAATCAAAACTTATTTTGTGAAACTTGTCAAAGAGCTAAACAAACTAGGGAACCTTTTCCTTTAAGTGATCATACTTCCATCTGTTTTGGGTGAACTTGTTCATTTAGATCTATGGGGCCTTATAAGGTTGCTAGTAAAGAAGGTTACAAGTATTTTTGACTATTGTGGATGATTACACTAGGGTGTATGGGTATACTTACTTAAAACTAAAGATGAAACTATTCATTATATCACTATATTTTATAACATGATTGAAACTCGGTTTGATAGAAAAATTAAGAGTTTTAGAAGTGATAATGGTCTTGAATTTGTTAATCATTCTTTCTCAAAATTATGTGATGAAAAGGTATTGCCCATCGGACTTCTTGTGCATACACTCCTCAAAAAATGGTATTCTTGAAAGGAAACATAGGCATCTTTTGAATGTTGCTAGATCCACTTATGTTTCGGGAATTCCACTTAAGTTTTGAATGAGTGTATTCTTCTTGCTACTTTTCTTATTAACAGTTGCCTTCTTACGTGCTTAATGGAAAATCTCCTTTTGAGATGATATATAATCAAAGACATACTCTCGCAATTTAAGAATGTTTGGTTGTTTGTGCTTTGCTACTATTGTTAATAATCATGATAAACTTGGTAGTAGATCTGAGAAATGTGTTATGATGGGGTATTCTAATTCTAAAAAAGGATATAGATTATATAGTCTTGATAAGCATCAGTTCATATTTTCTAGAGATGTTAAATTTTTTGAGTCTATATTTCCTTTTAAAGACTCAACTGCTGATAAGAACAGTTCTAATTCTGAAAATGTTTTTCAAGACTTAAATCAATTGAATTTTTTTGATAATGAAACCCTGAACTACCCAATGATGAAGAGAGTAGACCTAATCGAATAGTGACATTGAGTCACAAAGTGAAGGTGGTTGCTCTCCATCTGGTAGAGACCATGTTCTTGATCATAACGATGACAATAGTGTTTTTTTGATGAGGATGAGGTGGTAACTACACTTGATGATAATAATATTTCGAGGGTAATCGAATCTTGATTCAAATACTCGATTCGAGTAGTACCTTTGAGAAGGTCTTCTAGACCTTGATTTTCCTAAAATTATAATGATTTTGTGGTTGAATCTAAAGTTAAGTATGGAATTGAAAATTTTGTGAATTATTCTAAACTTAATTCTAGAAACTATTGTTTCTTGTTCGGTTAAATAAAAGTCATGAACCAAGAAACTATTTTGAAGTCATTAAATCTATCTATTGAATTTGATGCTATGAATAATGAGATTGAGGCTTTGTATAGAAATGATACTTTTGAAGTCACTTGTTTTACCTCTGGTAGAAAAGCTATTGGAAGTAAATGGGTATTTAAAATTAAGTATAAGTCGATGGAGAAATAGATAGATATAAAGCTAGAGTTGTTGCTAAAGGGTATAATCGGAAGGAAGGTATTGATTATGAGGAAACTTTTCACTGTTGTTAAAATGGTCACCGTTAGATGTTTGCTTAATATTGTTGTTCGAATAATTGGCCTATTTTTCAACTTGATGTTAATAATGCATTTTATATGGTGATCTTGAGGATTTTATATGAAACTACACGAGGATTCTTTCACGAAGGTGAGAATAGAGTGTCTGAGACTTAAAAAGTCTTTGTATGGTTTAAAACAAGCTCTAGGCAATGAAATGCTAAACTTACATATGCTCTCATTGAAAATGGCTTTGTACAAAGTAAAAGTGACTATTCTTTATATACAAAGTCTAATGATGATGTGTTTATTGCATTGCTTGTTTATGTTGATGATATTATTATTCTTGGTAATAATATGGATGAAATTAATAATTTCAAAATCTTTCTTAAAACTAAGTTCATGATTAAGGATTTAGGAAAGTTACAATATTTTCTTGGTATTGAAGTTGTTGAGACTGATAATGGAATTTGTTTGAACCAAAGAAAGTATTGTTTAGATTTGTTAAGTGAGTATGGTATGCTTGGTTCTAAACCTTCTAAAACTCCTTTACAGTCTAAATTGGTTATATCTAATGAAGCTACTGATAATGATCCTTTACTTGATAATATTACTGATTATCAGAAGCTTATGGGAAAGCTTATTTACTTGACCAATACTAGGCTCGATATTTCATATGTTGTTCCTTTGTTTAAGCCGGTTCATGCATTCTCCTCTTAAGTCTCATCTCGAATAGCTTTAAAGATACTTAAGTATCTTAAAGGAGCTCAGTTTGGGTATACATATTACCAAGAATTCGGTATGTCTCTTCTTGCTTATTCGATCTTGATTGGGCTAAATGTATTGTTACAAGGAGATCATTCTTGAATATTGTGTTTTTCGAAATGGGTCTTTAGTTTCTTGGAAAAGTAAAAGCAACCTACTCTCTAAAAGTTCAAGCTGAAGCAGTCTGAGCTCTTGCTTGATTACCGATAATAACTGGATTTTAAAAGTTTTAAAAGATCTTAAAATTTACGGTCTTTTGCATGTTTCTCTTCATTGTGATAGTAAATCGCTATAAAAATAGCGACCAACCACATTTTTCATGAAAGGACAAAACATCTTGAGATTGATTTACATTTTGTTAGAGAAGATTTTAAATGGTGTTGTTAAAAGCTGTCAAAGTGGATTACGCAAATCAAATTGCGAGATATCCTTACTAAGGGTTGGATACATTACAACATAATTTTTGGTTAAAAATCTTGGGATGTTTGATATATATCACTTATCAGATTAAAGGGGGGTGTTGAGAATTATGATCTAAATACTTGTGTTTAATCTGATTGTGATATCTGAGTTGATATATGTTGTATATGTACAGTTATATTAACTGGAAAGTGATTCAAGGGTTGATATTGAAGTTATATTTCTGGAAGGACTGGAAGTATAAAGTATTTTAGCTTGGATCATATTTTGGATAGAATTGACATGTTTGAAGGTTGAAGGGTTAAGTGAAATGAAGAGATTATATATATGAAGGCTTATGTCTTTTCTCATAACAACAAATCATCTCTTAAATCTCTCTCAATATTTACGATATAATCTTTCTCTAAAGAAAACCCTAATTAGTGTTTTGATTGTCTTGATCAGAATACTTTGTTACTTCATTGTTATTAGTTGTTGTTATTTGATTGAGATCAAATACTGGTTTATTGATTCATTCTATTTGAGAATAGAAGATCTTGTTTTATATTGTTGATTCAGAAGTAATAAAAGTGTTTTGTTATCATTAGAATCTGTTTTTCTTCAAATACATGCAGGATAAATACTTCATATAGTTGTTGGGACATGTTAATTAAATTATTATTCACTTTACTTTAGCATTATTTTATGAGTTTTGTTTGATATGTTGTATTAACTCACATGTGTTGTTACGATATCGTCTATCATCATAACTGATTTTATCAAGTAGATGAAACGTACACTTAAAAAATGATGGCTGGTAAGATGATATTATATATATAGTAATGCGAGCTTACAAAACGGCGACAAAAAGTATCGTTTGAGGCTCCGTTCTTTTTAGCTCAGCCCATTGCCATTGTCCAAGGCCTCATATCCTTGCCCGTTTCTTTTTCTTTTTTTGTTTTTGGTTGTAATTTTCTGCTCTTATCGTTTTCGCACAAGAAACGATATTGTATCTAGAATTCACCACCGCCTCTCTTTATTCATCCCTAATTCAATTCTCACACATTCATTTTCACAAGAAATAATTAAACAAAGATTCAAGGTATTGTTCTTTATTCCCTCTTTAATTATGTAACTGTTTGATGCGTACATGATTATTAGACCTAATTATACTTGATCATCGTTTCTCAAATTGTTAGTCCTGTTCTTTTTTCTTTTTTTTTCTTTTGGTATTAACGACTAGACATCTGCCCGCCTAACTCTCTTCTTATCCAAAAACAGAGACATCAATACGCAATTTTCAGGAGATAAGTTTCTGTGGATTAGGGTATTTGCAACACAGGTATTCAATACTCCGGTGAAAGAAAGATGGAGGGTGACCGGACACTGTTGATGTAATTACACTTTCTCTTAATGATCGTCTAATTAATTTTTTTTATATCGTAATTTGTTTATGATTTTTAATGAGTTAGAATCTGGATTTAGGTATTGAAAGAGATGGAAGAAGAGGTTGCTGCTTTGCGTGAGATGCGAGCCAATGTTGAAAAAGGGATGCCCACCGTTGCTTATGATTCTTTGTATCAGTTTTATTGTTTCTCAGTTTTGGATTAATTGTTTGTAATTTTCGGGTATAATATGATCTTTTGTAACAGGGAAGATGAGGAGCTCAAAGGGCTTTGTTTCTTAATTTGAATCGAAAGTCGACAAGGAGATGGCATCAGTTCAAGGTATTTTTTTGTTTGGTTTTGTACTATATGAAGTTTTGGAATTACGCTTATGTTTATCGGATATGATTTTTTAGGCTTATGTCTCTTTTGTAATTGGCTGGACAAGCTAGGTGGAATTAGTGCTGGCACGGTCTTTGATACAAGTATTAACGGACTAAACACTTTAGTAAGTTTGTTTTCGTCAACTTGAAACCACTTTTAACTTTCGGTTTCTCTATAATTATGTTCAAAGTTGCTTTTTCTATGTGAATGGGTTGGTCATGAAATGTGGCAGCTTTCGAAGCGAACGACGAGACGGTTGAGGTGTGGGCAAACGCATTGGAGAAAGATGCTACGGCTGTTGTGGTGCTTCATACGAGTCAAAGAATGGGGGGTTTGGTTGGTTCAAGGATTGAGGTATGTGTTTCGACTCATTTGTTGCAAACGAAAGCTTCAAAATTTACGTAAGTATTCTAAGATTTTTGCTTTTACTGCGACATTCAGTTGGAGAGAGGTTTGTTTTCTTTATTTGAAGTTCATTTGCGGCTTCAAAGTAACGGGTGTATATTTTAAACTATAGTCCAAGAGGGAAGCGTAAACTCTGCCCATTCGGGCTACTCATGATGCGTGTTTACGAAAATTGCACCGCCTATGTTCGTTATCAATGGTTTCAAACTATCACTGGCTTAATCAACGGTTCCGAACCAATGACAACTGGTATTTTCTATTTTGGTAACTGGTCAATAATTTCTGTTACTGGCAACGTTTTATTTACACAGCGGTTATACAAACTTCTATATTATTATATGGCTACACTCTAATTAATTTATTTCACGTCCCTAACACGAAGTTGTTCGTGTATAATATTCATTAGGATGGAAGACATGCGTGGGAGTACTTTCAATAGGTTATCGAACCTGTAAAAGTCAATATCAACATCCAATGAAGAAGAAAAGTTTGTACAACAAAGTAACAAGGTATATATAACTGTCTTGGTTTGTTTGCTATATTATAATAGCATTATGGATTAATGGCTACAATTTGCATACCAAACAAATTTATCAATAGTGCCATTATAATGCTTAGGAAATTGGGTATTATTCATTTTAACATGTTTAAGCATTGATTTTCGTATTATATGATTCATAGTGCGCGATCTGAAAGGAGTCGAGTCGCCGTCTCTAAAGAGAATAGCTTGAGAGCATCGAGTAGTCCAAAGTTATGTTGCAAGGAAGCTTGATAGAAAGAATTAAAGGACTCATATACAATCGAAATACGACCGGTTGAACATTTGAACAGTACGGATGGATTAATTTATGATATATTCATGCATAGCGAATTAGCAATGCAACTGTATATGGTCTTGGATGAAGTTTCAGAAACAGAGATTTGGTTATTGATATTCATTACAAATTGTTCGAAATCTGTAATTAGAACTTGAATTGCATGTTTTTGTGTTTTCGAATTATACACTTATAGTTTTAAGGTACTAATGAAAGTATGTCGAAAGATGTCTAAAAAACCGCTCGATTATCAATGCTTGCCTATTCGCGATAACGTTAGTGTCGTTACTGCTGTCTGTGATCCAGTCTGCTTTCTCTGAGGTCAATACATCGACAACTTTCCCTACAATTTAACTATGAGCAGCTATATCGATAAATATAAAATGCCCCGCCGCAACGCGTCGGCATCGTAGCAATCCTTGTTTATATAGTTGGAGCTATGCATATGATATTTATTTATAAAGTTTGGCTATGAATTAACACAATACTTGCTCTACTTTGTATACGTCTTTCTACATTTTATCCAATTGTTGTAAGATTTTAAGTTGATAATAGACTCGACTATATAGTTACTTAGTTATTTATTCATGTGAAGATAAAGTTACTTATGATGATATTTTTTTACATTAAATTGATGCTTAATGCTGACAGAAGAAATATTATTAAATCAGTATAATAATATAAGATACCGTCACTTTAATTATGTCACTAAGTCGGTTATACATGCGTGCATTATTTATTATTTGATTTTATTTGATTACGGGACCCTTTATTGAATGGTTAGTGGTTTATATATATGTTTAGAAAATTATGCAACTTCAATGGTACAAATGTTTCTTGTTTAATGTAGCTATAAGCTAATGGAGTATTATATTACACTATGTAAAACCTATGAAAGAGCTCATATATAGGTTCTCCTTATTATTCGACTTTTAGATATAAGTCAAGTGCAATTGAAGCACGTGTGATCATAAAGTATAAGTTTATGAGCCAAGATTGTTGTATTAATTGGCATGACCGGTTGGACCATTCCGAGTCAATAATGATGCGAAAAGTATAAAAGAACCATGGGTTCTTCAAGGTTGATTTGTTTGTTATTATTGTACTCAATGGAAGTTAATTGTTTATCTATCACCGCCAAATTAAAGTAAGGAATTTGTCCTATAAGGTTTTGGGAATAATATAAAAAGGATGTATGTAGGCCTATACATCTGCCATGCGGATCATTTTGAATTTTATAATCGATGCATCGTCAAAATGATCATCAAATACGCAACTTAAGGTTAGCGTAATTAGTGGCTCGAATTATAAAATGTGAGCACGGTTTTTCACATTGATTGTATTATTGAGAATAGTGGTGAAAACTTCTAAGTACTGGCCGATTATTGGAATAAGTGTTGAACTTTATGTAGCCCAAGTTCATACGCGAATTGCTTTTGTTGAAACGTTCATAAAACGTCTTCTGTTGATTGCAAAGCCAATAATTATGAGAACAAAAATCTTAGATTATGGGGCATGTTATAAAATATGAATTCGCATCATGCCAAGAAGATTAATGAATACCCCCCAATAAAATGGTTTACGGTCACGAACCATATGTTTCCCATTAAAGTTTATATAAATGTGTGAAACATGTATTGAAAATCCACCACAACGCACAACAATGGGATGTTGTAATTGATAATTCATTCAGGGGGAGAATGAGCAGCGAGAGATATGGAATGAATTATAATATAAATGTTGATCCTCATACCAATGAATATGAACTTGAAGGGACAATTTACATTCCAGATCTAGTAATTGCCAGACTTGTTTAGTGACATAAATTAGTGACTAGATCATATATACGCTGCTAGTGCTCCAATTATAATGTATGTCCCAAAATGGAAACCAATGATTGGTTGTAAGTCTATGGCACGTCTGCAACGTGATAGACTAATCGATTCCAAATAAAAGTCCTCGAATGAATAGATAAAATGGAGCAAGAAAATTCAGATGGTCTACTCGAGGTAATAAAGACCCCATAATAATTCTCCTATAGAGACACTAGACATGAAGGTAATTGAAAAGCCCCGGGTACTTGAAAAACTATGAAATATCAATAAATGATATATTCCAATGTCTAATAAAGTGTGGAATCGAAAATATAAATGAATCGACGTCGATGGTGATATTGTATACAATAATACACATGGTAATGATTATGTAAATAAATAATATAGCGATGTAATCATGGTGAGGATCATGGAAGCATACCTGCAGGAAGTGCAGATGTATAAATGAATGGCCAAAAGAAGTAAAGACGCAAAGAACTAATGAAAGATTGAAGTTTCTTGTGATGAGGCATGGTTACTGGGACTTGAAGTCCGTACATATAAATGTGTAACTTTATTGGATATGCATTGGTCATTATGAGATAGCGAAATTAAAGTATTGAAACTATTATATTTAAGGCATAATTGATGGCACACAAATATTTTCGCTAAGACTTTGCATATAGAGACATGATCTCATGTGGTGGATCCAATAATCTATTTAATATTTATAAGTGGCGATATGATAACTAATCGATTTGCGTCTAAAAGAAAATGAATAGAGCTCATTTGAAGTTGAGATTCCATGAGGGATATAAAATGCATGAAGCATGTCTCGTGATTTAACATGCTAAAAGCATATAAGAAAGTTTTCAAGAATAACACTTGATCAAGATGAATATATCACTATATAAGTGAAAGGCGATATGGTATTGGTTAAAAATGAGCTATTGAAATAACAAAATTTACCCATGTTAGTTTTAAAGAGATTTATATTTGAATACGGTATAAGTTACATATGTTTTGATGAGGTAAATATGAATGGAACTCAAAAGAGATTTTCAAGACGGTTGAATACCTTGAAATGAAATACGAAGTTTTGGCTTGTTTTATGAATTAGACATCTTAAAGATGAAATCATTTTTCATAATGAAAGCTAAAGAAATATGCTATATATCTTTATATGGATAAATGACGCTCATGTTTATGAGGTCAATTGATGAAGAAAGACCCCTTTACTTTTAAAAATGATGATCACAATATCAATTTACATGTGTCATACTAAAATGTGTATATGTGAAGTACAAGGATGTACTTAAATGAGATGTATGACGTATCTTAATCCTTAAAATGGATATGCGAACAACATGTAGAGAGTATTTATTCATGTGATTATATCAAGACACATTAAGGTGTATTCACTGATTCAATGAGCTTAAGTGATGTGATCATCAGGGGGAGAGAAGATACGTGTTGCACTCTTTTTCCCTTGACCACGGTTTTGTCCTCATAGGGTTTTCCGGCAAGGTTTTTAATGAGGCAACATCCCCGAGCGTATAAAGGAATTATGTATTTTTTTTCCTTCACTAGATTTTTGTCCCACTGGGTTTTGTCTAGTAAGGTTTTAACGAGGCATAATCCTCAAATGGACATCCAAGGGGGGAGCGTTATGGATAATTATAATATGGATGTCCATATCTTATAGGATACTGATTAGAGGTATTTGAATTATATTAGAAGATTACATATCTTCCATAATGTCTGACCCTCACAATGGTCGATCTTAAACTGGATATGCATTTACAAGTGGAGGAACCACAAATTCATGGCGTTCAGTTAAGCAGACGATCTCAGCGATTTCATCCAACCATGCAGAAATTCTAACGATACATGAAGCAAGTCAAGAATGTGTTTGGCTAAGAAGTATGATACAACACATACGTAGATGATGTGGAAATTCTTCGAAAAGTAGGCACCAACAATTTTGCAAGAAGATAACGCAACATGTATTGCTCAACTTAAAGAAGGTTATATCAAGGGCGATAGGACGAAACATATTTTACTAAAATTCTTCTTCACTCATGACTTACAGAAGAATGATGATATTAAAAAGTTCGTTCAAGCGACAATTTGGCGGATCTATTTACCAAGGCACTTCCTACATCAACATTTAGGAAACTAAGTTACAATATTGGAATGCAACGACTCAAAGAGCTCAAGTGATATAGTCATCAGAGGGAGACAATAAGCGCTGCACTCTTTTTGTCCTTAGTCATGGTTTTGTCCCATTGGATTTTCCTGACAAGGTTTTTAATGAGGCAGCATTCTTAAAGCGTATTAATAATATGGACATCCAAGAGGGAGTGTTATGAATATTATTATGTGGATGCCCATATAACCCATAAGAAGTCCATGACCCAATTAGCTATTAGGGTTTTACCCTAATGTTTATCTTATATATACCATTTTGTATCTCATATGATCAATAAAGAATACTTTTCATTCCCTCAATTCTTGTTTATAACAATAAAGGGTTTTTTAACCTATGTCAAGTGGGTATTGATTAATCTCTTTATAAAAGGAATGTTTTAATTCAATCAAGTGAAAATCATGTTCAATATAGTAATTTACAAATTCATTTAATGTGTATTTAATACATTTTTTTATTAATTAAAAAAATTTGTATTCATTAACTACAGCTTAACCTCTAACCCGTCGGCACTTGTTAGCCAAATAGATATATAAAACAATGGTTTTTTAAAATGTGCTTTCAAACACATGTTAAGTTGTGATAATAAAACTGATATTTTTCATAAAAATTCTAAAATTCAATTAATGCACATTAATTAGACCTAAAAATTACTATAATTACATGTAATTTTATATTCATTGAACTAGTATTTAACCTTTTTATTCGCTCAAACATGTGCTTTCGGGATACATTATAGAAAACCTCATAAAAAAAACTTGTTTAATTTGAGGATTTTGAATTTCAGCTCTCATGTATTAATTTGCATATCTTTACTACTTATAAAAAATGTATTTTTTTTAAATCTTGGATTTATAATTTTAATTAGGGCAAATCGCATAAAAATATACTCATCTTATGTCCAATTTCAATTAAAGGTACTATTCTTTTTTTTTTCTCAATTTAAGGTACCCGACTTTTGTTTTTGGCCGATTTAGGTTTTTTTCTAACTTCCGTTAACCATTTCGTTAGTAAATTACATGTTTGGTGTCACAATTCTCAGTTTTCGGTCATTTCTCAAACTCCATATTCATCATTTCATATCAATTTATGCATAGGTTTTGCATTTTACATTAAATGTTTATTTTCTTATTAAATAAACGCTATCGCGTAAACATTATTTGAACATTTGATCCGACACTTCCAAAAATTACCCCGATATATTTTAATACTCATATTAAGATTATAAAAATAATATTATGAGTTTACCCAGTGTTTTAAATTTATTTTGTATATAAATTGTTATATTTATATAATTACGACGGTTTTCTTAAATATTACACGATAATTATTATTTCACTCAAATTTTGCAAGAAATGTATTTTTATAATTTTTACGACGTCAATACATTTTATTGTGTTCCGTTAAAATCTATTTTTAGTTAACGCTACAATTAATACCTAATTAGATTTACTTAATACAATTTATACTTAAACTAATGAGATATTTAACTACAAAATCCACTCACCCCCCCAAAGCCCCAAGGCCGGCCACCCCTTTTGTCAACATGGGTGAGTCATTTTTGTTTACAAAATATCTTCACTTATATACATTTTATACTAAAAATATTACACATACTTCTCATAAATCACAAAGTGTAATAGCAAAATTCTCTCTTCTTCCTCTCTTCACCATTGAACCGGCCAACCATCAAGGATCAAGGAGGTGATCATCAAAAAATTTCAAGACAAGTTTTATTCACTCTAGTTACACTCTTTGTATAGGTTTTGAAATAAAAACCTTGGGTGATTAGGATTAATCCTTTGTTCTAAAACCTCATCAAGTTTACTAGTAAGCATCCATATTCATGATCATATTTCATATTCATTGTTATATTCATTTCATCATATTTGAGAAAACATGCAAGTCTCATGGATGTTTATACCACTTTTTCATTGATTTTAAGGGTTATATATATTTATGTCATCCTATAATTACTCCTTGAAACATATTTTGGTGATGCCTAGGAACCCATGACACCCTAAGAAGGTGTATGGTAGGATTAGAATAGCTTCGGAGTTGTTTTGAATGGGTTAGAATAGGTTTGGCGCGAGAAAAACTCTTTCGACAACTATATATAAGGGTCTGTCCATATTTTGAAAATCTGGAAAATCCGACAGTAGGTAAATATTTTTGGCCTAGATATTTGGAAAATACACTTTAAAACGAAAACGTGGCCGCTTGAACGGATTAAAACGGAGCTATAACGAAGAAGTTATGAATTTTTCAAGTTAAGCAACGAAAACTATAAATTCTGGAAATTTCAGCATTAAAATGTCACCCTTTACGAGTCAAAAATGAGGCTTAAGCGTTATTAATTGTGTCGACTTATCAAAAATATATTAGTATACTTTGATACGAATCTAAGGACATATAAAACGTAGAAAACGGACTTGTACCGGTTAAATTATACATGTTTACACAAAGTTGCCGTAATTTTATTATATAAGAAAAACTATATTATTTATAATAGACAAGTGTTACGGCAAAACAAGTCACCATGTTGGAGGTCGTTTTTAACATTGATCTAGAACTTTTTATAAAGAGATGTCCTCTAGTAAAAGTAAATTCGCCAAGTATATTTTCCAAAATGTCCGACCGTTTGTCAAGCGGAGTTGTAACGAATAAAATATAGTCACTCAAACTTTGCCGGAAACCACCCTTAAATAATATTTTGGATACAAGTACCATACTAAACCTATATTTATCTCCATGATCGAGACCTCTAGGATGGAAACTTAAATACTAAAACTTTGAGATAATGATACAAGCTTTCTAAAACTGTTGAGTTCGTTTCCTAACACTCGATGTGCACCATTTTGCGACTATCGTAGGAGGTTGTTTCAACGTAACTACTTGTAGAGTATTTTTTTATACGACGGGATGTCATAAACATATATTTTGACGATAAACATTATTTCCAAACGCATAAGTGGTATGGATATCATATGAGTTTGCATGCACGACATTGTTTCATGACTTATATTAGAGCATATCATTTATTTTAGGTCGCGGATAGTTTCCGAGCCTCATTTTCGCACTTCATTTTGTTAGCATATCAATCATACCGGTGAGTTCATACCCGCTTTGACTCGTTTAAATTCTTATAAACTATTTGGGGCGAGATACATGCTTATTTATCGAACATATAAACTCTTTTGCCAAACAACATTACTTATACTTTAGACTTGGTGTGTAGTGTGACTAGACTTAAACAAACATCCCAATATTTATATGTTGGAAGACCATTTATTTGGATACATTAACGTGAGTCGTTGGAGGAACATCCCAATATTTATATGTTGGAAGGCCATTTATATGGATACACCCCAACGTGAGTCGTTGGAGGAACATCCCAACACGAGTTGTTGGAAGACCCTTGGGTGACATTTATACTTTTAACTACCTTAATGCGCATATTCATGATTGTCATTCTATTTTAGGCAATGGGTTGTGAACACACAAAGTTGCAAGTTTTGTATGGGCGAACTTGGGCGGGTGGATTTACAATGCCTTTCTTGTGTGAACATTCTCAAAGTATTTGGATCATTTTATTACAAACTTATGAACTCACCAACCTTTGTGTTGACACTTTTAGCATGTTTATCTCGTGTCGTAAGGTGATAGCATTACATGGAGCTTTTGGGTCACATGGCATACATTGGAGTCTTGTGCTTTTAACAATTACCATTCGACATGTTTAGTAAACCTTTATGTATTATCAAACTTTGGGATCTCATGTTTTGTAAACTTTAACTTATTTAATCGAATGGTAGACTTTTCAAAACGTCTCATTATAGAGGTCGTTTTCTTTATCCATACTTTGTGCTATGACGTCATACCCCAATGACACTTTCCGCTGCGATATTTTGGGGGTGTGACATTTGGTCCTTGAGTTTGTATAGGCGTTTCATGTTTGGTCTATTTTCGTCCGTTTTCATCGCTTGCATACGTTTCGTCCGTTTTATCGTTTTAGCCGTTTTACGTTTTCGTCCGTTTTGCGTTTTACCCGTTTTACGTTTCGTCCATTTACATGCAGAGACGCGTTTTCGTCTGCTTTTACATGAAAAAATGAATGGAAAAGTGTAAAACAAACGAAAACGCAAAAACATGTGATAACATGAAAAAAGATGGAAACGTGCAAAAGCAGAACAATACGTCAAAACAGATGAAAACGTAAAACAGACGGCGTGTAAAATGTACGAAACATGTAAAACGGACGAAAACGCAAAACGAACCAAACGTGCAAAACAGACGCAAACGTGCAAAACGGACGAAACGTATAAAACATACAAAAGCGTGTAAAAGCAGACAAAAGCGTAAAACATACGAAACGTGTAAAACAGACGAAACGTAAAACGAACAAAACGTGCAAACAGGCGAAAACATTTAAAACATATGATATCATGTAAAACGGACAAAACGTGCAAAAGCAAGAAAATGTGTAAAAGCGGACGAAAACGTGCAAACGGACCAAACGCAAAAGCGGACGAAAACGTGTAAAACTAAGAAAACATGAAAACGGAAGAAAACGTGCAAAAACGGACGAAAACATGTAAAACGGACGGAAACGTGAAAAAACGGATGAAAACGTGTAAAAACGGACGAAAACGTGTAAAAACAGACAGAAACGTGCAAAAACAGACGAAAACGTGCAAAAACGGACGAAAACGTGCAAAAACGGACGAAAATAGACCAAACATGAAATGCATATACAAACCCAAGGACCAAACATGTAATTTACTAACGAAATAGTTAACGGAAGTTAGAAAAAAACCTAAATCGGCCCCAAAAAAAAGTCGGGTACATTAAATTGAGAAAAAAAAAATAGTACCTTTAATTGAAATTGGACATAAGATGAGTACCTTTTTATGCGATTTGCCCTTTCAATTAATGTAATTTAAATTAATTTAAAAATTCTGAATTTATAATTTAAATTAATGTAATTTTCCTAAATTATCCTTATGTACCCTTTAATACATCTTGATCAAGTTTATAATTGGTAATTTTTTAAAAACACACATTACATTAATTAAAAAAAAAACAAAAAAGAAAACAAAAAACAAAAACGTATTGCATTCAGGTTCGAACAAAAATCACGATTTAACAAATATAATTAGTTGCCGTTATAAACTGTCGCTTTTCGTGGGTATTCGTCTAGTCTCAATAACTCGTGTTTCAGTTATATATTTATATTTTATGTATATGAAGAGGTTTTCTTTTAATGTTCAATTTAATTTACTTTAATAATATTAAAAAAGTTGTTTTTCAAGAAAAGCTAAGTAGGTAAGTTTTATTGGCTAATTAAGTGTGGCAAAATTGAAATATTATATGTACCTAATTTGTCTTGTAAAATGTGATTGCGATCTTTTCTACTACGTGTAATGTTTTGAAGTTCATTTTTAACTTTATATTCTAGAGGGGTTTGATTATTCATACGCCTTTAAATTATAACGAATATGAAACCCGCGCGATGCAATGATTTCTTCAAAAACTTATTTTATGAATGACACTTAAACCTCAGTCTTTGTTTTGCGAAGTTGTGAAACTTTCATTTAATGTTGGACTTGCTGCAACGATACTTAAACCTTGGGACTGTTTTTGCCAAGTTGTGAAACTTTGCATTTAATGTTTGAACTTCTTTGCAGCCACTGAACTTCAGAGTTTGTTGCCAACTTCGAAAAGTTCAGTTTAATCGCCTGATTATTCTTGTTTTCTTGATTGATCTTTAGTATATATATAGATAATTTGACCCTTTAGTTATTAATTGATTTTAATTTTTTGTTTGATTGAGCGGAAAAAATCAATTTTGAGAAAAACCAAAATTGTAAATCTTATAGTGATTAAATCACAGCTTTATACGCTTGTAGATATCAACTGATTATTCACAAACGACCAGCCCTAAACAATGTTTAGTTGTTTTCAGGTAAACGAAGGAAGTTGGAAGCAAACACAAAGACCTTTTTTTTTTCCTTTTTTTTTCTCCTTCTTTTGGAAGGAAAGAAGAAAAAATATATATATCAAAAGACAACATCACAAGCTACAGAAACCAAACAAAGCATATCACAACTGTTCGGATGAACCATCTTCACCTATATGCTATACCTACAATTTGTAGAACCTAAGCATACAAAAGAAGATATGAAATTAAAGAAAAAGGCTAAAACACATGTTGAAGGCCAAAAAAAAATATTCAGCAATTCTCATTCTCCATCAGTGAACATAAAGGCCTTTCACCAGATGCAATAAGCAAATTCTATTACCCAACAATATCAGTTGGCCCCATCCAAGTCCAAAACATAAGATCAAAAATTTCGGTATACACAATCCTAGACGATCTTTAACACTTGAAGCCAAACATATGTATAATTTAACCTTTGGATGCATTTACAGGGTTAATGCATCAATCATTCCAGGACGTAATTTTCCCTTTTGCTATGTGTGAAATCTAGAAGTACACAAGAACTTGTACTTCGTCGCATATTGTAGCTAAGTTCGATATCTTATTATGAAACATCCTCTTGTTACAAACACACCGTACTGATTACAACACTAATCAGTAAATAAAAACCTAAGTACAAAAATAAAGACTTGTTTAAAAGTGATTTGACTTAATTGATAGATAAAAAAAAACCTATAATACATTATGAAATTAAAATAAAATAATTATGTCGGGTAAAACAATCCTAATGAACGAGTATGTATATTAACACCCAATTCTAGAGATACTCCAAAATTTATACTCCGTAATAAATAAAACGAAGGTGGATATTTTTGAGAATGCATTATTTTTTAATGTATAAACTAGTAGGAAAACTATGTTACTACCATTAATCATTTTGAAGCACAATGTATTTCTTTGTTGGGATATCTTGACTATAATTAAATAGTCAATTAACTACAATCATTCACTAAAACTATATAAAAAAAATCCAGTGACCACAAAAATGACTCAAACACCTACGAAATGACTCAAGGACAAAAGAAAACTGCGAGATATAGTCTCCTCTTTTTTTTTTTTTTTTTTTTTTTTTTTTTAATTCTATTTATTTTTTTTATTTTTTGGTGCAGGATATGTTCCACTATTATTATCCATAACAAAAGTTACATTTCAAATAGGCGTAAATAATACCACGTGTAACTGATTAAATCTTTGGGCATTCAGATGATACAAGTGAAATATGTGGGCTGAAATAAAAGAAACACACTTATATATGTTTTCCTTCCCTATTTGGTCCATTAAGTTAAAAATAAACATGCCCTAAACCTAAAATAGTATAGTTATAAACTCGCAACTATTTTTTTGTTTTCTTTTTTTGGGAAGAAGATAACTAAAAAACAAAAACAAAAATCATAGTTAAACTGAATTACAGAAGTATAGTAATACGAACTAATTACTAAAGGTAACAATTCGTAATGTTAACAAATCATTTTATGCTATAATTCATTATATTGTCTCTCTCCCCTTTAACGACTCCGTAAGGCTGGACGCAGTAAGGTTGGATCGGTCGATCCTTTTGCCAATCTCACTCGATCGTCTCTACTGTGGCTCCATTTGTCAATCGATCGATCGCAACATTTTTTTGGATGTGGGTCGTTTGGCCGATTGACAATCGTGTGGTTGTGTGTGTGTTTAATAAATATAAAAGTATCTTTGTGGGATATTTTTTGTAGTGTAGTTAAATGCTCGAGCACCCAATCGCCAAGATCATTTGGAGAAAAGGCGATGCCAGAGAGAAAATGAGAGGGATTGACCCTCCTTACTGGGGGAAGCCTAAGGTTGCATACCACAAACCATTTGTACCTTCTCGAATTTCTCTTTTAGGTATTTACACATATAGAAGTTGATCATTAATTCCATCTGATGAAACACTACTAATAATTATTGACAATAATTGATAACTAAGTTGATCATTAATTTGAGATCACTTATGAGAAATTAGTCTTGGGTTGGTCCTAACAACATTTGTGCCTTAATGACGCTGGATTGTGTATTTTGGTTGAATGAGTTTATCATATATGACATGTATGCCAATTCAGCGTTGAAAAAAAAGATTTACAAGGCTGATTAATCGCCGTTTAGGTATTACTATGCCACCAACTTTGCCGATTTGTGTAAATCGGTCAAATGTGGTCAACTGCAATTAACGACTGACAATGTTGGTCAAACTTGCCGAAAACTTGCAAATCTGGTTGGAAATACCAAAAACTCGCCGCAAACTAGTTTTAATCACTTACATTCGTTGTTTATACCTATTACAAGATGTTTTTTTTTGTTTTTTAATAAATTTTGTCAGGAATATCCAAAACTCA
>CM040239.1:127963188-128078281 GCA_022545495.1 Chrysanthemum lavandulifolium
CGACTATTTGGGCAACACGTCTCTGAAACGTCTTCTTGGAATTTCGCTAGATCACGCAAAGGACTCAATGATCTAGAAGAGCGAGTGCGCATGCACTAGAGATAACTCTAAGGGATCTCGAGTTAAGAAGAAATGGAATTATGAAAATCTTCGAGATGAGAATGAGAATTATGAAGCGTTTTATAAAAATAGGGTGAGGAGAATCTTTATGGGTTTTACGGTTACGAAGCGTCGATATCACAACAAAATCAATTAACACAAAATCGAGGCAAAACAACGATGAACTTAACCAATAATCCAAGATGAATGGCTTTTTGAAAAAGGTACACCAATCACAAGGACACAAAGGCAAGTTTTAAATCTTTAGTTGGGAACTTATTATGGTCGCACCCAGTTAGGTAGTGCCTTGCCTTGGTTTTCGGTGGTAATCTTTTAAGTTGTTATTTATTAAAGAAAACAGCGATTCTTTTTGTATTTTTATTATTGATACATATATAGAAACAAAAGAAAAATATTTTTGTGTTTTATACGTTTTGGTCATTTTTTTGGGTTTTGGATTTTTAGAAGAAAATATGGATATATATATAGATGGATGGATGATATAAACAAATGAGTGAGTATTCAAACAACTAATCGCTAGGCGTAAGACAATTAGCCTGACTCCCGGCAATACGCCAAAATTTGATCTTGTAAAACAGTCAAGCTAAATCACACAAGCCCGCCACTTGTGAATGACGGACCGTAACCAGGCTTAAAACTGCTTTAGCACGAAATCAATGAAGATCTGAGGAGTATAGAGTCTCCCCGGGTCGTTATGTCCCAGCGAGCTATGCAATGATTTATCAAACGTACAGTGATCGAGGAGTTTGAACGGAAAAGGATTTGGTTATGATTATTACTACGGAATAAGCCAACAAACAACAACGGCTTAAATGCAAATTAAAGGAAAATAAAAAAGATAAAACCTATTAAATAAACGCTATCACTATTTTTAAAATGATGTTTTTGTTTTTATGTTTTTATAAAACTGAATTAAAAATCTACGCAACGTACAAATTAAAAAGTGAAACTTAATCAATATTAATCCTAAAAATATGAGAATGATATTTTTACAATACTAATGATAAAAGAAACTTTTTAGAAAAAAGAAAACTATTTTTATGACTAATTATCTAATTATTATTAATTAAAAACTATTTTTAACTATTTAATAATTAACTAAAATACAAGAAATGAGGAAACAAAGCTAGAAAAATAAAATTATGAAATGAAAAAGTCTAAAATATCAAACTAGAATTTTCAAAACTATTTTTGTATTTTTCTGATTAATTTTCTATTTTCTAGGAATTTTAAACTATTAAAAACTAATTAAATTACTAAAAATTACCAAATAAACTATGAAAAATCTGGAAAATTACTTTTTTCACTTCTTATATTTATCTAAACTTAATAAAATTGAAAAATTATTTTTTTGAACCTTTTCTGAATTTTTTATATTAAATGCTATTTAAAATTGCTTAAAAACTAGTTTAAATTAAGAAAAATAGCTAGACAACTTAGAAAAATCTGAAACTTTCAGGAAAACTCTAAAATGAAATTAGGAACATGAGAAAATTGGAAAAACAAGCACTTGTGTGGAGAAATTGAGAACTGATCAAACAAGTGCTTATTAATAAGCACTAAAATAAGCTACAGTGAAACAAACAAGCTACCTACTGATTACAGAAGTTCTATACTACTAAAAGTGACCAATTTCAACTAAAATCAACAAGCTACAACACTGAATCACACTGATCAAAGAGATTTGATGTTTGTGATTTTCAAGTTAAAACAGATTTGGGTGCTACTTTTGGACACATGCACAAGCTTGAAAATAAGCTCAAACTGAAAAATAAGAATTGGATCTTGGAAAGGACCTGGTTGAGATTACTTGAACCAAAATTAGACCATGGCTAGCTCTATTGAGCCACAATGCAAGAACCAATTCGAGAAAAAGCTCGGCATTCATCGAAAGGGCGGTGCAGGCACTTTGTGCCTAAAAGGAAAGCTTATTTGAAGCTTTTAAATAAATCACAAAATTCTACAAAAATCTTGATAAGAAGAGGACCAGTGAGCTTTTGAAATAGCAAGATTCATGAGTAAGTCCCGAAATGAACTCAAAACAATTCTTTCTAAATGAGCCCAAAACAGTTTTGCACTTTTGACTTTTGACAAAATGAAGAACTTTGACTTAAGTGAACTTTAAATCCAATTTTAGTGGTGAGATTAATGTTATCGATAAAATAAAGCTACTGCAAGCAATGTTATGGATATCTAAACACAAATCAAGGATTTGCCAATCCTTGATCTCAACGATTAATGAGCGAGACGAATAAAGTGAAATGTTGACTTTAGTGGTGTTGCAGACCAAAGTATTGATGGAAATGAGTTCAAATGATCTTAAGACACTTGAGACAACAATAGGCAATCAACGAACAAGTCTTAATAACGGTTAAACCATTCAATCCAAACACCCTTTGAGTTCTTGATTTAAGCTCAAAACAATTAAACAATGAAACAAGCGATTTAATGATCAAACTCACTTAATAACACTTCATTATCGCTATTTGAACAAGTTTTAACAAATTTAAACCACAAGAACTAACTATGCTAAGAAACTTATAAATTTGACTTACACATGTCCAAGCCACAATGGCTAGCCAAATGTGAAACAAGAACCTCTAACCTATATAATCCAACCCAATAAGCTATAATTCACCCCATTCCATGCCCGCAACAACCCATATCCATTCGCTTCAATTTTGTACCGTTTGACTTTTTGTTGACCAATATCAAAGAAATGTTGAGACTTGATTATAAGCACAAGAAGCTATTATAAGCTTAAATAAGCTTATATGAGATTGATAGTATTTGCTAAAGCTTTGACAAAAGAGTTTGAAACTTAAAATTCCAACAATGGGTATAAAATAATGAAACCGATCATTGCTTCCAATTCAAACTTGAAATGAGTTGTACACCCTTAAATCTTCGTTATTGGATACAAAATAACCTTGAAAATACAGATTGAAAGTATTTAAGACAAAATTACACTACAAACGACATACATGTTAAAAAAAATAAAAGCTAACTACTTGCTTGTTGCATCCCTTGGCCTTTTATACATCCAAGTCTGTCTCTCTCCTCCTTCTGAATAATTCCCAGCAATAAAAATGACCCTTGGATCACTCAAGTTGATCCTAGCCATTCAAATGGATTTGGCGCCAATTTTGGATTTAACAGCTAAGGCTTGAGTGAGGTTGGGATAATGCATTTAATGCTTCTTTGGCTCTTTCTGTTTGGAGGGGGGGAAATAGGGGTGATGATGGTGAGATGGAGTGTTAGCAGAAGAAGCAGGCATGGTGAAATGATGGAAATGGGTAACATGTGAGGGAGAGAGGGAAGGGAAGGGTCAAACCATTTGACCGGGTTTTAATAACAGGTGGGTTGGGTTGGATTCGGGTTTAAACCGGGTTGAGGGATTGGATTGGGTAAAACAATTGGGCCAAGGGTATTTGTTTTGGGCTTGGGGATTTATATAAGGTCCATTTGGTTTGTTTAAGTATTAATACAAGGGACCAAATATGTAAAACTGAAATTCCCAAGGACCAAACATGTAAATTATGAAAAGTAGTCAAGGGGCTGGTCTTGCCAAGCTTTAATAGTCCAAGGGTTGATTTTGACATTTTGAAAATTTCAAGGACTAGATTTGACCATTTGGATTTTCGTGGACTAAATTGTAATTTTCTCAAAACTTTTAGATTTTCCACCAAAGGACTAAATATGACAATTTATGATTTTAAAAGACCTTTGGTGACTTTTCTTCAAATTTTGGCTCGTGGACTATTTTGACAATTTTATAAACTTGGGGACTAAAGCCGCAATTTTGCAAATTTGATATGTTTTTCATCGATTTTGATATTTTTGCATTTAAAACACATAAAACACTGATTTGTGATATTTTGATCATTTTGATGTGTTTCGAGTGTTTTCGAGATGATTTTGCGCTTATATTGTACAAAAATGATGAGTATTTACACACTCATCGATCTATAAGAATACTTCTTGCGTATGCTTGTGCTAATGATCTAAAGCTTTATCAAATGGATGTCAAAAGCGCTTTTCTAAATGGTTTTATTAATGAAGAAGTATATGTAGCTCAACCACCGGCTTCATTGATTTTGAAAACCCAAACATGTGTATAAATTAAAGAAAGCCCTTTACGGTCTTAAACAAGCTCCAAAAGCTTGGTATGATAGACTCAAGTCATTTTAATTAAATACAACTATACCATGGGGTTAGTTGACAACACACTTTTACTATGAAAGAGAGTCACATATAATCATAGTGCAAATATATGTAGATGATATTATATTCGGATCCACTTCAAGACATGTGTGATGATTTCCTAAAATCATGCATGACGAGTTCGAGATGAGTATGATGGGAGAACTTAGTTTCTTTCTTGGTCTACAATCAAACAAGTAGAAGATGGTATCTTCTTTAATCAATCTAAATACATAAAGGAGATGTTAAAGAAATTCGGTCTAGAAGAGTCGAAACCAATTAGGACACCAATGTCATCCGACACCAAACTCACAAAAGATGAAGGCGGCGAATACATCGATAATACTAAATATCGTGGCATGATAGGTAGTCTTATCTACCTCACGGCAAGTAGGCGGATATCATGTTTAGTGTTTGCTTATGTGCTAGGTTTCAAGAAGACCCTAAAACATCACACCTAGAAGCCGTAAAAGGATATTTAGATACATTAAGGTACAACACAATTAGGATTATGGTATCCTAAGGGCACGGGAGTAGAAACAATTGTATATGCGATTCGACCATGCGGTGATTATGTTGATAGAAAAGTACAAGAGGGTATGTACTTTCATGGGATGTTGTTTAACATCTTGGTTTTCTAAGAAACAAACGGCACTAGCAATATCAACAACCGGCCGAGCACGTCTCCATCGGCAAAGCATGCCAACAAGCACTATGGATGAAACAAGCGTTAGTCGACTCGACATTCATCTAAGCGACATAGCCATCCTATGTGACAACAAAGGTGCCATCGACTTAAGCAAGAATCTGGTATTGCATTCTCGCACAAAGCATATAGAGATTCGTCATCACTTCTTAAGAGACAATGTTCAAAGGGAACATCTCTATTGAGAAGGTAGCATTCGAAGACAACATAGCCGACGTCCTCACCAAAACGTTGAAGCGGGAACAATTCAACCTACTTCCGTCTTGGTCTTGGTCTAATGGAACAAACGTCAGAACTTATTTGACTCTACAAGGTATGTAAACACTAGCCTTCTTCTTTCTGAGTCTAGGATCTCTATTTCACGCACAACTCACAAACAATACGGGAATTTTCAAAACCCAAGATAAGTTTTCCACTTATAGCTTTCTTATTTTTTAAGTTGCAAACACATAACTACATACACATTTTCAAAGAAAACTTCTTTTCAAAATGTTTTCTAAAAGGATGATACCTTCCCGTATCAATTTCACAAAAGCAATTTCTCACGTCTAGGACAAATCGCTTTTTCATTATTAATACAAAAGTAAAAACCCGTTTTCATTGCATCTCATGTCTTTTGAATGCTAAAGGGGACACATAACTAATATGTGTTTTCGGGTACATTCATTTAAGCAACAATGAATTAGGAGCATTGATAACACTAAACTACGTACTCATGTACTAAATATGTGTTTTCGGGTTATCTCAATAGGATGCTTTTCTACTTCTAGTTTACTTTTATTTTTCTTTTTAGGGGTCGAGATAACCGCAACTCCAAATAGTTTGCATATAGGCACACTAGGCAAAAATGTTTCCAAAGGAAAATTGTGTCTTGCACGAATCACCGAGACCCACGGATCCCAGCCTTCATCTTTGGACGGATCCCTCGAGGAAGGATCCGTGGGATCCGTGAGACGAAGTCGCTTTTATCTTCTATTTTTCTCACTTTGGATGAAAAATCCACATTTGTTTTATTTTTTGGAGTATGCTCTTTAATGCTTATGTTCTTATGATCACATGCCTTAAATTCATATCTAATCATTAGATTTTAATCCACATTTTGGGTCAAGCATTCATTACAATGCTTTGTTTTTCTATATATAGAACTCCCAAAATGCTTGCATAATCCGTCCCATCCTCACAAACAAAATACACCATGTCATCCACAAATCCTTTAGATGAATCACATAGTACAAACAATCATCTCCATGAAACCCAAACCTTTGTACTTCCACCTTCCAAAATACCAAAATCAAACTCTAGGATATCCGCACGGATTAACATCCGATCTTGTTGCTTAGAAAAACCATCATCATATGGCTCATCACCATCAACTAACTCACCACAAGATGCTTCCATTATAGCACCTCCTTCATCACCAACGAGTACACCAACTTCATCACCAAATCATTCACCACCTAAAATCACTCTTTTGGAACTCCTTACGACTCCAACAAGATCTCCACAATCAAAGCAAAAAGAATTAGCCTTTTTGACACCTCCAACTTCTCCAAACACAATATTCAATGATCTTGAAACATCACCACCTCTAGCTCCCATTAAACTACAAGAACATCTAGGTTCTTTCCCACCACCACTTCCAATCATTCCGGACTTTGATCCGTATTTTCCTATTTTTCCACCACAACTTCCGCAACTCACAAATCAAAACAAACCGGAAGATTTCCGTACTCATTACCCACATCACCTACATTGTGAACATTGCCAATCCACTAGGGAAATTGCAATATAAGTTAGGGAAGAAATGCGATTCATACTCAACCTCATCCTTGATCGCATCAATACCATTACTCATCCAAACCTCCATCCATAACCTTATGCAAGCATGGAAGGAATCATTACTACTATTTTCTATTTTTAGTATTTTTTTCTTTTGAAGTCATTTTCAAGAACAAGTCTTGTTCTTATTTTTACATGCTTGTAGGTGGCATAAATACCACTACAATTTGTTGTTTTATTACAAGGCCTTGTTTACATACCTTGGCTCCCAATCTTGATTCTCGGCAATCACAAGATTATTTAAGCATGTTACTAACCTTTCTCTTGTAGGACTTTTTTTCTTCACTTGGCGCCCAAACTAGGGGAGCTACCGTCGGGGAGTTAGCGATCGTGGACTATTTTTCCATACTTTTATTTCTTCCAGGGTTAACTTTTGTTTCGACAAAAGGGAGAAGAAGTAAACTTAGGGGCTTTCAAAACTTACATCTATTCTTAAGTTTCACTCATCATAACATTATGTTTTGTCATCAACAAAAGGGAGATTGTTAATACAAATAAACCGTAAAACGTTTATTAATATTTTGCGATCTCTTTGTGTTTTGTTGATAACAAATATAATGTTATCTTAAGTACAATTATAAGGATACATGTTATTTTGTAAAGCATTTACATATAGCCATTTAAATACAAAATGTAGTAATTAAGCATTTGTTGTAATAGTTTATTAGGATGGGTATATACCACAACCCATGGACCATAACCCATGGATCATAACCCATACCAAGTTGGCTAGATACAATGTATACTTAGATACATTGAATCTAAAGAAACCCATGGACCAACCCATAACCCATGACCCATAACCAAAACCCATGGGCAAGAGGAGCGTCCCACGGATCCCTAGGATTACACTAGACGGATCCCAAGTGGGAGGGATCCGTGATTCGAGGAACAGGTGGAAGAATTTGCCTATAAATGAGAGTCATTTCTTCATTCTAACTCACCCTCTTCTTACTAAATCTCTCAAACACTCTCATTCTCTTCTAACACATAGATCACTTGATCTAGAGAGTTGTTCTTCTTTCTTTCTATTGTGATCCTCATATAGGTCCTTCTACAGGCGAGATCACGAGCATTTTACAAGTCATCCAAGCAAGGGGTCCTTGATTGATTTGTCACTCGCAAGATTTTTGTAGCAAAGATCTTGTATTTGATATTTCACATATTTGTTGTGTAATAGTCGTGTTGGTTTGGTCCACCGTGTTACGGACTCGGTATCTAGCTTTGTACCGAAAAAGGTGTAAGCAACGTTGTGAAGGCTTCTCCGCCAAGTGAAGGAGTTTGTTGACATAGTGCTTGAACTCGAGTAGGTGACTCGGGGGTGGAGTAGGCAAGGAAGGTGTCCTTGTAGCCGAACCACTATACATCGGTTGTGTGTTTTCTATCCCTTTGCTCTACATTATTTACTTGCTTTATCATTAGATCTATACTTTCTCTACATCCATAAGATCTCACATATTAACGAATCTAAAGTTTTTGAAACTAACTTAAAATGGGCAAAACTATTCAACCCCACCTTCTAGTTTTCCACACATATAACAAATAATGATCGAGTTCGTCCAACTGCCATTGACAATTATATATGACTCATGACACCAAATACGCTCCTTAATAAAAACATTTGGGTCCCACATAGATATCAAACCCCCTGATCTACCTCGAGCCATACTACATGCGAAATCGAATGAATAGTTGCCCCACATTGTTTTGAGACGAAACAACTCAAGACGTGTCATCTTAGATTCCTGCACACTTAAAAACTGCACATTGTGATTAAAACATAGATCTTTTATCCATTTACGTTTCCTCCTCTTCTTAGAGCCACATATATTAATGGACAAAACATTCATTTATCAATCATATTCACTCCTATTCCATCGATCAACCTCTTTAAAGATTTTCTGCATCCTTTCACATCAAAGCCCAATGTGCCGCCTAATTCGATCATTCGTGACATCTCATAAATCAAAGACACTCCTCTAATATCTTTCTTCCTATAATGCGCAAATGAGGTCGAGCATTTACTTGTCCTTGAAGAACATGACGGTTGATTACCTTTCTTTGATTTAAAATTCTCGAACCCTGGTGGGCGACTCAAGTCAGACGTGTCATCAACTTGATTGGAATCATCGTTACAATGCCCGCTTCCTGGTTTTTCTATACATTGATCATCCACCCTTACACTTTCCTTCATCTTGCACCTTACTATTTTCATCATGCCCTTGCTCAATGTCTATATTATGCACCGTGTCCTCTAGATCACACTCAGACTCCACTTTTTTAGAATCACTCGCATTGGTTTCCATAATGCCTTCATCAACATAATGAGCAGATGACATGTCATCTACAATGTTAATGCTCCAACTTCTTAATTCATGCACGTGGACATCAAAAATCTTACCATTAATTTCAATGTTCACCATTTCAGAAAGGAATTGGTGTCTTTTGGTGAGGATACATATTCTACCCTGGCTCATTGTCGCCGATTGATCCACTTCAAAAAACATGAACTTCCCGAAAAGACTCTCCACTTTTTTGAACGCATTCGATCCCCATGCATAAAGAGGAAGTCCGTTAATCTCTACCCAAATCATCCTCTCATCCACCTTAAAACTCGGTGATACATTCCTAATCGATGAACAAAACTGCTTCATACAAACATTGTCTTTAAATGATGAACAAGACTTCGCCGACGGGAAAAGAATCCAAACCCATAAACCTCCAACATGATGTATCTTTAACTCAACATACCCTTCATTCCTACATAAACCATACATATTGCTCAATGTGTCCACGTCCTTCAACTTTGCCAAAACCACCTTATTAGTTTCATCAATCTTAATTAAGTCTTGTTCATCTAATTTCAATGATTGAACAGAGGCAACTAGTGTAGATTATATCTTTGTTTTGCCACTACCATGTACCACAGATGCGTATGATTGTTTCATAGGGGGGATACCTGTGACATTTGCGTTTCTATTATGAGAATGACCTTGTTCTGATCTTATGGAAGCATGTTGATTCGATTGCACATGCTGATTCATCTTCGTTTCACCTCTACCCTGCCTCTGAAAGCGTGCCACTGCAACAAAAACATGAAAATTCCCGATCCATATATTTGATAAAGATCGAGCAAAATCAGCACCATTCGATATCCCCATAAACCGGACAAAACCAAATCGTTTTCCCAGTTTTGATTTCTAATTTGCAATGAATGCATCAACCAAACGGCCATATGGGGCGAAAACTTTCCATAATCCTTTGGCGTCTAGGGATAATGGAAAATTCGTTACGTAAAAAGATGAAGCACCTTCTCCACATCCTTATAGAAAGGGTTAGGGATCGGTTTCGATGGCTGATTCTTGTCACGAAAAACCCATGTCCATCCATTTTCATCAACGTTCTTATTCAAATTCCGAGTCATGATAACCCTAATTTTTTATCAAGAAAACGAAATTGGAAAATTAAGTAGTGATTAAACAATGATTTAATAAAAAGATAAGTTAAGAGATAAATTGAAATGAATCAATGATGTAGAATTGAGTGATTTAATAGTAAATGAACCAACCTGATGAAGTGATTTTTAGGGTTTGATGAATTTGGGAAAAAAGTACACGATGAAATTGGGGGAAAATGTTAATCGTCACCCATGTCCATCCATTTTCATCAACGTTCTTATTCAATTTCCGAGTCATGATAACCCCAATTTTTTATCAAGAAAACGAAATTGGAAAATTAAGTAGTGAGTAAACAGTGATTTAATAAAATAGATAAGTTAAAAGATAAATTGAAATGAATCAATGATGTAGAATTGAGTGATTTAATAGTAAATGAACCAACCTGATGAAGTGATTTTTAGGGTTTGATGAATTTGGGAAAAAATGTTAAGTCTTTTAATGTATGCTTTCGTTAAAAAAAAATTGACTTGTAAGATGTGATTGCGATCTTTTCTTGAATGTTTTGAAGTTCATTTCTAACTTAATGGTATTCTAGAGGGTTTTGATTATTCATATGCCCTCTAAACTATAATTTTAACCCCTATTTATTAGTTAATTTAAACTTTTTGTTCGGGAGAGTGAAAATACCTATTTCGAAAAAACAAAACATATAGTTAATCTTATAGTGATTAAATAACAGCTTTATAGTGGTTGTCAATTGACCATTCATCAAAGACCAGCTCCAAACAATGTTTAATTGTTTCCAGCTAAGCAAAGGAAGTTGGAAACAAAATAAGGACATTTTTTTTCTTTTGAAATGCAATAAGAAATAAATATATATATCAAAAGGCAGCATCACAAGCTACACAAACTAAACAAAGCATATCACAACTGCTTGGACGAACCATCTTCACCTATATGCTATATGGGATTGGGGTTGTACGAGTTTCAGGGTTGTGACTGGGTAGTATTTCCTTTGGTTGCCAAGCCAGACCGATTTCTATGGTCATGTATAAACTTACATCGGTCCCCGAATTTATACGAACCTTTGTTAAAGTGATTACATATTTGCGGTAAAGATTATGTTTTAGGGTGGGTACCTTTCGTGTCCGTTTTGGTTGCCATAAGGACGGTGGGGGACGAGCTACTGTTGTCCTAGGTGTTGCCCTGGTTAGTGGCTTCTTGCAAGCTAGATTCTTCAGGCAACAACATGTTGCGAGCAGTTTCGAATTTAAGGAAAGGTTCGGTGAGACGTATGAGTCGAGCTATACCCTTATACTGCGCGTCAAGTCCATTTACTGCATACATAACAAGATTTTTATCACTAACCTTTTCTCCTAGATTAGCCAATCGGTCCGCCAAAGCTCTTATTTGGTTCAATAAGCGTTTATGGTGAGGCTGCCAAGCTTGATAGACCGAAGCTCACTATCAAGGGTTATTTCACGTGCGTCTTTGTTGTCGTGAAAGAGATCCTTAATGTGATCCTACAAAGCTTTTGCATTCCCAGGGGTTGCAACAACTTGGTCTTGAAAAGATTCTTCTAGGGTACTGAGGATCCATACCTTTACTAGGTCATCTTGTTTGTTCCATTCAGGGTCATTAGAGCTTGTAGAAAAACCCTCGATATGAGTTTTAATCCAAGGCTATCGAGATGGATTTTGAGGAAAGAACACCAGGTGGTATAGTTGTGTTTTTCAAGGCTCAACTTGATAGGTATATTAAATGGAATGATTTTATTGGTGGATGTAGGTGTCTTGTTTGTTATGATGGGGTCATCACTAGCCATTTGATTCGATGGATGGAGGCCTAGGGTTTAGTTACAGAAGGTGCGGTGCTTAGGGAGAAGGGATATGAGATAGACGTAGGATGGGAGGGAGAATAGGGAACAAAATATTTTTAGGATCGTAGTATTATTTTAGCCTGATACCATATTGAATGGTATAACTGTTACATTGATTTATTCCATAAACATGATACATATATATATAGGTTACAAAAGATGATTCTAAAATAGCTACAACTGGGCTAGGCCTAAATACAAATGAGAGCCAATTGGGCCTAAAACATACAATCGACTAATAATACCTACAATTTGTAGAAGCTAAGCATACAAAAGATGAAGAAGAAAAAAAAATGCCGAATGGCAAAGAATAAAATCCAACAACTCTCATCAGTGAATATAGAGACCCTCCATCAGATGCAATAAGCAATATCTAGAACCAAACAATATCAATTGGCTCCATCCAAGTCCAAAACATAAGATCAAATTCCATTATACACAAATCCTAGACGATCTTGAAGCCAAACACCCAAACACACATATATTTTAACCTTTGGATGCATTTACCGGGTCAGTGCATCAATCATTCCACGACGTAATTTTCCTTTTGCTATGTGTGAAACCATAAATACACAAGAACTTGTACTTCGCGCATATTATAGTTAGGTTCGATATCTTATTTTGAAACACTCTCTTGTTATGAATAGACCATATTAATTACAACATTAATCAATAGATAAAAACCTAAGTACAAAAGTAAGCACCTGTAGCAATTTGACTTAATTGATAGATAAAACCTACAATAAAGTACGAAATTAAAATTAAAAAAATTTATGTTGGGTAAAAGAATCCTAACGAGTATGTGTATTATCACCCAATTCCAGAGATACTCCTAATTTTATACTCCGTAATAAATAAACAAAGGTGGATTTTTTTGATAATGCATTATTTTTTTAATGTATAAACTAATAGGAAAACAATGCTACTATCGTTAATATTTTGAAGCATAATGTATTTCTTTTTTTACTCGGTCAAACAAACTACCTATATCTATATCTATATCTATATCTCAGATATCTATATCATATCTATACTACTTTATAACGACGGTGCCTTCTAAAATTGTAATACTTAAAATTGAAATTTTTACTTGCTTATTATGGAAAGAGTTTTTCTAACCAAAAATTAAGATAAGGAGCCCAATCATGAGATGACATGTACTACTTCTTAACAAACCCAAGTTCTAACTTCTAACAAACTCCAAACCTAACTCCTAACTACTAAAAATTAAGATAAAGAGCTTAATTATAAAACGACGTATATCGTTCTCAACTAAAATTCATTTTTATTTTAAATTAAAATATCTTTTATCTACTTATTTTTTTATAATCTAGTTTACCATATTTTCTAAAATTTTACGCTCTTTAATTCAACATCCATTTTGATATATTTTTATGAGTTTTAGTTTTATATTTTAATGGGTTTATTTTATTTTAATTCAAAATTTTACAACTTTAACCTTTATTTCATTTATTTCAATCAATATAATCTTGATTCACAAAATCATATACTTTTGGGGTAGTGTTTGTGCTGTAAGAGATCATGCAGTATTTCTATATGCGGAATAATGATGTCATGAAAGCTACGGAAAGTTACAGAACCCAAACAAACACTTACAACTAACACATATACATTCAAGTGTTGTGAAACGAATTCACTAAACGGTAAGAAACACATATAACTATACTTATCGCCACATGCATGCACTATCCATTAGTTACTTTATAATGCGTTTAGGCCTTCTAAAATTAGAAGGCTTAAAATTCAGATTTTTAAAATTCTTATTATGGAAAGATCTTCACATAAAACACACACACCGCTCTCTTCTCTCTACCCTCGCCACCACCTCTTCTCCCAAGAACCACCGTCGTCGTCCGCCACCACCGTTGTCGGCAAATTTTCCTACGAAATCTTTTTCTTGCCGATTCGATAGATCGGTTAACCTACATTATTTTAGAAGATTTTGAGCCATCGGCTCCCACCACACACCACCCACGCCACCACCACCGCCACCACCATCTCATCACATCACCACCTGTAAATAGTCGTCGGTGACCACGCAGCATTACGTGCATCTTCTAGTATTAGTATAATTAACAGACTTTACATTATCAACTGTGATTCTGTGAAATATAGTCTCTCTTTTCTTCTTTTCTTTTTTGGTGCAGGATATAGTCTCTGTTCCCACTGTTATTATCAATAACCAAAAGTTGCATTTCAAATAGGCGTAAATAATACCACGTGTAACTGATTAAATGTCTTTTATCTAGACTCTTGAATGTTGCAATAATCAACTAAATCTAAAATAGTATAGTTAAAAAAAAAAAAAAAAAATAGTTAAACTTAATTACAGAATACGAACTAATTACTAAAGGTAACAATTCGTAATGTTAACAACTAAAGGCAAAAGATCGTAAAGTCTTTATCATTTTATGCTATATTGTCTCTCTTCGCTTTAACGACTCCGTAAGGTTGCATACCACAAACCATATTTTGTACCGTCTCGAATTTGAAGAAATTCCATCTGATGTGACACACTACTAAAAATTCTAAAGAAAACTGATAACTTTTGTTTCATTAACATGTTTTAGGTATGAATCTAACTACCACATTTAATCGGTAAAAAGTGACTAAAAAGTCTAAATTTGAACAAAATAATTTTGTTCGTTTTGTATAATTGTCCTGAATTATTTGAAGTGATTGTTTCTACAATTTATTTATTAAACCAACATAATGCGATAATAAGTAACTTATGTAAATATGAAACAAGACTTTTTATCATAAATATAAAATAGTTAATAAACCATCAAATATATTATATTAACACAAGTCTTCAATCTATTATCGAGTAAGAGCCAATAAGACAAACTCCCCACCTCTTAATAAGTAAGATGTCATATGTCTGACCGAGTATGAGTCAAAAGAAAAAAAACAAACAACACTAATGTCTTACCGCATCTGACTCGGTAAGAGTAAGAGGCTAGACATTTTTTCAAAAAACAAACACACCCTAACTTGATCACTCAAGATCACTTATGAGAAAGTAGTCTTGGGTTGGTCCTAACAATATATTTCCGGGGGTGCTACCAATCTATGTTCAAGAGTACCATTTTGGTTTATTGTGCCTTAGATCACTGATGCTGGATTGTGTATTTTGGTAGAATGAGTTTATCATCTCTGGCATGTATGCCTATTTCTCTTAATAAAGAAAAACATCAGCCTTGCCTATAGAGATATGGAGTTTCCTAAATTATTCAGAAAGCATTTAACCCAAAAGCAATACCTAACTTAACCGAAAACCGCCTGACCCACTTATTTGGTTTTGGGTGAATGGAGCATCGGCTGGTTAATTGGTCCTAACCGAGATAACCAGCTAACTACCTATATATCCATGACTCGTTGCACTTAGCATTGCAAATTCGTTACTTATAATCCAGTTCACTTGTTCTACATATTCTATTTTCCAAGCTACCCAAATATCCATCAGAGTTTTAGTGTGCTCGTGTCTATTTTATACACATTTGAACAAATGAGATATTGTGAAGCTAAAACGACGGTTAACGATTGAGTAAATTTAAAATTTTAACAAAGACGAGCTAAATAGGTGATCACTTGCTCAAAAAACTTAGCATTATAATTCTATTTGTATTGCGAAACTATTAAAGATGTCAACTACATTCGTTGGACGCTGTTTCACAATACAGATAGAATAGCAGTCTCCACTTCTTAGTGATGGACATTAAACAAAGGGATGGAGGGGACATAAACAAAGGGGCCACTGCCTGATCTAGAGTCAGAGTTCGGGACCAAATATAATGCCACCATGACAATGATCATGGTCTGGTTATCAAAGTTGGTCTAGGTGCAGTTTATGCGGTATCCCACCGCAGGGCAGGGCCTAGTCCCAGCTTTTTTCTTTTAAGGGTCAAAACATGCAACCGGGCCATCATCAATTAGCAAGCACAATAATACGTAGCCAGATAACAGCATGATTATGCATAAACTCCACATTCATAAAATACTACAGGTTTGGAAAAAGTACGATTATCACAGATTGACAGTCATTCATTTATGCTTAATTATAAAAGTTCTTACTAGCCCGCGAGATATAAATTCACAATCACCCTATAGCCATGATAAAACTTTACTCATCTTTAATGACTTGTGTTGTAGTTGGAGTGTCTTCCTTCTCCTCTGTAGCTTCTGTTGGCTCTGAAACATGAGCAGCAGCCGTAGATGGTTCAGCTGCATTTGACTCGGTAGTTTCAGCTGGTTCAGCTGCAGTTGATGCCGCGGGTGCATCTTCGGGCTTCTTGATAGTTCCAACCTTGACATACTTGCTCATGAACTTGTATTCCCAATCTTGCAATGCATCAAGCTCGAAAGCACCAAGACCAGTGAGATCACCATTCAGATCTTTCTCTTCAAACGACATTTTTGCAAGAGCTCTGCTGGCATCTTTTCCTGCAAACAATGCATATGGCCCACCTGGGCCGTAGAACATCCTGAGAGGAATTGCAATTCATATTCATTAGTTGCTGATTTGGAAAACAAGAAAAACAACAGGAATACGCTTTAAATGGTAATTTTAGATGTTTTAACGAATACAGCAATGACATAGAGCAAAGACTGGAAACGAATAGTAAAGGATAACATATATTACTCAAAATGAACATACCAATAAGGCAATAAGAGGAGGATTGCACATAAACAAAACATGTTTTTAGTCAATTCTACTTTACGAAACGTACTTACACTATCAATATCTAAGGCATACGTTACAGGTTTACAAATTAACACGGGTAAAACTACCATGATTATAGATATACAGGAAACCAATACCCTTATTCAGTTATTTGAATATTAACTACTAATATAGATCCTTCAAAATTAAATTTGAGGACTGTTGACAAATATAGAAATTAACTAAAAGTTACATTATCACATTCTTTTAACGCACAATGCCCTACCAAATAAGAGTGCATAATTTTAGGTAGACTCAGTAAATCATGAAGATAGTTACACTGCAACACAAGTTAGGTGAGCATCTAATCTAAATGTACAGGTTGCAAAATTGGTAGGTGAGAACTAACTTTCATTTGGTGTACATATCAACACATATACATGTACCATGTATGCAAAACAACATCATCCACCCAACAATACTGTCACTAAGAAAAACTTGCTATGCAAATCTGAAAAACACTAAGAAATTATCACAACAATTTCCACAAATTACTAAACGTAGCACTAAGACATCAAAACCTACTCAATCTATAACCCAAAAAAATCGAACAAAGAAAAACAGCAGTACCAACACTCCACACATATTCCACGGTTGTGCTTCTTTCGATTTCATCGTGATAAAAACTAAGTTTGACTTCAAGTCAACACATATGAATATCATCATAAATTATAAATCATATCTTGTTAGTTATCAAAGCATAAGACTATCTTGGGGATGTTTGTTTAAGACTGTGTGTGTGCTTATGAACTTATTCAGGGGGTGGTTGTTTCGGCTATATTAGCCGGTTTATGGTTTATTTGGTTTTGGGCTTATGTTTAAGCTCACTTTTTGTGGCTTATTTTGAAACTTTTCGGCTTATATAAGCTTATCAGACATGATAACATGATAAGCTTATATAAGCGAAAAAGTTTCAAAATAAGCCACAAAAAGTGAGCTTATAAGCCGAAACAAACACCCCCTAAGTTATTACTGTAGTATATAATTCAATAAGTCTAGAAGTTAGCCGGAAAATTTAAGCTTTTAAAATATAAAGCCTGAGACAAAAAGTATAAAAAATAAAAAAAAATTCATTGATCCCATAACTTTTTATATATTTATTCCCCAAAAAGTAACATCAAAAAGTTAAAATCAATAAAGCTAGATTCACAGTTTTCAATAAAAAATTATAAAAAAATAAAAATATACCTGCTTTGAGTGACGTCATAGATCTGACCTTTAATAGCCATAAGAAGAGGCTTGGAAGCATCATTCCCATCATACCCTTTAAGCTCCTCTTCAGAAATCTCACCTAGCTGAACCGGCGGCGGCAACGGCTGAGACTCTTCCTCGTATGACCGAGTACGGGGTTGTGGGCGGGTGTCGGCGCCGCCACCGAATATGATGGAGAAGATGTAGTAGACAGCGATGGCGGCGGCGATGACTGTGAAGAAGGTGTTGGGTGAGAGGCCGGTGTAGGCTGTTATGGATTTGTTAATTGTCTCCATGAATTCAACGGCCATTCTTTTGTTTTTTTGGTTTGGTTTGACGGGAAGTGTGTGTGTGTGTGGAAAAAGATGGGAATTGGGGTTGTGTATATATATTATCAAGTTATTATTACTTTTTCTTTTCCTATTTTTAGACTTGTCTTAAATTTTTAAACCCTTTAATTAATTAGTCTCATTGCATGAACATATGTTTTAACGTTTTATTGACTTTTTTAGTTAGAAGTTGAGATTGAACTCATTGCCAAAAAAAATTAAAATCATGCTTGACCAATTAATTAAACATTTACGGTGAAAATTGATACAACTTTATAGTTCGAGTTGTTTTAAATTTAATATCTAAAAATAAATAAGAAAATTTGATGAGTTTTCGAATTAGTTTTAGGGATGTTTAAGAAACCAAATGTAAATCAGACAATTATGGAATATCTTTCAGAAATCAGAATCAGAAATGTAAAACGTTAATCGCAAAATCATAATACGAAATTTCTAGTTTGTATCTTTTTTCAATAAAAGTGTTTTGTAAGTTAATTGTTAAACGTAATTATAAGATGTAAAATGACGTAAAGGACATATACATAATTATAAACAAATGTTTAGAGGTATATCAAGAATTTAAAGTTTTAGCATTCAAAACGTTTAAAAACCATGAATCAATCTTTTCATTTGTGTATTTATTTGTTTAAATAAAATGTTAAACGATCCAAACGTATCCAAACAGAGCTATTTATTTTAGAATAGATTATTTTATAACAAAAAGCCAATAAAATAAAAGTTTCTCGCAAACTTACTTAAAATTATTATTATGGATTCAAAGAAATGTTAGTTAATAAAATAGTAGTAAAGTTGTCTTTTTGCATCGAGTGATAAATAAAACAGTAATGATTATGTTTTTGATAACGGTGTATTTTTTATATACGAAAGGAGTCGAATCGAGCTATACATGTCTATTATTTATCGAGCACAAATTTAAAATTTAAAGCTCAACCGATTTTGAGTTTGAGTTTTAGTAGTTGAGTCGAGATTGAACTGTAATCAGTTTGGACTCAGTTTGATTACCCTTGTCCATAATTATATAATTTTGACTTTTTTACCCCATAGTATTTTATCTCTCGAAAAAGCATATCTACAAACCTCCCTAAGGCAAAAGAGAAAACAAATTAATAACTTTTCTATAATAATTAATACTTTACAAATTACTTTATCTAATATATTCACAAAAAGTCATTGTGTTGTAGTTCATCAAAGTCATTATGTTAAGATACTTCAATTAAGTTATTCCTATAATGTAAAAAACCATACACATAGTGTGTTTTCTTTAGCGTCGACGAACTTTGCTCAAGTTAGCATTAGAGATGCTTTTATGTTAATCCAAATTTATTAATAATAATGATACTTTTCTAAAAGTAATTTAAGATACATGAGGTACTTACTATTAGAACATCTTCAATAATAAAAAGAAGCTATTGGGGACATTTTTTTTGCCATGGCATTCTTCCATTACCTTTCTAGCTACCTATAATGATTAAATCAACTTCGCTGCAAAATAAATAAATAATATTTTATTTTATTTTTATTATTTTTTTATAAAAACAAAATATTATTAAGAACCTAAAAAAAAATAAAAATAAATAAATAAATAAATGAAAGGTGATTGCTAAAAGAACCCTCGAGTCTTTGAGAAAAAGATAGTGTTTGCTCTAAGGACAAAAAAACTTTTTTATATAAAAAAAAAAAACTTATCTTTCTACTTTGCATTAAATATGCTCTTATAAAGTTGCTAACAATAAATATTATAACCGATGTATGCAATGAAATTAAAACTTTGATGGAAATCTCCTATAAAATATAAGCATAATCTTGTTACTTTATTAGGATTTAGGATAGCTGAGTTTGTAAAAGTTTGACTATTATCGGCAAGAAATAATAGGTCAACAAACTTGAAATTGCCACGTTACTTTTTCAAAAGAGAATTTTTTATCCCGTTCGAGTCGACATAACTATAAATTTAGGCCTCCTGGATTACACATATAATAATTACACATGAAAATATTCTATAGTAAATACATATAAAATAAAACAGAAAAAACACATGTCATTGGACTAGTATTTCCTAAATAATGACCTTAACATATAACATGAAAATATATTTTATTTATACACAACAACTATATATTCGTGTGTTATTTCGACCAAACATAATTTTCATGTTTTCTTCACCTCACCATATGGCTTAAATTATAAAGTCATCCACCACTACTTAATTCATACCGTCCGCTGTTTTGTCTTATTTCTATTGTTCTCTGCATGTTTTAAAAGATTCAATTTTCTGGAAAGCTATAAACATAAACTATATTTCTTTTTTTGTCAATTTATGATCTTTATTATTGTAAATAATAAAGTATTATAGTTCGAATCTTATATCGTTCACTTCAAAATATTAAGATGCCCTACATATACTAAAGGAAAAAGTGTGGCATGATCTAATTATTCTTTACATATACATCTAGCCCTATATAATAACTAATGTATCACTTCTTTTTAGTATGTTCAGAAATTAAATATATTTTCTATTTGTAAAATTACTTTAGAAAGTTACAGTAGTATCTTTTCCATTTTAAAGATAACTTGATTTGAGACGTGATTCAATGACTGAAGAAGTAAGTATTTATCTAAATAAAAATTAAGAAAACTAATAGATCAAAACACCAAAATGGTTAATAATGATTGGTAATTCACAAGTTTTGTATGAGACTGAGAACACTAAAATAAGCATACAACATGAAATGAAAAGGATTGCATTCTGTCAAGATGACTTATTTTTATTGACTAAATGTTATTTTAAAACTATATCTTCTGAAAATATTACAATTCAAATGTACATATGTCTACCATAAGTTTTTTTTAATAGTGTCGTGTAAATTATGCATTTTTCTTGGAATGAATATAATACAGCGTTTGACTTGAGATATTGCTTTCTTAAATTGAGTAAAGTCTTTATAGATGAACAAATGGCAAAGAAAATAATTTAAGTAATTATAAGTAATTGACAAACACGCGAAAAAAAAAGGAAAATATCGTGTTCTATACTTCTATCTATCTAACATAATCATCAAAACTCTATATAATTTGAACACACGACAAATGATTAGAACCCTTCACTAATCTTGTAAGATGTTACTGACAATATAGGACTTGATTCGAGATTAAGTTTTGTGTTGATTGAAGGTATAACAAACACTATGGATTTTTATTATTTATTTATTTATTATTATTATTTTTTAGAACGTCAACTAATTATCTCACAATATACAACCACAATTATCTCATATATCATAAGTAAGACTTGAACCCACGACCATTTGGTTGAGGATCTTCTCACTCGATAAAAAGTATCATTTGGACACAAGCCCTTTGTACTATTGAAGAAAAACATATTCTATTGATAACAAAACACTTTTATTTCACAAAACAAGTTTACAATCACCAGAAAACTATTCTCAAACAGTTTATCTAAACAAGAACACAATATTTGATCTCAATCAAATATAACAATATCAGAACATCAGTAACAAGTGTTTTGATCAAGGGAATCAAGAACACAATTAGGGTTTACAAGAGCAATATTTTAGAGAGAAGTATTTTTTTAGAGAGAGTCGTATTCAGAAATGATAAGAGTCTTTCTCTTTATATAGCCAAAGAATTTAAGTCTTGCACCTTCTTCTTTATCAACTTGCTATAACTGACCCAAAGTATACCACAGCTTAAAATATTTGCACTTCAAGTCCCTCAAGATTCATAGAACTTCAACATCCAACTCTTTAACTTCTCATCAACAAATAAGCTTATACATAATAATCTGCAATCACAATAAGCAGTATCAGATTACAAATAAGCTCTTAGATTATAAATCTCAACATCCCCCCTTAATCTGATATCTGATATATGTCAAACATGTTAAGATTTTTGACCAAAAAATTATGTTGTAATGTATCCAACCCTTTTGTAAAGATATCTGCAATTTGATTTGCATAATCTACCTTAATTGTTTTAACAACACCATTTAATTTTTTTCTCTAACAAAATGCAAATCAATCTCAAGATGTTTAGTTCTTTCATGGAAAACTGGGTTGGCTGCTATTTTAATAGCAGATTTGCTATCACATTGAAGAGGAACATATAAAAGACCAGATATATTAAGATCTTTTAAAATTTTAAAATCCAAATTACTTCATCAGATTTATCAAGCAAGAGCTCTATACTGCTTGAAGAGAACTTTTGAGAGAGTAGGTTGCTTTTACTTTTCCAAGATTCTAAAGACTCATTTAAGAATACACAATAGCCATTTAGCCAAGAATGATCTTCTAGTCACAATACATTTAGCCCAATCAGCATCAGAATAAGCAAAAGGAGACATACCAGATTAGTAATATGAATACCCAAACCTGGAGCTCCTTTAAGATACCTAAGTATCTTTAAAGCTATTCTGAGATGAGACTTAAGTGGAGAGTGCATGAACTGACTCAAACAATGAACATCATAAGATATATCATGCCTAGTATTAGTCAAGTAAATAAGCTTGCCCATAAGCTTATGATAATCAGTAATATTTTCAAGTAAAGGATCAATATTAGTAGCTTCATTAGAAATAACTAGTTTAGACTGCAAAGGAGTTTTAGAAGGTTTGCAACCAAGCATACGGTACTCACTTAGTAAATTTAAAAAATATTTTCTTTGATTTAAACAAACCCCTTTATCAGTATCAGCAACTTCAATACCAAGAAAATATTGTAACTTTCCTAAGTCTTTAATCATGAACTTAGTTTTAAGAAAGATCTTGAAGCTGTTAATTTCATCAACATTATTCCCAGTAAAAATAATATCATCAACATAAACAAGTATTGCAATAAACACATCATCTTTAGACTTAGTATATAATGAATAATCACTTTTACTTTGAGTAAAGCCATTTTCAATAAGAGCAGATGTAAGTTTAGCATTTCATTGTCTAGGAGCTTGTTTTAAATCATATAAAGATTTTTTAAGCCTGCATACCCTGTTATCACCTTCAGGGAAGAACCCTTATGGTAATTTCATGTATACAGTCTCATTAAAATCACCATAAGGAAAAGCATTGTTAACATCAAGTTGAAAAATAGGCCAATTATTTTGAACTGCAACATTAAGCAAGCATCTAACAGTGACCATTTTAACAACAGGGAGAGAAAGTTTCCTCATAATATACTCCTTCTTTTTTATTATACCCTTTAGCAACCACTCTAGCTTTATATCTATCTATTTCTCCATCAGACGTATACTTTATCTTAAACAACCATTTACTTCCTATAGTTTTTCTACCAGGAGGTAAAACAGTGATTTCAAAAGTATCATTTCTATTAAAAGCCTCAATTTCATTATTCATAGCATCAGTCCAATAGATAGATTTAGAAGCTTCAAAATAGTTTCCTGGCTCATGATTTTTATTTAACTGGACTGTAAAACAATAATTTCTAGAGTTAAGCTTAGAATAATTCACAAATTTTTCAATACCATACTTAACCTTAAATTCAACAACAAAGTCATTATAATTTCTGGGAAAAACAGAAGGTCTAGAAGACCTTCTCAAAGGTACTTCTTCCTGAACTGGAGAATTTGAATCTTGATTCAAATTACCCTCAGAATTAATGTTTTCTTCAAGTGTAGTTACCATCTCATCCTCATCGGCAAAGACACTCACCGCATCATTGTATGATCGGTGATGTGATCTCTACCGATAAAGAAGAGTAGCTACCTTCACTTGGTGACTCAATGTCATTATTCGATTAAGGTCTACTCTCTTTCATCATTGGGTAGTTCGGGGTTTCAACATCAAAAAGTTCAAATGATTCAAGTCTTGAAAAACATTTTCAGAAGTATTATTGTTCTTATCAGCAGTAGATTCCTTTAAAGGAAAAATAGGCTCAAAAAATTTAACATCTTTAGAAAAGATGAACTGATGCTTATCAAGACTATATAACCTATATCCCTTTTTAGAATTAGAATACCCCATCATCACACATTTTTCAGATCTACTACTCAATTTATCATGATTATTAACAATAGTAGCAAAGCATAAACAACCAAACATCCTTAAATCACAGAGAGTAGGTTTTTTTTTATCATATATCATCTCAAAAGGAGATTTCCCATTAAGCACAGAAGAAGGCAATCTGTTAATAAGAAAAGTAGCAGTAAGAACACATTCAGTCCAAAAATTAAGAGGAATTCCCCCTGAAACAAAAGGGATATAGCTACATTCAAGAGATGCCTATGTTTCCTTTCGGCAATACCATTTTCCTGTGGAGTGTATGCACAAGAGGTCTGATGGGTAATACCTTTTCCTCACGTAACTTAGAAAAGTATGATTAACAAATTCAAGACCATTATCACTTCTAAAACTCTTAATTTTTATTAAATTGAGTTGCAATCATATTAAAAGATAGTGATATAATGAATAGTTTCATCTTTGGTTTTAAGTAAGTATACCCAAATGTTTCTAGTGTAATCATCCACAATAGTCAAAAATATTTATAACCTTCTTTACTAGCAACCTTATAAGGCCCCCAAAGATCTAAATGAACAAGTTCACCTAAAATAGTTGAAGTATGATCACTTAAAGGAAAAGGTTCTCTAGTTTGCTTAGCCATTTGACAAGTTTCACAAACCAAATTTTCATCTTTTGAATTAAATTTCAAATCAGGTTTTAAAACATTTAGAACAGGGTCTGCAGGGTGACCAAGCCTGCAGTGCCAGTAATATTGAGAAAGAGAAGTTTGAAACAAAGAGTTATGACTTTTAAAAGAGATACCTCCATAATTGAAATAATATAAACCACCAGACTGATTACCAGTCCCCAGAACTTTTCCCAGATTCAAATCCTGATTCAAGAAATAGCATTTATTCTCATCAAAGGCAACCACAATTTTATTATCTTTAGGCAATTTATGAACATAAATTAAAGTGACACAATATTCTGGTATAACCAGAACATCATATAATATTAAGGAATCAGTTAGTTTTAGATTTCCAATTTTGGTAATAAAAGCTTCGGTCCCATTAGGATGACCAACCTTTATTTTAAGATGAGAAATATCAAAAACATTTATTAATTCCTTGTCACAATGTGTCATATGCTGGTTAGCACCAGAATCCACAATTTTTCCATCGAAGTAAGTTTAGATTTCAAATTACAATTTGTGGAAAAAAACTTATGAAAATTCGATTAAAAACTCGTTATTATTAAAATAAGTACCGCCATATTGGCTCGCATAATCGCTTTTCCTTTGAGTGTATTGTCTTTCATGAGATAAATGAGAATAGTAAGTTGTTCATCCAGAAATCCGTAAGATGAACTAGACCCACAGAGTTATTATTAGAAAACCTTTTGGTAGTATTCGAGGTCTATTATTGTTACCCTTTTTCCAAAATTTGGAGGATACCCAATCAATTTAAAACATCTTTCTTGAGTATGGCCATTAATCCATCAATAAGGACCATATCGAGTTGAAACGACTAGAGATATACTTGATACTAATGAAGATGGTATTCTATTTACTAGACGGATGAATCCAAGGTACGATGAGCTTGATGATATGAGGAAAAGAGATTTGATGTAGATATCGTGGCTTCAAACATTGTTTCTACAAGGTCTTCCTAAAGACATCACAAGTCGATCAATCATAACATCAAGCAAAGGCAATAGATAATGTTAAGATGTTTCTCCGTGTTCGTAACTAACCATGGAAGACAGAGAATCCCAACTCTACGATTTAATTCGAGCACAACAAGATGAAACCAGATGAGAATGTCAATGAGTACTATCATGAGATTTCAAGTTAAAGGAATGACACGTGAACATCGAATGACTATGCCTAACATTCATTTCAACTCAAAGTTTAGAACAATATGAATCCCGAATGGCACAAGTTTGTCATACCACCAAGCTCACTAAAGGATCAAGAATACAAACTATGAGCAACTCTATGCCTTCCTCCTCGTAACGAGAGACATGCTATGTTTGAAAAATTGAATCTCAATCGCTCAAAACCAACCAGGAGAGACAAGCTCGCCTAACGACTCAATGCCTTTCTACTCAAACATTGAATCACAACCAAAGCATCACAAGTCATACCTTGTAATGGTAATCACAAACTCATTCTCCGATCCTATGTTCAAACAAGTCGATGCCGATGCACGCGCGGGTAACATCATTGATCAACTAGCTCTACTCATTAGTCAAAACATGAATTTTCCCACAAACCAACAACAACCTCAGAATCGCATCTAACCCACATAATCAAGCCACCGTTAAAGACGGAAGGATCGCAAGCAAACAGGTCAGAAAGACGATGATCAACGTAAGTGGCGCAGGTAGAGGATATGGGCAATCGTAATCGGTGGAAGGAATGGTAACCAAGCGTCAAGCTGCTTCGATCAAATGCTATAATCAAGGTGGCGAAGACACATTGCAAGTGAACCGCACATCTCCAAAGCGCCCGTAATGTCGACGCCTCGTCAGATAAGATGTTATCGCACAAGCTCAGACAATGGTGCCAAGGCTGATGAAGCAGGAATTGCCGCTTTTGCCGAGGGTAATGCCAAGACCTATGATGCGATGCATGATGAGCAAATTATTCAGAGATAAGGCATAATCATCGTAACGCCTTCGTTAGTCACCAGTGATGCATAACGACTGGCGTAGATGATGGACCCACTGCATATTGCACAATCTTTATAGCTATCATCTCCCAATGGTTTCTCCCAAGATCTCTTTCTTCACCAAGTCGGCCCATCCAAGGACAAACTCATCTCGTGAGGTATTAAAGCTATACGATGATGTCGATGTGCAATGATGTATGACAAAGTACAACCAATCGAACTATTGGATCAAATATTGAAAATATGGGTAATATCAATATTGTCCCATACGATCAATACGCAAAACAGCGAAGCTTGTTGTTGTGCCAAGTGATACATCTTGCAACAATAATGACTATGTCTTTCGATGAATACACCGTGCATGTGCCCTCGATGATTCCATACTTTAATTAAATGCCTATAAGGAACGCGTTGTTACTTAGCTTAACAACGCAAAATTTGAGCCGACCACTCATGAAAGGTGATGGACGACAATGGCACGTATTAAAGAATTAGAAAAAGTAATTTGTATAGTGATTGAAACAAGAATTAAATTCTTGCAAGAAAAACTTTCTAAAATGTATAAGCAAAACAAGAACTTCAAGAAAATGTGAAAATGCTTACAAGAATTTAATGCAAAAGAATCAAAGTTCTTGAGAGATTTTTCTAACTGAAAACTTTGAAAACAAACTTGAAAACAAGTTACATGCAAGGAAACACCATTCGACCGCTCACATGATCACTAAGCATAGAGTTCTCAAATGATGTTATAGTGTTCCCATTATAGATAAACCCAACCCGAGATGGAAAGAGATAGCAAAGCAAATTAAAGTTATCTACAGATGGAAATGAGATTCTTAAACCTAGACAAAACCTAGTTAAATCGACAGACCGATCAGAAAAGAAATTAGATGAAGTCACTAGGAGTAGATGAATAAGAAACTAAATGATCCTAAATGCAAAGAGAAGAAAGTAATTATCACTCCCCATGACTATGCTAAGGAAACCGATTTCTCGAACAAGTTTAAGACTCGACATTGTTGACTTCAACAAGTCTTCGGAAAATGGATTTAGATAAGTAAAGTCGAAAATATTGTAGAAACAAACCCTCCCTTCGAAAAATATCTCAGAGCAACCGTGGTATCCTCCTAATACACCCATGCATCTGACAACCAGAACAATTGCCACTAAAAGCAAGACATTAATTAGCCAATACGTTATATTCCAACTATTTGTTGATTTTGAGAAAACTTGCAAGAAAAGGATCACTCCCAATCAGTAACCAAGCGTAAGAGGTTTTGAACAAATGAAAGAATGTTATTTAACTGAGGTCATGTCTTCTTTAAACTTCTAAAAGATCACTTTGAGTCCTAAAAGGAAGTGTGTCGATATTATGGTACGAAAAGGAATTTGATGCAATGGTCTTGGGTTAGTTGATAAGGAAGCGCGCAACTAAAATATAATGAGATCGAGAGAGAAAGAACTCAGACACATTAAATGAGAATCTTATTAACGAACGCGTTGCTCAAGATGTGTTTTTCATCGCTCAAATTGCTCTACTAATGCTTCCAAATTTCATGAATTATCAGGCCCAAAGTTCCCCATGATCGTGGTCATCGAGCTTGAAAAACCAATTTAAACTAAACGAAAATTGAACTCGATGATCACGATAATGCTGGTTAAACATTTTCTAAACTAGAAGTCGAGTATTTTAATTTACAACCAAAATATCAACATCTCAAAGAAAATGTCAAAACTTCAAATATCAAGACATCTTCGATGTCCAGAATGATGCGCTTTTCAATTAACAAACGGATGAACAGATATCAAGCTCTCGCCACACGATCGTAAAGTCGAAAGCCCAAATCTCTCAATTAAAGGCCAAACCCAATACGACAGTTCTGTAAATGCCTCCTTCTTTAGATTCTCTAATTCTCAAACGCTTCATCTTTCAAACCTAGTAAATGTTTTACAAAAGGAAAACGAAAGTTTTCAGAAGAAAATGAAAAGGTTAAACGTCATTTGAACGAGTCGTTTGAATCAATTAAAATCACTCAGAATAAAAACAACGAACAAATAACTTCATTGCAAAAGGAAATCGAGAATCAAGAGTCGTGCAAAAGGGAAAATGCCAACGATCAATGAGAGAATGTTGTATCTAAGGTTCGCCTAGTAATAAATATGCTTTATCCGCGACATATGTCCCCTCATCTAAGAACAACAAACTTGCCATTCAAACATATTTCTCATCCCTATGGATTGCTTAGAATGCCCGGGAGATTGTTAGTAGAGGATAAGCTAGAGAACCCTCATGATAATGCAATTGACATGCATGCTTATACGCCAAACCATCTCAAGAAATTTTAGAATGTTTGATCACAATATGCCCAAAGACATGAGTGAGAGAGTTAACCCTTTGATTCCATGCTCAATGCCTAAGGCCAAACATGATATGCAATCGACTCCCAATGTTTGGAAGGCGAGGAGAAGGCACCATCGAGTAGTTCAGATTCTAGATCCGCCAATGCTAGGAAAGCGAACTCAAATGCGCTTTTCCCAGAGTGCTAATCCCAAGACTCTGAAGTGAAGCAGGCTGAGCCGAAGCACATCAAGAGATGTAGTTTCGCATCCCAAAGACATCTAAACAAAAGTAAAGAGTAGTAAACAAACCAATGTTCCCATTCCCCTGCAGGAGTAACAAGGACATTAAAGCGGAGCAAAGTCAAAGTCTCAAGACACACAAGGAATGATAGGACCTCTCGCCACACGCGTGCACCGGAAAGAAAAAAAAGAAGAACAATCTAGGAACCTTAAGTTTGAATCGAATAAAACGAATCGTGTGATTCTAGTATTAGCCATAGGCATCAGAATTAATCAATTGATACTATTTGCAAAACTTGTAATCGATGATTGCTTGAATTCTCGCTTTAATCATGGATGTGATGTCAATGTTTTGCCTAATGATGTTAACTGTCCAGCTTAATATTGTTAATGCTAAAATTCATGCTAAAAAGGCTAAAAGGCAAAAAAAAGAAAGTTAGAAAACAATGAAACCCCATGAAGAACATTCAGTAATAGGTTTTTATCGACACCGCTGGTCAGCAGACCAACCGACAAATGCCCACTAGAAAATGGATGCTCACCGGTAGAACTATTCCTGCAATACGGGTCACACCAGAAACAAGGCTAATACGTACACTAGTATTGCATCTACCACAACGATTCCATTACTCACCGCCTGGCGCGAACGCTTTACTGGCGACGCGGTGTTCCAACTGCTGTTACTAACCAAATGGAACCCATTCTCGTACGGGATCCCAATTATCCAGCTATCTATCTCTGTCTTCGGTTCAACCGCAGATCGCTCAAATCGCTTCGCGGTAACTGACTCAGCTGCTCCAAGATATGACCGGAGACCTGTCACTACCATGAATCTCGCGAGCAAATTCACCCGGACCATAGATTTGGTAATGATCATTTCGGTACATATGGGTTATGGAGATTATGTTGGTGATAGTGTCATCTCCTGCAGTGTACATGTGGAAGGTTTAGGTCATAACTGCTTCTCTGGTCACCTTCGCAGATTCTCGATTTAGAAGTAGCCTTCGTAAAATATACCGCTTGTTAGAGATCTTAACGGTAAGTGAACCGCTGAAAGGAACCGTGGCTCAAACCTTTACACTATCTCTATCGATGATACGATGAGAGCTTCACCAACTGCTTGTTATCAAAGGCTTCAAAACAAAGTCATGGTTATGGCATCGCCGTCTAATCACTTGAACTCCGGCACCATCAACCATCTTCCCGTAAAGGACTTAGTTGTAGGTTTACCTAGACCAGTGTATGAAAAGGATCATCTTTGTTCAAGATGCCAATCTGGGAAAAAGAAGAAGTATGCCCATAAACCCCAAACCTACTAACTCGGCTACGTAAGTTCTTCATATGATTCATATGGATTTATGCGACCAATGAGGGTGCGTAATATCTGGAAGAAATATGTGTTAGCCAGGGTCGATGATTATTCTAGATTCATTCGGTCAAGTTCTTAAGGACAAAGGATGAAACCCCGATATCATCATCAAACCCATCAAACAAATGCAGTTACAAATAAATACCGCCGTAATTATCGTAATGCATAATGGAACCGAGTTTGTCATTAAACAACTTAGGATTTCTATGAAAGCATCGAATCACCCATCAAAGAAGTGTTCCACGAACCCCTCAATGTAATCGGTAGTAGAAAGATCTAAATCGACTTTGTTGAAGCCGCTTAGAACAATGTCGATCTATTCAAAGGTTCCAATGTTTCTACGGGTGAAGTAATTGCCACTGCATGTTACACACAAAAATCGTTCACGATTCACACCATTCATGGAAAACTCCATATGAACTTGTCCACAGCGGAAACCTAATCTATCTTTCCTTCGTGTGTTTGGTGCCTTGTGCTATCCAACTAATGAGGGTCAAGACTTGGCAAACTTAGAGCTAAAGTTTACATTGGAGTATTTGTAGGATATCACCAAACAAAAGGGATACGAATCTACAACAAAGAACCCGAAATATCATGGAAACAATTCACGTTACGTTTGATGGTGACCGGTCAAATGGCTCCTGACACTCCATTTCGGGACCCGCACTTCAAGCAGTCCTATTGGTTCATCCCTTGTTCCAAACTCCTCTCAAGCGCCATATGTACCTCCATCTCAAGATGATGTAAAGAAATTGTTTGATCCAATGTTTGATGAGCAGTATAGTCTACTACTAATGAGGTCTTGATCCTACAACGGAGGAAGGGTTATTATACAAAAAGTCACTAAAGTTTGCGATAAATTTGTCCTAAGTCACTAAAGTTTAAAAGTTGTCATTCAGGTTACTCAACGTTAAAAAGCAAACACGTCTATAATTTCAGTGATTTTACGTTTATTTTTTTTATATGTTAAGTAACATAAATGTCATGTCTTTACAAGTTCACTAATGTAGATGTCAACTTTCATAAGTTCAGTAACGTGGATGACAACTTTCATAAGTTGAGTAACCTGAATGACAACTTTTAAACTTTAGTGACTTAGGACAAATTTCCCGCAAACTTTAGTGACTTTTTTGTATAATAACCCGGCCATTAAAACCACAATTTTCACAAACAAGAGTAGAACCAATATTCCTTCTATTATCAGATACTCTATTAAAATTAGCAGAAGGATTATTAGATTGAGCATTCTGATTAATAGGTCTAACAGATTGACTGGTCTGATTCACAACTCTAGAAGTAAAAGCAGAATTATGATTTCTACTGGTACTTCCAGACACAACATTCCAATGATTCTCCTCAATACTTATAATAGCATAAGCACCTTTAACATCATGCAAAGGATCTCTAGAAAGAATATTACTCCTTATTTGCATATAAGTATCATCCAAACCCATTAAAAACTGCATTAATTTCATAATTTGATAATGCTTTTCAAAATCATCAGCAGCATGACAAGTGCATCTAGGTAACTGAACCATAGCATCAAATTATTTCCACAAAGTACTTAATTTGTTAAAATATTCAGAGATTGTAGTACCATTATGAGTTAATGAATTTATCTTATGATGCAAATTAAAGGTTAGAGAACCATCAACCCTGTCAAAGGTATCTTTTACTTATTCCACCCAGCAGATGCACTTTTAGAAAATTTTTTCCCAAGAAACAACTCTTTAGAGATGGAATTTAGAATCCATCCCAAAACAATAGCATTAACCCTGTCCCATTGTCTACCCAAAACTTCATCAGTATTGGACCTTCTACATGTTCCATCAATAAAACCAGTTTTATATTTCCCTGTAATGCTAAAAGCATTGCACAAGACCAAACATTATAATTTTCGCCTTTGAGTTTTATTGAGACAACAGCTAAAGAAGCGTAATCATTTGGATGTAAATGTGAGGATGACTCAAATCCAATTTACTTATTAAAGTGATGTGGTTCTCGATTCATACTAATCATCAAGATAACCATGAATAGAATTATGAACATACATTATACCAAGAAACAGAAACAAGCACACATATAAGAAGAGAAAGTAGTTTCCAGGCTTTCCTTGCCACTAAAGTGGTAGGTCAAGGGCGCACACAAGCACACAACAAAATAAAGAACAAGCAATCAAAAGAAAAATAAACTACTCAACCAACAACCAATCACAACTTCTAATAATCCCAAATCCTATCCTCCGGCAATCTAAACAGAAAATATGAGCATAAATTAAAAAAAAAGAGTGAGAGAGGTGTTACAGAGCACGCAAGAACAATCGCAATGAATAATGCACCTACTATACCCTAGATTCACTTAGTCTAGGGATATAGCAGATATACAAAGAAGAACCCGTAACCAAGATCCAAGAACCAATAAACACTAATTTTCGAATTAGGGCAAATCACCATAACCACTTTCGCCTTAACTAAATCACGGATCTATCGATTAAAGAATCTTAATCGATCTCAGAAGCCTTTAATCACAAAAGCCCCAAATTTCACCAAACCCTAATTTTCTCAAAAATTAGGCGTTTATAAAAAAACTTAAAGATCAATGAAATCAACCACAAGATCTATCAATTAACACAAATTAATTCACAAATCAACTTACGAATTAAAAAATCTCCAATTTTAACGAAACCCTAATTTTTCAAAAACGATTTTCAGAGCAACCTGGCTCTGATACCATGAAGAAAAATAGATTCTATTGATAACAAAACACTTTTATTACTCACAAAACAAGTTTACAATCACCAGAAAACTATTCTCAAACAATTTATCTAAACAAGAACACAATATTTGATCTCAATCAAATATAACAATAGCAGAACATCAGTAACAAGTGTTTTGATCAAGGGAATTGATAACATCAAATAGTCCTGAATATTAAGTGTCCATTTCCCCCGATAATGCTCGTATTTTATATCATTTATATGGATTTACGCTTTTTTTCCTCTATATTTCATTTTCAGGTAAATTACGAGCATTGGAGCTAATGAGACGCGGATTTGGAGAGTTTATTGAAGATATATGATAGTATGCTCATTTTAAAGATGTTACGGTGTAACTCTCCTCTCACATTACGCCGTAACAGAAGCGTGACTCAGAAAACCAACTCAATTGAAGTTTACGGCGTAACTCTATCCTAAGATTACGCCGTAACTAATTAGGTTAAATGAGGTTCCGTGCCGCTGCAAGCTACGACGTAACTAATTCCATAATTACAGCGTAATCACGATTTATTGAAGATACGGCGTAACTCATTCCTGATGTTACGTTGTAACCAGCTTTTCCAGAGCAAATTACAAAGAAATAGATGTTACGGCGTAATCACAACTTGTTACGCCAGAACGGATCCGCCTATAAATACCGCCCAAATTCCATCATTTCTAATCATTCACTTCACACACCAATTCAGAGAACGTGGGTAGAAGGTTGAAGGCAGATCTTAGGGAGCATACAGAGCCATATCCAAGGGAAAACCCCTCCCCTACGATAAGCATTAGCATCTTATCATTTCTTTACTTTCAATTCATGTATTTCGATATGTTAAACATTGAATTAATTGTTTTAGTTAATATGAGCGGCTAAGCAACTCTGGTGCTAGCCTAGTTATGATTCCTTAATTGTTTTGTTTATGTTTACATTGCTTTCGTATAATTGTTTCTAGTGTATGCATGCATAGTTTGTTGGTAGCTACCCTTGTTTCGGTAGTTTTGAATGGCGGTAGTGGCTAGTTACTTAGGAGATATAACCAACTGACCCTAAGTAGTTAGACTGAGTGGGAAGGGTAAGAATTGACCAACTGACGACCCTTCTTCGCTTGTGCGATTTGACCAACTAATCACCTACCGTTTGGATGAACTTAAGAAGTTAGGGATGAGTGTTTAAGATATAGCGCCAGGGCACTCATTGTTATGAATCTTGCATGTAGCGGTACTTAATGACTTGGCTTATGGGACTAAAAACAACTGGATTTTCGAGGGGTCACCCGAGATCTCCGGTGGAAACCTTTGCTGATAGGTTAGGACGAACTGACCAAATTCGGTCCTAGCGTCTTTTACTCCCACTTGAAGCAATTGGAAGTAATTAAATGCGAACTTAACATGATAGGAAGATTAACTAGGTTAGCACGCTTCTCCTCTATCGATTACAACCCTCGCCTTTATTTGCTTTCTTTATTCTCTTTTCTTGTCTTTAGTTATTAATTAATCATTTCAACCTTAAAATCTGTGACACCTAGACTTAGTTAAAATCCGCACACATAGCTCTTGGGACGACCTCAGTTTTACCAAATACTACACTACACACGACTGGGTATACTGCCCGTTAGTGCATTAGGGTAGACCATAGGTATAACGAGACAATATAAATATTAAAACCTGGTCAGTAAAACTTGTATTAAGTTTTTGGCGTCGTTGTTGGGGAGTTATATTAAGGATTCTCATTAAGTCTTTCATTTTTGTTTTGTTTTAAATTTTCTCAATTTCTCACAATCTCTTTTCAAGTTTCAGGTACTATGGAAGTTGTTAACATTGATGACCTCACTCTTGAGGAATATTTGGCGTTGACAAGAGAAGAACAAGGGCCGGGGATCGTAAGATCGGCGATTGGAGCTAATGTCCGTTTCGAGATTAAAGATCAATTTATGAGGGAGCTTCGTGCTAACCCTTTTACAGGAAACATGGACGAAGATGAGTATGAGCACGTTGAGAATGTCTTGTACATCGTAAGCCTTTTCAACATTCTGGGTGTGTCTCATGACGCTTTTATGCTAAGGGTGTTCCCCATGACTCTTACTGGGGGAGCAAGAAGATGGATCGAAAGATTTCCCGCCAGGCAGTTGATACATGGGCTCTACTAAAAAGGCACTTCATCCAAAGATATTGTCCTCCGTAAAAAATATCTAATAAGCTCATGGAGATACATTATTTCAAGCAAGATGACGATGAAACGTTGTATCAAGCCTGGGATAGATACAACGATCTCCTCTACAAGTGTCCAACTCACGACCTGAACAGCCAGCAAAAGGTCAACATCTTTTACAGAGGTATCAACGTAACTACAAGACAGATGCTGGAATACCAAGAACCAATCCCGAACATGACTCCTACTCTCGCCATTAAGGCCATCCAAAAAATGGCCGATCATTCCCAAAAATGGCACGATGGAGGAAGCAAGAGGAACCAAGGTGGAAATCTTGATGGAATTGCCGCCATAACTAGCAAAATTGAAAATCTTGGTCGGGATATGCTCAAGCTTAGAGAAAGTGTTCATGCCATCCAAGTAGGTTGCGAAAGCTGCGGAGGAGGACATCGAACCAAAAATTGTCCTCACATTAACAAAGATAGCACAATCGAAGAAGCTAAATATGGAGAAAATTAACCGTTTTATGGGAAAAATCGGAATAGTAATTGCTATCGTGGAGGACCTTCGGGAAATTACAACCGCGGGCCTTATGGAGAAAAAAGGCCCAACATTGAAGGACCATCAACAAATTTCTGAAAACCTCAGCCCAAAGACAAAAGGAACAAGATGAATGGCTCAAGGAATTCCAGGAAAACACTAATAGAAGCCTCTCCAATCACGACACAACCCTAAAAAACCTTGAAACAATGGTGGAGAAGCTTAGTGAGAAGGTAATGAAAAATAACACTAAACCGGAAGGGATAAAACCTATGATGGAATGCAAGGTCATCTTTTATGATGAAGATGCAAAGTTACAAGTCAATTCTCCCACCAAAAATTCGGTTACGGCTGAAAATTTCAGCGACAGTGCTCAGTCACGCCGTAACACTTCTGACGAGTTACGGCGTAACCATGGGTTAGAAAACGATCGTGGCATTATGAAGAAAGACACCAATGCTTATGACTGGAGTGAGTTACGCCGTAACCAAACATCAGAGTTACGGCGTAATTGGGATATGTGGTCCGACAAATTTCTCGAGTTAGATGAATCAGGGATGCAGGTTATTAATGGATGGTCCAATGATATTAACTTATGCCCTCAATCTCCATCTAAAAGGAAGTATCACTGGTGTAAGAAAATACCGTAGCAAATGGTGAATGGTACGATCTATAGGCTTCATGCGACCCTCGGAACGAAATTTGCGATGGAGGAATCGATAAGGATAGAGTCAAGGATAACAAATTCATGTGGCCTGCATATACTGATGAAGAAAGGTTGGAAAAGCTCTCATTTGAAGAAGAGGAGGAACTACCTATTAGGCACTGTTGCACCCCGATAATTATCGCTGATGACAAGTCCACACGAGCATGGCCTACATGCAATCCTTTCCGTGAGTATTGCAACGGGGGTGGTAACATGAAAGACAAGGAATGGACATGCCCTCATGAGCTCGAAAGACATGATGTTAAGTTCGGGGATTTATCCTTGGATGATTGGTATGCGGTATAATTCGGGGATGCTAAAATTAACCCAAATCTGCTAAAAAGGCTTAAGATTGATTATGAGGAGCATTGTCTACAGAAAGAGTCCGTAAATAATGATATCTACTGCACGGAGGATCCTTCAAGCAACACCAAAGACGATGTAACTCGAAGCCATTGGTGTGAGAAAATTAAAACACCTGGCGAAATTTTTTGGGCATCTTGTAACCCTTATGATGATAAACGTAACGGGAGAAGCAGCATAGAGAGAGTTGGGAATGATGAATTCTTTTGGACCTCAACCAATGATGCGGAAAGAACTGAGTTACCTTGGCTAGACAATTTGGGATTCGACAACTGGGTCAAAATCTGCTATGGAAAGGTAGATGCATTGACTAAGGAGAGGATCTGGAAAGAATGCATGAGTAAAGAAGACCCGAGCGAAGAAGTTCCAAACGACATGAGTGAAGTATCGGATGAAGATACCAAAGACTCGACGAGAAATGAGAAAGAGGAATGCAAACGGGTACTAGTGGAAGATTTACTCGATGATTAATGGTTTAAAGGTACCGAGTCCGACAATGATGATATAGAAGGGATTTTAGATTACCTTGAACTATAAGGTGAAGATGGATTCACTGACCCCGACGATGAAGCATATGAGTAAAGAAGGTGCAAACTTCTTGGCATTCCATATAAGAGGCCGCCACCGATTGTAGCTGAAAAGTATGAGTTTACTAGATACCACTTGGGGCCGGACGAAAAGTTTTGCAAAATTCGGAAGATCGAGACTAAAGAATATCTTCGAACCGCTACAAATGTTTCCTGGGTCAGACATAATTTGATGAAGGATATGGAGGAAGTTGGCCAAGTCCAAAGGCCACCATAAAGCCCCGAGGCTTTGAGTCTAACTTAAAGACTTGTAAATAAAGAAAAGTGCTCTTTAGGGAGACAATTGTTTTATTTCCATTTCTGTTGGGTTTTGTGTTTTTAACCAATTTTGCAGGAACACGGAGAAAATTTGTCAGCAAAGATGTCGAACGGGACCGATTCGTCTGACGCTACTGGCGAACTCATTCTTATGGTTACGCCATAACATACTTTTTGCGAGAGTTCTTCTCGAGCATTACCAATTACGCGTAATCCCATGCAACGGTTACGCCGTAGCTACACTCTCGTAGGCTCGCTGTGTTTTGCTTAATTACGGCATAACTCCTTATAAGAGTTAAGACGAACTATCATCTGTAACACATCTTTCTTTTTAAACACAATAACCTTGTATTAGTTTTTAAATGAACTTTGTGGGTATGTTCCCTGTAATCCCTCACGAGACTACACTCATCCACTTGGGACACCAAGTGGTTTAAAAGGCTTGTTGCATACGCTAAAGTCAACCGTGTTTCCTACGAAAGTGAGTTAGGTTTCTTTTTCATTTTTCTTTTTCCTTTCTTAGAATTATGTTTGTCGGTAGTGTAATTTCAGGGATTGAAGTTTGCTCGTGGATGCTTATACGAAGGCACGATTCTTTTCGTGGGCCTTCTTTCTTTTTGGAGCAAATTTCAGAGTAGTTCTCGCTCTAATTCTACTTTTCTCTTCACCTTTATTTAACGCTTAGTACAAAAGGGACTTTGTACATTTCAAGTGAGGGGACGGGAGTAGAATTATCTCTTGAACTTTGTTTTTCCCTCGTTTTTCTAGTTTATTTTGAAAAATTATGCCATTTTTAAAATATTGACATGTTTTTCTTAACCTAACTAGATTAGACCTTAGCCGAGCACATTATAACCCTTGATATTATATGGTAAGATTAGCCTTATCCGTTTCCAAATTTTTACCCCAAATCCACCAAATTATGAGTGTGCCGGTTAGGGATGGCAAAAAAACCCGAACCCGACAGGGAAACCCGAAACCCGAACTTATTGGGGCGGGGCGGAGCATGCTTATCGGGTTTCGGGGCGGGTTTTGGGGCATTAACGGGGATTCTTATCGGGTTTCGGGCGGGCACGGGGCACTGATAACATCAAATAGTCCTGAATATTAAGTGTCAATTTCCCCCGTTAATGCTCGTTATTTATATCATTTATATGGATTTACGCTTGTTTTCCATTGTTTTCCGCCTGTAAATTACGAGCATTGGAGCTAAAGAGACGCGTAAATGGAAACATTACTAAAGATTTATCACAAGATGCTTATTTTGAAGAAGTTACGGCGTAACTCATCTCTCACATTACACCGTAACTATTGCGTGACCCGTAAGTCCAACTTATCAAGAGGTTACGGCGTAACTCTTCCCAAAGGTTACGACGTAACTCCATTAGGTCAAAAGAGGTTCCACGCCACTATTTACGCCAGTAACTCATCGCATCACTTACGAAGTAACCGAGTTTATTGAAGACTAAGGCGTAACCACTTATAAGGTTACGCCAGTAACTAGCGATCTAGTGCATTTACGATGAAATAGAAGGTTATGGCGTAAATCCTCTTTTGGTTACGCCAGTAACCCATACCGGTCTATAAATACCCCACGAATTCCAAAGATTTCAAAGCATCCCATTCCACACACAACACTCGAGAACGTGGGAAAAGCTCAAGGAGGTCTAGGGAAGCATACGGAGGCGCTTTCAAGGAGAAGTCACACCATTACGATAAGCTTTAGCGTTTATTATTTCTTTTACTTTCAATTCATGTATTTCGTACATTTGAATATTGAATTGATTTGCATGATTAATATGAAAGGCTAAGCACCCTTTGGTGCTAGCCTAGTTATGATTCCTTAATTGTTTTGTTTCCGCTACCTTTACTTCCGCATAATTATTTCTAAGTGTATGCATGCATAGTTCTTTGGTAGTCACCCCGGTTCGGTAGTTTTGAATGGCGATAGAGGCCAATTGCCTAGAGATATGACCAACCGACCCTAGGTGAGCGGACTAAGACGGAAGGGTAAGATATGACCAACCGACGACCCTTTCTCGCATGCGATTTGACCAACCGATCACCTATCGCTTGGATGAACTTAAGAATTGGGGGGTGTAGTGTCTAAGTTCCTAATGACCGGCACTCACTATTTAGAATCTAGCATGTAGCGGTACTTAATGACTCGGCTAGGGACCGGGAACAACAGGACTTATGACGGTGCTACCGATTTCTCCTGTGGTGGCATCTTTGCCGATAGGTTAGGCGAATTGACCAAATGTCGCCCTCTCGAATTTGACCCCACCAAGTAATTCAAGTAGGTAGATGTAGACATAACTAGCTAGGAGGATTAACTAGGTTAGCACCAATATTCCTCTATTGAATTCCCTTCACACATTTATTTGCTTTTACTTTATATTCTGCATTAGTAGTTTAATCAATTAAAACCCTATCAAACCATTAATATTCGTGACAATTAGACTTAGTAATTATCCCACACACATAGCTCTTGGGACGACCTCGACTTTACCATTTACTACACTACACACGACCGGGTACACCGCCTGTTAGTGCATTAGGGTAGACCATAGGTATAGCGAGACACTATAAATATTAAGACCAGTGTCAAGAAACTGCATCAAGTTTTTGGCTACTGGGAGCTATATTAGGATTAATATTGAGTCTTTCATTTCATTTTAAACTTTTCTCACGATCATATTTCAAGTTTTCGTGTACCATGGAAGTTGTTAACATCGATTACCTCACTCTTGAGGAATACTTGGCGCTGACTAGAGCGGATCAAGGGCCGGGTCTCGTAAGGCCGGCAATCGGAGCGTATGTTCGCTTCGAGATTAAAGACCAATTTATAAGGGAGCTTCGCTAACCTTTTTCGTGAAGCAGGACGAAGACGATATGAGCACGTTGAAAATGTCCTATACATCGCTAGCCTTTTCAACATTCCGGCGTGTCTCATGATGTCATATGCTCATCCCAATGACTCTCACCGAGCAACTGAAGATGGATCAAAATATTGCCCACCGGCGGTTAATACTTGGGCGCTATTAAAGAAACATTTTATTCAAAGATATTGCCCGCCATCAAAGATTTCTAATCAACTCTTGGAGATCCACAATTTCAAACAAGAAGAAGACAAAACTCTGTATCAAGCTTGGCACAGATACAACGATCTTCTTTATAAGTGTCCTACCAATGATCTAAATAACCAGCAGAAGGTCAATATTTTCTACAAAGGAATAAATGTAACTACAAGACAGATGCTGGATTATCAAGGACCTATTCCAAACATGACTCCTACTACTGCAATTGAAGCCATTCAAAAAATGGCGGACCATTCTCAAAAATGGCACGACGGTGGAAGTAATAGAAACCAAGGCGGAAGTTTCGACGGAATCGCAGCAATAGCAAGTAAGCTTGAAAATCTTGGTAGAGATATGTTGAAAATCAAAGAAACTGTTCATGCCATCCAAGTCGGCTGTGAAAACTGTGGTGGGGGGACATTTGACTAAAAATTTTCCTAAAGTTGACAAGGAAGATACGATCGAGGAAGCAAAATACGGATACGGGGATAATCGTAATGGATTTCGTGGAGGACCCCCACCATATTATGAGCGTAATGAGAGAAGAGCTAACCTGGAAGGGATTATTAACAAGTACCTTTTGGACACTACCAAGAGGCAAAAGGAGCAAGAAGAATGGCTTAAGAATTTCCAAGATAACACAAACAAAAACCTCGCGTCCCATGAAACATCACTTAAGAACTTGGAAACTCTAATTGGAAAGCTTGGCGACGAGGTTCAAAGAAGGAACAAAGAACAAAAGAGCAATTCCACTATATGTAAGGCTGTGTTCTCTGACAAGTGCTCTGATAAGTCAGATACCGATGGCGAAAGTGAATTACGCCGTAATCACACTCGAGTGCACTACGAACCCAAATTCAAGCAAAGACACGGGCGCCAAGGACAACAACCCTAAAAGAAGGAGTCATTGGTGTAAGAGTATTGTAATTGATGATGGAGAATGCTACGCCATGTGGGCCTCATGTGATCCTCGGAAAACCCGCGATGGTGGTGTTGATAAGGAAAGGATAAAGATGATGATATGTATGGACTACATCAATGACGAAGAAAGGTTAGCCAAGTTCTCAATTAATGAAGTAGAAGGGCCACCCATCAAGCATTATCAGAAACCCTTACTCATCATGGAAGATGAGATCACTAACGCCAGCCAACGTGCAATCCTTTTCGTGATTATTGCAACGGAGGAGGTAATGTGAAGAACGAAGTTTGGATATGCCCACACGAAACTGGGAGACACGACGTTGATTTTGGAAATCTATCATTCGATGATTGGTATTCAATAAGGTTCGGGACGCGATAATTAATTCAACTCTATTCGTAACTGAACTGAAATATGAGAAACACATTCTTCGAGGAAAACCATTAAGCCCTCGATGATATTCCTTCCGATGATGACTATGACGAAGGAGTTCGGAATCATTGGTGCGAACAAATTAAAACCAAAGAACGGAAAAGTTTGGGCCTCCCGCAACCCTTTTGAGTATGAATGTGATGGAGGAAGCAACATCGAGAGAGTCGGGAAGACGAATTCCTTTGGACTTCGACTAACGATTCGAAAGAACGAATCGCCTTGGCCAGATGATCTCGGATTCGACGATTGGATCAAAATAAAATACGGAAAAATTGACACGTTAACTAAAAAGAAAATCTGGGAAAGTTGTATGAGTAAAAATCAACCCAACAACGAAGCTCCTAATGAAAAACCAGAAGATGACACCAAAGACTCGGTAAACAATGATAAATGCAGACATCTTCTCAACCAACTTGAAGATACCGATTCCGACAATGATTTTGATTATCTCGAGTTGCAAGGCGAAGACGGTTTCATCGACCCAGATGATGAGATACACGAGAAACGAAGATGCAAGATTCTTGGCATCCCATTTAAGAGTCCACCTGCTATTATAGCCGAAAAATTTGAGTTTACGTGATACCATTTGGGGCCTGAAGAAAATTTTTGCAAGATACGGAAAATTGAAACCAAAGAATATCTGCGCACTGCAACAAATGTCGGATGGGTTAGGCTATTTGATAAGGTTTTAAAAGGTACCTTTTTGAGGGGTCGTTTAAGCCCTTATTTGATCACTTTTGTATCCGTTATTGCTTAATATCGTTCCTTTTCACTTTTTAGGTCTCTGGAAGGCAAAATGCTGGAATGGCACTTATTTGGACGAAAAGGCGCGAATATACGAAGAAAATGGCCAAAGTCGAATCGAGACACTCTAGCCGCTGAAAACACAAGGTGACGGCGCCATCGCTTAACCGCGACGCCGTCGGAGGATTTTGTGACGACGTAAGCCAAAACTTATTTTCAAGCGACGACGCTGTTATAAAAGAGTAGGCCGTCGCAACTCGACGGCCTAGATGCAATCCAGACGGCGCCATAAGTCAAGAGGACGGCGTCACAAGCATAAGGTGACGCCGTTGCAAGACTAACGTGGCCAAGACGAAACCCTAATGATGGCGACACGACGCGCCACAAAACATAAGGTGACGCCGCAGATGTAATCTTATATATAAAATCCGAATTTTTCAAGATTTGTGTGTAGTCTTTGGAGTAAAACCTAAACCGAACCAAGGTCTGTCTTGTACAAGATTTTAGGTTCCAAACCCTATCTTACATCAAGATAAGTGTTTTACTTCATTAATACAATTATGTCTTTGATTATTTTGTGTATGCTTGCATGTTCTCCATGTCCGCTAATTTACTTGTGTGTTTGCTTAGGAATATGAAACTTAATTATTGAATATTGATTGGTTGTCTCTTATCTTAGTTGATTAATGATCTAGTAATGCGATAGGTCATTCGTTGTGTACTTAATGCTTGATTAAATCTTTGTGAACCTTAGAATATAACTCCTTGAATAGTTGTAAGCTAAACCATCCAAAGAGTGCCTTAGAGTAAGAGTTTATTATCCCTAGTGGGTTCTCAGACGAGACCCTTTGGTAAGTTCAAAGAGTTAGGGAGAAACGATACCCTACAACCTTAGACACACAACGCAACTAAGAATAAGGACGTGACAATTCAACCACCAATAGGAAATAATTAAGGAGTAGTAAAACCTAAGTAAACACATCTTTAAACTATCATACGAGCACACAATAATTAGACATAGACTACATACACCTTAGATTAGATAATTAGATAAGTAGAGTAATCGGTAGCAATACCAACCCCCCCAAATCCAAACCCCGAGATTCGTACATTTCCTTTCCTTAAAAAAAATTATAAATAGATAAAAAATAATCTTCCTCAACCCCAACCTTAACGTAGTAACTTCTCACTAGCATTCCTATTCCCTAGAGAACGATATCAATACCGTGGCTTACCCTAATACTACACTACAACGATTAGGTTCATCGCCTAGGGTGTTGAAAACTTGTTCGACGAAAAAGAAGTTCCTTTGACCCCGAACGACGCGTGTAGCGTTATCAAGTTTTTGGCGCCACGCGGGAATAGTTATTGTTTAGGCTTGATTTATATCTCGCTTAGGTCTACTCACAAGATTCCTATCAAGTGAGATTTTTCTTTTATTAGCTTCCTTGTAGTCTATCCCCTTCTTTGTGTTTGTGTTCAAAACCCTTTTCATTTGTCGCTATGGCAAGTGAAGTTGCATTGGAATCATTAACAAATGAGGAACAATTAAATTTCGCAAGTCGGGTTCGTTTTCATTGTTCTGATAAATTTGTAAGTGATCTTAAAGATATCCAAAAGGAGAAGGATGTAAGGTTGGATGGATTTGATATATTCTGTACTTGTGTGGCTTCTATTCAAAGATCGTTGTCAAGATCAACTCCTTTTAGTGACACCATCTTTAGAATTTTTCAGAAAAGCCTCCTATGCATAAATCTTCAGTTGTTACAACTTGAGGAAATGGATAAGAAGGATTTATCTAACCTTAGGCATCATGATAAAAAAGACCTAGTTTTTAAGAACATGAAACCTAAACCCAAACAAGATTGTGAGATGGTTGAAGCTAAAATACCTAGTTGCATGTGTGGGATAGATTTCAAACATTTAGAGATCTAGATATAATGGAGAAAAAGGTGGAAACTCCAAGCCCACAAGCCCTACCATCACTGAGGAACACACATCACCTATAACTTACCCTAAGAAGTAGAAGAGACTATAGGAGCCCCGATTGATAGAGAACCTTTGGACCAAACGCCACTAGAGAATGTAGGTTTAGATGCTTGTTGTCATGACCTCTCTTAGTTCTAGGAAGTTCCTAATTTTGATGAACCGAGCCTCAACCAAAAACCTTACCCAATTTTTCGCCTTTAGATGTGAATCTTGAATTGAATTTGGCCCCAATCCACCCATCAAAATAAATAATCCGGTAGTTGCTTGATAAAGGTGGTAGATTCTAGGCCATGTAGAGTGGAAGCTAATATAGGAGTAACCCATGACCTTACACACTTATATCACCCATTCATGGTTGATAACAAGAAACATTATGGGTTTAAACCGGTTTATTAGGTCAAGATGGATCCTTAAATAAGAATCTTTGAAGTTGATAAGATGATCCATTTTAGGAGAGAGATTTGATTCACCCACTATACCAATAGACTTAGGTAAGGTTATAATGAGTGGATCACACTCCTTTGAGCATATAAATCACCCATCACCTCTCCTCACGTAGCAAATTTCCACCCTAAGGGTGTGTATTGCTACTATCACCCGCACTTAAACTTAAGTGTAGGAAAACCTCCCTTTATCCGTTAAATAAGGGTAGAGTCGCTCGTGACTCAACAAAACAAGCGCTTCTTGAGAGGCAACCCATGTGTATTTGTTTTTCATTTTATTTGTGTGTTGTATATCTTTTATTGATTGTTTATTCTCATGTTTGAATTTGTAAAATGCTTTATTTTGTCTTTAACCTCGCCTTAATTACATATAAAGGTATTTTACATAAGGGATAAGTGTAGGAGGATTACATACGTTTTCAAAAGAAACGTGAACATGAGAATTACAATTATTTGAAAGATATACATGTGTGTTTGTTCGAGTCAAATGCTTGTATCGAGTCATAATGGATGTTATTGCAGAAATTTTTCCAGATTTTAAAGATAAAAATTTTCCGAATTTTTTTCGAATTGTTTCGTAAAATCGCACCGCCGTTATGATAACTGACGGCGTCGGTCGCAACTGACGGCGGAGGAGAGAAACGCTACTACTTTTTCTCGTTTTCGTGCTACTTATAAATTTTGGAATTTTCCGTGTCTTAATTTTCTAGAAAATCGCAAACATCCATTCCACAAGCATTATATCTTATTTATGTCTGGAATTACATCGTGTTGTGATTTTTCTTTGTTCGGTTTGATGCGTTGGGTTGTTTGTTTTCTTCAAGTGTGCAGGTTTTATTTATCAAGAAGAAGATACATAAGATTGGAAGGAGCTTTTCACGCATACATTCTTCTTGGAAAGGATTTAACCACTACTCCACACACGGATCCTACCGAGCTAATCAGGGGAATACTAGTTTCTTTCGTTTTTAATTACCTTCCATTATCATAACTTTGATACTTTCGGGAACATTGGGGACAATGTTCGCTTTAAGTGTAGGAGGAAAATAAAACGGAACTTTGAAAATATGCTTATCCTTGATTATTTGCTTTGTCCAATTGTATTTGTGTAATAAACCATGAGAAAATGTCGGTTAGGGTAATTTTGGCACCAAATTAGAAATTTTCATGATATATAGGAGTGGGCCATTAGTCTTAACAAAAGCGCCTCACGGATAGGAAGTTGCATGACTAGCACAAAACCCTTTACCACCTAAATTCCACCCAAAATGTGAGGATCGCCTTTAGATTAGTAGGAATTAAAGCATTCATCTTTAATGCTTAGAGTGTAAACCGGTAGTATATTAGATTCTAGAACTTGTTTTGTGATGCATCCCGAGATCGCTAGTAAGATCGCACTTGTGTAGTTAGGAATAACTAAATGATAAGAGGCATTAGGATAATCCTTGTTTGATACCCGTAATATAATTACTTCTTCCACCTCGGTTGAGTAATTCCCCACACCCTTTACGTTGTACTCATCTTTAGTACACGATACCACTAGTTAACCCCTCGAGCCTATCCTTTTCGCGGTTCTCGTGATGTTTTGGTTATTCCTAATATCAATGAAGAGCATTGTTTACACCCCACCTCCAAATATACACCCAAATCGCTTAGTCTACCCCAGTATGCACTCACTTTTAGTGCATTATTGTTATCACCTTAAACCCTTAGTTCAATTATCCGTTGCTTGCATGAGTTGCTAAGTCGAGTCATATCCTTTGTATACGCTTTGGGACGATTGGGATTCATGGGAAAAGTTAAAGTTTATGAAATGACGGAAGGAACGTTATTCAAATTCCCTTTGTTTGCATAATAATGTACCCCAAGTGTTTTGATCCTTTCAATTCGGGTCAAATTAGTGTTAGAGTAATAAAAACTCAAGTGTAGGGATGTGCCTATAAATCCCTATCATTTTGATGTTACCGTAAAGGATGGTAGAGTAAAAGTGTATGAAAAAAAAGACAAACGGGCTACCATCCTACATCTATCCTTTAAATTTATGTTTGTTTATTTCAGTTAGCTAGAGTCTAGAGTGTCGAGTCTTGGCTTAGCAACGCCATTCTTCGTATGCATTTAACATAGAGATTTTTGACTTGCCACCACTAAATAGCCTATCCCACCAAACCCTTTATTTCCCTACCGTAAGCCTAACATTACAACCATTTAAAGACCTCTTTGATAGTCTTTCCTAGGTGCTTACGCCAAAGCGATGGAGGTTTGATCTATTCTCAAGCCTATGGTAATCTATGTACTAGGACCGGTTAATGAGTGTTTATCTTCCATTTCCAATTTGTTATATTTCATATACACCCGAGAGAGATGTGAGTATCCAAACACCCGATGTGAGTATCCAAACACCCCATGTGAGGTGCTAGTATGTAATTTCCGTACTTGTTATAACTTTTATGGGCTTATATGTGTTGTGGACCGTTTAAACCAATGCTTCATGACCCTAACTTATAAATTAATTGGTTAAAGCACATTTGCTTGAGGACAAGCAAATACCAAGTGTAGGGATATTTGATAAGGTTTTAAAAGGTACCTTTTGAGGGTCGTTTAAGCCTTATTTGATCACTTTTGTATCCGTTATTGCTTAATATCGCCCTTTTCACTTTTTAGGTCTCTTGAAAGCAAAATGTGGAATGGCACTTATTTGGACGAAAAGGCGAATATACTGAAGAAAATGGCCAAAGTCGAATCGAGACACTCCACCGCCGAAAACACAAGGTGATGGTGTCACTCCTTAAATGCGACGCCGTCGGAGGATTTTGTGACGGGACGAAGCCAAAACTCCTATTTTCAAGTGACGACGCAAGTTATAAAAGAGTAGGCCGTCACAACTCGGACGGCCTAGATGCAATCCAGACGGCGCATATAAGTCGAAGAGGACGGCGTCACAAGCATAAGGTGACGCCGTCGCAAGACTAACGTGGCCAAGACGAAACCCTAATGATCGCGACACGACGGCGTCACAAAACATAAGGTGACGCCGTCGCATGTAATCTTATATATATAATCCGAATTTTCAAGATTTGTGTGTAGTCTTTTGGAGTAAAACCTAAACCGAACCAAGGCTGTCTTGTACAAGATTTAAGGGTTCTAAACCCTATCTTACATCAAGATAAGTGTTTTACTTCATTAATACAATTATGTCTTTGATTATTTGTGTGTATGCTTGCATGTTCTCCATGTCCCGCTAATTTACTTGTGTGTTTGCTTAGGAATATGAAACTTAATTATTGAATATTGATTGGTTGTCTCTTATCTTAGTTGATTAATGATCTAGTAATGCGATAGGTCATTCGTTGTGTACTTAATGCTTGATTAAATCTTTGTGAACCTTAGAATATAACTCCTTGAGTAGTTGTAAGCTAAACCATCCAAAGAGTGCCTTAGAGTAAGAGTTTATTATCCCTAGTGGGTTTTGTAGACTAGACCCTTTGGTAAGTTCAAAGAGTTAGGGAGAAACACATATCCTACAACCTTAGACACACAACGCAACTAAGAATAAGGACGTGACAATTCAACCACCAATAGGAAATAATTAAAGAGTAGAAAAACCTAAATAAACACATCTTTAAACTATCATACGAGCACACAATAATTAGACATAGACTACATACACCTTAGATTAGATAATTAGATAAGTAGAGTAATCGGTAGCAATACCAACCCCCCAAATCCAAACCCCGAGATTCGTACCTTTCCTTTCCTTAAAAAATTATAAAAAGATAAAAAATAATCTTCCTCAACCCCAACCTTAGCGTAGTAACTTCTCACTAGCATTCCTATTCCCCTAGAGAACGATATCAATACCCGTGGCTTACCCTAATACTACACTACAACGATTAGGTTCATCGCCTGCTGGTGTTGAAAAACTTGCTCGACGAAAAGAAAGTTCCTTTGACCCCGAACGAGCGTGTAGTGTTATCAAGTTTTGATAAGGTTTTAAAAGGTACCTTTTGAGGGTCGTTTAAGCCCTTATTTGATCACTTTTGTATCCGTTATTGCTTAATATCGCTCCTTTTCACTTTTTAGGTCTCTTGAAGGCAAAATACTGGAATGGCACTTATTTGGACGAAAAGGCGCGAATATACGAAGAAAATGGCCAAAGTCGAATCGAGACACTCAAAGTCATTGAAAACACAAGGTGAAGCGCCATCGCTTAATCATGATGCCGCCGGAGGATTTTGTGACGGACGAAGCCAAAAAACTCCTATTTTCAAGTGACGTTGTCAAGTTATAAAAGAGTAGGCCGTCGCAACTTAGACGGCCTAGATGCAATCCGCACGGCGCCGGTCAAGAGGACGGCGTCACAAGCATAAGGTGATGCCGCAAGTCTAACGTGCCAAGACGAAATCCTAATGACGGCGACACGACGCGTCCACGAAACAAAAAGGTGACGCCGTCGCATGTGTAATCTTATATATAGAATCCGAATTTTCAAGATATGTGTGTAGTCTTTTGAGTAAACACCTAAACCGAACCAAGGTCGTCTTGTACAAGATTTTAGGTTCCAAACCCTATCTTACACCAAGATAAGTGTTTTACTTCATTAATACAATTATGTCTTTGATTATTTGTGTGTATGCTTGCATGTTCTTCATGTCCCGCTAATTTACTTGTGTGTTTGCTTAGGAATATGAAACTTAATTATTGAATATTGATTGGTTGTCTCTTATCTTAGTTGATTAATGATCTAGTAATGCGATAGGTCATTCGTTATGTACTTAATGCTTGATTAAATCTTTGTGAACCTTAGAATATAACTCCTTGAGTAGTTGTATGCTAAACCATCCAAAGAGTGCCTTAGAGTAAGAGTTTATTATCCTAGTGGGTTTTGTAGACGAGACCCTTTGGTAAGTTCAAAGAGTTAGGAGAAACGATACCCTACAACCTTAGACACACAACGCAACTAAGAATAAGGACGTGACAATTCAACCACCAATAGGAGATAATTAAGGAGTAGTAAAGCCTAAGTAAACACATGTTTAAACTATCATACGAGCACACAATAATTAGACATAGACTACATACACCTTAGATTAGATAATTAGATAAGTAGAGTAATCGGTAGCAATACCAACCCCCAAATCCAAACCCCGAGATTCGTACCTTTCCTTTCCTTAAAAATATAAAAGATAAAAATAATCTTCCTCAACCCCAACCTTAGCGTAGTAACTTCTTACTAGCATTCCTATTCCCCAGAGAACGATATCAATACCCGTGGCTTACCCTAATAGTACACTACAACGATTAGGTTCACTACCTAGGGTGTTGAAAAACTTGCTCGACGAAAAGGAAGTTCCTTTGACCCCGAACGACGCGCAGTAGCGTTATCAAGTTTTTAGCGCGTTGCGGGAATAGAATAGCTAGTTAGTAGTCCACCTCGTTTAGGTTTCCTTTGCTTGATTCCTATCAAGTAAAATTTTCTCATTTTTTAGCTTTCTCACAGTCTATCCCCCTTCTTCGTGACCTTTGTTCGTAATTCCATCACTTTTCCTCATGGAAGGTGATAACCACCCACCATTCATCAACCCACCACCAATTGACCCGCCAAGAGCCCGTACTCTTGGTGAATACTCAAGACCAAGCCACCTAGGCTATAGGAACACCATTGAGCTTCCCGACCAAGCCCAAACTACGGCCTGCGATCCGACACCATCCGTTGGTGCAAAACGGATGTGCATTCCATGGACTTCGTTCAAGATCCAAATCAAGATCTTAGGGATTTCTAACATTGTCGATTCCATCGACCTTGATGCTACTACTCGGGAGACCACGCGCCTGTGTCTCTTCCAATTCTCTCTATGGGACCAAGCTAGTAATTGGCTTGAGCGACTTCCCGCCGGCTCCATCAAGTTGGGATGATCTCACCTCTCGTTTCCTTGCTCAATTTTTCCCACCGGGGAGAACCACTAAGCTTAGGATGACATCTTGATGTTCCAACAACATCAAGGTGAATCTCTCTACGAAGCATGGACTCGATTCAAGGACTTACTTCATAAAGTCCCTCATCACGGCATTGATCTTTGGCTCCAAGTCCAAATCTTTTATGATCATGTCAACTTCCTCACCAAGCGATCCATTGACCAAGCGGCCGGTGGAAAACTTAGTGATCTCACCGCGGAAGAATCATGGGGAATAATAGAGGACCTTGCTCTCTATGACAACGAAAGTTGGAATGACCCCCGTGAGTTGCCCAAAACCGTTAAGGCAATCTCCTTGCCTCCCATTGACTCACAACCTTCCGATCGTAGGATGATCGAACTTGAAGATCAAGTAAAATTCCTAATGAGTTCCTACGAAAATCCTAAGTCTTCACACCATATGAACAAAGTTTCTTCCTCGTGAGCCGCTTTTAATCCTCATAACACGCAAGACTAGCACCCGATCCCCGAACATGCTTCCGCTGACTACGCATCCTCGCGTATTAATGGAACGGGAGGAAGATTCCCTACAATACCCGGACCTAGGAATTTCAATGAAACCCGAGAAGCATGGAAAGGCAAGCCCGACTTCTCTCGGGACAAACCAAAGAATTCACTTCCAATGATTTTTCATGGCCCCACCTAACGGTCCTAACCAACAAAACATCAAAGGATGTTGCGTAACCTAGTTGCATCCCAAGAAGCCCAAATAGCTAAGCTCTCGGACCACTTTAACCAACAACAAGCCGAAATGGATAGGAAGATAGACAACCTTTTGAAAGCCATAACCAATAGTGATAGGAAGGTTAGTGCTATCTCAACTCCCAAGCCTTCCGGTGTAGAGATTAAGGACCCAAGTAAGCTAGCTAAGCACGTTCAATTCGTCAATACCATCGCCTTAGTGAAACCTAATGGAACAAATGACGAAGAGGACCATACACTTGAGAATAATGAAACAACCGAGGAAGTAGATGAAGTAGACAATGACTATTTCAATAAGTTTCCTACGGAAGAAGAACTATCTCGACACCCTCACTTAGTGCGCGATCTCCGTCACATGTATGTTAGGAAAAGCCCTAGAATCAAGTTTGGGAACCCTTGGAATCTTAACATACCATGTTGCATAGGACAACTTTTTGTGGCAAAGGCCTACATTGATCGCAAATCCCCAATCAACATAATGACTAGCACCTACTACAATTGGGTAATGATGAAGCCTATTCCAACTAGGCAAGACCCCGATAATCCTAGGGTTAAGTGCAATTTTCTTGGTAGAGTTAAAGGATTGCCTGTTTATGTAGGTAGTTTCACGTTTCCTATGGAATTTATAATTGTGGATGATATTAGCACGGCCATAGACCCTAGCTTGTCCCACGTTATTCTAGGAAAACCTTTCATAGAAAGCACCGGGATGACCTATGACCCCTCGTTAGGAGTAGTGCGATTCAAGGATGAGACCGATGACATAGCTTACCAAATGCCGTTTAAGATTGAGAAGTTTTCATCACTCTCTAATGATGAAAAGGAACTTAAACTGTCGGTCTATTATAGGAATGATGAGGATAGGAAAAAGGAGTAGATTATGTTATGGCTAAGATTTTCGGATTCTATAAGGATTGCTTGAACTTAGGACCGAAATATAGGACCAAGTGGGAGAGGACGAACTCTTAGAGAGGTGCATCATAGGGCACTTCTACAACATGGAATCCCCCCATTAGAGACCGTCAAGGTGGCGGTAATGAAGTCACGTGGGAGCACGACTACGAGTCTAGCTACAAGACTCTTAAATAAAGAAAAGCGCTTCGTGGGAGGCAACCCATGCTTAATTGTTTGGTTGTTAGTGTCATATGTCTTTTATTGATTGTTTATTCTCATGTTTAAATTTGTAAAAATGCTTTATTTTGTTTTTAACCTCGCCTTAATTGCATATAAAGGTATTTTACATAAGGGATAAGTGTAGGAGGATTACACACGCTTTCAAAAGAAACGTAAACATGAGAATAACAATTAACTAAAAGATATGTATGTATGTTTGTTCGAGTCAAATGCTTGTATCGAGTCATAATGGGTGTTTTGCGTAAATTTTCCGATTCTAAAGATGTAAATTTTCCGAAATTTTTCCGTAAAATCGCACCGCTTTTGTCGATAACCGACGGCGTCAGATCGCAACCGACGGCGTCGTAGGGATGGCAACGGTCGGGTTCGTAGGGGGTTTAGTAAACCCGAACTGCATTCGCTTATAATATCCAAACCCGAACTCGCACCAAGATTCGATGGGTACCGATTATTATTATCCATCGGGTTATCGGTTTTCCCATGGTATCGGTTATCCCAATTAAAATCATCGTTGTACAACTAAACCTAAAAACCAAAACACCTAATATATTCAAAGTTTTTAGAAGTTAAAGAAAACGACTTCAATATTCGTAATGTTTGAAGATTAAAGAGTTATTGTGTCATGTGTGTGAGAATTAAATCGTAAAGCGTAAGTGTTAATTTAATAGTTTGTAATTACCAAGATATATGCTATTAAGGAGTAGAGTAGAAAAAAAAATTGTACAAGGTTAAGAGATCAAAACATATTAGGACCTTATATAAATTAGTAAAAAACACGGGTACAAATTGGGTATACGGTGCGGATACGGATACGGGTAAACGGGCGGGTATTACTAGAACCCAACCTGCACTGCACTCAAAAGAAAAGAATATATCTACCCGAACCCGTATCAAACCCGCGAACCCGCCTCGAACCCGACCCAACCGGTTCGGGTTTCGCTTCCCATCGGTTTGGTGCTTTTGCCATCTCTAGCGTCGTGAAGGAGTAAAACAACAGATTACATTTTTCTCGTTTTCGAGCTACTTATAAATTTTGGAATTTTCCGTGTCTTAATTTTCCGTAAATTCAGAAACATCCATTCCACAAGCATTATATCATAGTTTAAATCGAGTCTTATATATATTATTACCACCGATTTTACGTGAAGGTTTCGTTTGTTTTCTTCAAGTGTGCAGGTTTAATTTATCAAGAAGAAGTTACATAAGATTGGAAGGAGCTTTTCACGCATAAATTCTTCTTGGAAAGGATTTAACCACTACTTCACACACGGATCCTACCGAGCTAATAAGGGGAGTACTAGTTTCTTTTGTTTTTAATTACCTTTCATTATCATAACTTTGATACTTTCGGGGAACATTGGGGACAATGTTCAGTTTAAATGTAGGAGGGAAAATAAACGGAACTTTGAAACTATGCTTATCCTTGAATATTTGCTTTGTCCAATTGTATTTGTGTAATAAACCATGAGAATACGTCGGTTAGGGTAATTTTGGCACCAAATTTAAAATTTTTCATGACATATAGGAGTGGGCCATTAGTCTTAACAAAAGCGCCTCACGGATAGGAAGTTGCATGACTAGCACAAAACCCTTTACCACCTAAATTCCACCCAAATGTGAGGATCGCCTTAGATTAGTAGGAATTAAAGCATTCATCTTTAATGCTTAGAGTGTGAACTGGTAGTATAATAGATTCTAGAACTTGTTTTGTGATGCATCCCGAGATCGCTAGTAAGATCGCACTTGTGTAGTTAGGAATAACTAAATGATAAGAGGCATTAGGATAACCCTTGTTTGATACCCGTAATATAATTACTTCTTCCACCTCGGTTGAGTAATTCCCCACACCCTTTGCGTTGTACTCATTTTTAGTACACGATACCCTAGTTAACCCTCGAGCCTATCCTTTTCGCGGTTCTCGTGATGTTTCGGTTTTTCCGAATATCAATGAAGAGCATTGTTTACACCTCACCCCAAATATACACCCAAATCGCCTTAGCCTACCCCGTATGCACTCACTTTTAGTGCATTATTGTTATCACCCTAAACCCTTAGTTCAATTATCGGTTGCTTGCATGAGTTGCTAAGTCGAGTCATATCCTTTGTATACGCTTTGGGACGATTGGGATTCATGGGAAAAGTTAAAGTTTATGAAATGACGGAAGGGAACGTTAAATTCAAATTCCCTTTGTTTGCATAATAATGTACCCCAAGTGTTTTGATATTTTCAATTCAGTCAAATTAGTGTTAAAGTAATAAAAACTCAAGTGTAGGGATGTGCCTATAAATCCCTATCATTTTGATGTTACCGTAGAGGATGGTAGAGTAAAAGTGTATGTGAAAAAAAAAAAATCGAAAAAAGAGAAAAAGAGAAAAGAAAAAAATAGAGTGTTCAAAAAAAAAAAAAAAAAAAAAAAAAAAAAAAAAAAAACGGCTACCATCCTACATCTATCCTTTAAATTTATGTTTGTTTATTTCAGTTAGCTAGACTTTAGAGTGTCGAGTCTTGGCTTAGCAACACCATTCTTCGTATGCTTGTAACAATAAGATTTTGACTTGCCACCACTAAATAGCCTATCCCACCAAACCCTTTGTTTCCTACCGTAAGCCTAACATTACAACCCTTTAAAGACCTCTTTGATAGTCTTTCCTAGGTGCTTACGCCAAAGCGATGGAGGTTTGATCTATTCTCAAGCCTATGGTAATCTATGTACTAGGACCGTTAATGAGTGTTTATATTCCATTTCCAATTTGTTATATTTCATATACACCCGAGAGATGCGAGTATCCAAACACCCCATGTGAGGTGCTAGTATGTGATTTCCGTGCTTGTTATGACTTTTATGGGCTTATATGTGTTGTGGACTGTTTTAAACCAATGTTTCATGACCCATAACTTATAAATTAATTGGCTAAAGCACATTTGCTTGAGGACAAGCAAATACCAAGTGTAGGGATATTTGATAAGGTTTTAAAAGGTACATTTTGAGGGTCGTTTAAGCCCATATTTGATCACTTTTGTATCCGTTATTGCCTAATATCGCTCCTTTTCACTTTTAGGTCTCTTGAAGGCAAAATGCTGGAATGGCACTTATTTGGACGAAAAGGCGCGAATATACGAAGAAAATGGCCAAAGTCGAATCGAGACACTCAAAGTCACGAAAACACAAGGTGATGGCGTCCATCGCTTAATCTGCGACACCGTCGGAGGATTTTGTGATGGGACGAAGCCAAAACTCCTATTTTCAAGTGACGATGTCAAGTTATAAAAGAGTAGGCCGTCGCAACTCGCACGGCCTAGATGCAATCCGACGGCGCGCCGGTCAAGAGGACGGCGTCACAAGCATAAGTTGACGCCGCCGCATGTCTAACGTGGCCAAGACGAAACCCTAATGACGGCGACACGACGGCGCCACGAAACAAAAGGTGACGCCGTCGCATGTGTAATCTTATATATAGAATCCGAATTTTTCAATATTTGTGTGTAGTCTTTTGGAGTAAAAACCTAAACCGAACTAAGGTCATCTTTGTACAAGATTTTAGGGTTCCAAACCCTATCTTACACCAAGATAAGTGTTTTACTTCATTAATACAATTATGTCTTTGATTATTTGTGTGTATGCTTGCATGTTCTCCATGTTCGGCTAATTACTTGTGTGTTTGCTAGGAATATGAAACTTAATTATTGAATATTGATTGGTTGTCTCTTATCTTAGTTGATTAATGATCTAGTAATGCGATAGGTTATTCGTTGTGTACTTAATGCTTGATTAAATCTTTGTGAACCTTAGAATATAACTCCTTGAGTAGTTGTAAGCTAAACCATCCAAAGAGTGCCTTAGAGTAAGAGTTTATTATCCCTAGTGGGTTTTGTAGACGAGACCCTTTGGTAAGTTCAAAGAGTTGGGAGAAACGATACCCTACAACCTTAGACACACAACCCAACTAAGAATAAGGACGTGACAATTCAACCACCAATAGGAGATAATTAAGGAGTAGTAAAACCTAAGTAAACACATCTTTAAACTATCATACGAGCACACAATAATTAGACATAGACTACATACACCTTAGATTAGATAATTAGATAAGTAGAGTAATCGGTAGCAATACCAACCCCCAAATCCAAACCCCGAGATTCGTACCTTTCATTTCCTTAAAAATATAAAAGATAAAAATAATCTTCCTCAACCCCAACCTTAGCGTAGTAACTTCTTTCTAGCATTCCTATTCCCTTAGAGAACGATATCAATACCCGTGGCTTACCCTAATACTACACTAAAACGATTAGGTTCACTGCCTAGGGTGTTGAAAAACTTGCTTCGACGAAAAGGAAGTTCCTTTGACCCGAACGACGCGTGTAGCGTTATCATAGGCGCAACTTCTCGAAAGACGTGGATGAAGTCGGGATGTTCAAAGACCCCATAGAGTCCCATGCTCGAGTCTAACTTAAAGACTCGTTAATAAAGAAAAGTGCTCTTTCGAGAGACAACCCGAATTATCCATTTATTCTATTTTTATTTCATTTCATTGGGTTTTGTGTTTTCTAACCATTTTTGCAGAGACAGAATTAATCACATTCTTGTCGACTGAACAGAGTTACTACAGAACTCATCTTGGTGATTACGCCGTAACCAACATTTTAGCAAAGAATTCTTGACACATTACCAATTACGGCGAATACCATCTCGGTGGTTACGCCAGTAACTATTCGCTCACAACTCATACCGTGTTTTGCCATTCACGGCGTAATTCTCTCATAGGAGTTACGACGTAACTCTCCTATGCTTTAATTCTTTCATTTCAAAACACAAGAACCTTGTATTAGTTTTTAAATGAACTTTGTGGGTGTGTTCCTCAGAAACCCTCACGAGACTTCACTGCTCACTTGGGACACCAAGTGGTTTAAAGGCTTGTTGCATTCGCTAAATGCAACCGTGATTCCTACGAAAGTGAGTTAGGTTTGTTTTTCATTTTATTTTTTCTTTTAGAATTATACTTGTCGGTATTGTGATTTCGTGGATTGAAGTTTGTTCATGACGCTAAACGAATGCACGATCCTTTCTCGTGGGCGTTCTTCTTTTGGAGCGAATTTCGTGGAAGTTCTCGCCTAATTCTACCTTTCTTCACCTTTATTTTAATGCCTAGTACAAAAGGGACTTTGTACAATTCTAGTGGGGGGACGGGAGTAGAATTATCTCTTGAACTTTATTTCGCCCTCATTTTTCTAGTTTATTTTGAAAAATTATGCCATTTTTAAAATTTTGACATGTTTTTCCGAACCTAACTAGATTAGACCTTAGCCGAGCATATACAACCCTTGATATTGCATGGTGAGATTAGCCTTATCCGTTTCCAATATTTTACCCCAAATCCACCAAATTATGAGTGTGCCGGTAGCTTGTAAACTTTAGAACTTGGCCTTTGCATCATTTCGAGACCATAGACGAGGTATGTTGAGTTAGCTCGATGTATTTGGACTTTTCGCTTTTAGAAGGCGATTATAGGATTATCACCCAAACAGACCTAACATTGTGAGTCTATCGATTAGTCACCTCGACTTTTCAACCCCATGTGAAACCCTTTTGTTGCACTCCCTTTAGTGCAAGATACCCTAGATACACCCTTCCGAGCCATTCCTTTCATTTTGTCACCCCAATATATTGTTTCGCTCCTTACACCTTAGCCTACCCCGTAGTCTTTATTTGTAATTAGAAGTCATCATTTGCCTAAGTTCAAGGTTCGAGTGGAAAAGGTTTGGAAATCACGCTTTCATCGACAACAATTATGAAGATCATGAAGACCCCCCGAATTCCCATTGTTCATCTCAAGTGGGGGGATGTTATGTTATCTTGTTATGTTAAAAAAAAAAAAATGATTGAGTTATGATATTGTAAAGTGCGATGTTATAAGCACTATAGTATGAGATTTATTGTTTAGTATCGAGGAGGCCACCTCGGTCACATTTGAAGATTAGAGTTGGAATTATACCAACTGAAGAAGAAAAGGTAGTGTGCCCATCACGACGTCCACTGATGACACATCTACCTTGCATTTCATTATCCGGTCTCTAGACTTCTAAGCTTGAACTTTGGGCGGACGGTAAGTGGTGATGAATTAGTTATAGATTTAGACTACCTGCTTGTTTTTCATTTTACACCAATTATATATCCCATGTCTTATCCTACCCTTTAGTCATGAAGCGTGTCTAGGTGATGCAGCGAGCAATCTTTGGTGTCTTGGCCATGGATTTGGTCATGTATCATTGATTTTGTCCACTTCACGTGACATGTTAGTAATGACAAGTCACCCTTAACCTTTGTCGTGTCTACCCATATTGCCTTCGAGAATTGTTTAGCCCTTAACTCTAGTGGTGGAGATTTGTGTAACCGCCAATCTTATGATAGAATACATGCTATGACTCAATGCGATTGAGTGATCACCCGAAATTGACACTTAGAATAGTTGAGAGATTTGAGTGTTTGTTCCCTTCGTGAGGTGTTCGGCTTTGTTTTATTCTAGCATAAGGGATTTTAAACTCATAATTTCCGTGTTTTGGGAGATATCTTTTAGGAATCTATCTAATAAGGTCTACTTGAGGGCAAGTAGAATTCAAGTAGGGGATATTTGATAACATCAAATAGTCCCGAATATTAAGTGTCAATTTCCGTTAATGCTCGTTATTTATATCATTTATATGGATTTACGCTTGTTTTCCATTGTTTTCCACTTTCGTGTAAATTACGAGCATTGGAGCTAAAGAGACGCGGAAATGGAAACATTACTAAAGATTTATCACAAGATGCTTATTTTGAAGAAGTTACGGCGTAACTCATCTCTCACATTACGCCGTAACTATTGCGTGATCCGAAGTCCAACTTATCAAGAGGTTACGGCGTAACTCTTCCCAAAGGTTACGACGTAACTCCATTAGGTCAAAAGAGGTTCCACGTCATTGTTACTTACGCCAGTAACTCATCGCATCACTTACGACGTAACCGAAGTTTATTGAAGACTACGGCGTAACCACTTATAAGGTTACGCCGTAACTAGCGCATCTAGTGCATTTACGATGAAATAGAAGGTTACGGCGTAACTCCTCTTTGGTTACGCCAGAAACCGCACTGCCTATAAATACCCCACGAATTCCAAAGATTTCAAAGCATCCCATTCCACATACAACACTCTAGAACGTGAGAAAAGCTCAAGGAGGTCTAGGGAAGCATACGGAGTCGTTTCCAAGGAGAAGTCACACCATTACGATAAGCTTTAGCGTTTATTATTTCTTTACTTTAAATTCATGTATTTCGTACATTTGAATATTGAATTGATTTGCATGATTAATATGAGCGACTAAGCACCCTTTGGTGCTAGCCTAGTTATGATTCCTTAATTGTTTTGTTTATTTACCTTTACTTCCGCATAATTATTTCTAAGTGTATGCATGCATAGTTCTTTGGTAGTCACCCCGGTTCGGTAGTTGTTGGGAATTATGTGAAGTAGGATTTCCGCATCATTCTTGTCAAGGATTCTGTTGAGTAGAAGCGTAATCTCAAGAAGAGATTCTCTTCAAGTGTAAAAGCGAGGCCTCATTATCGTCAAGGGTGGAAGTCGACTAGGATCAAGATGCGTCAGATTATTTAAATGCTAACCCATCATTATCTTTGAACGCCCGAGGTTAGCATGGGTATTATTGTATCGCTCAATATTTGTTTAATGTATTAGTCATTAAATGCATGCTTGCATGTTTAGTCGATTGAGTAGTAATAGATTAGCGTTCCTTGTCTATAAAAGGAACCTCATAGTTTGTAATAGATATCTCATCCGAAACATAGTGTTTCAGTTAATAAAAGATCCATAGAGGATCTAAGTGTTCTTAGTTATAACAACTTGTATTTACATTCCGCTATAGAATACGAGTTGTAGAGACTGCTATTAGTTTGCTTATGATTACATAGGCAACACTAACGATCCACGAAAAGCTAAAGATCCGTCAAGGTCCGAGAGTTTTCAACATGGTTTTGAATGGCGATAGAGGCCAATTGCCTAGAGATATGACCAACCCACCCTAGGTGAGCGGATCGAGACGGGAAGGGTAAGATATGACCAACCGACGACCCTTTCTACTTGTGCGATTTGACCAACCGACCACCTATCGCTTGGATGAACTTAAGAATTGGGGGGTGTAGTGTCTAAGTTCCTAACGGCCGGGCACTCACTATTTAGAATCTAGCATGTAGCGGTACTTAATGACTCGGCTTAGGGACCAGGAACAACAGGACTTATGACGGTGCTACCGATTTCTCCTGTGGTGGCATATTTGCCGATAGGTTAGGGCTAATTGACCAAATGTCGTCCTCTCGAATTTGACCCCACCAAGTAATTGGAAGTAGGTAGACGTAGACATAACTAGCTAGGAGGATTAACTAGGTTAGCACCACTATTCCTCTATTGAATTCCTTCACACATTTATTTGCTTTTACTTTATATTCTCGCATTAGTAGTTTAATCAATTAAAACCCTATCAAACCATTAATATTCTGTGACAATTAGACTTAGTAATTATCCGACACACATAGCTCTTGGGACAACCTCGGCTTTACCATTTACTACACTACACACGACCGGGTACACTGCCCGTTAGTGCATTAGGGTAGACCATAGGTATAGCGAGACACTATAAATATTAAGACCTGGTCAGTAAAACCTGCACCAGGCACACTATCCCCGCCCCGAAACATATACATATACATATACATATATCTATATACTTTAAATATTGTGCTAGTATTTATGTACTAAATATAATTCTCTAATTTTTGTTAATTTTTATCTTTCTAATATTTCAAAGTGTGATCATAAAATCTTGTTTTGTGTCATAATATTCTAAAAAAGTTTTGATTTATTCCAATGCTTAATATATTATTAATGGGTTCTCGATTCTTTAAGTTATTCGGTAAAGTCATATTGTTAATAGCGTAAAAATAAGAATAAACGGGGAAAGGCATGAGTATGATAGAGGATCGCACTCAAAAAGTAAAACCCAATAAGACCCCAATGGGGAATGGGGCGGGTTTGGGGGAGCATCTCGCCCCAATGGAGCGCCCCGATAAAATCCTCAATGGGGATTAGGGCGGGTTTGGGGATGATTTTTTTAATCGGGTTTGGAGATGGGGATGGCCGCCACGCCCCAAACCCGCCCCATTGCCATTCCTAGTGCCGGTAGCTTGTAAACTTTAGAACTTGGCCTTTGCATCATTTCGAGACCATAGACGAGGTATGTTGAGTTAGCTCGATGTATTTGGAATTTTCAGTTTAAGAAGGCAGTATTATAGGATTATCACCTAATTAACCTATCATTGTGTGTTTATCGATTAGTCACCTCGACTTCTCGACCCCTATGTTAAAAACTTTGTTGCACTCACCTTTAGTGCAAGATACCCCTAGATACACCCATCTGAGCCATTCCATTCATTTTATTCACCTAACATATTGTTTCGTTACACCCTTACACCTTAGCCTACCCTGTAGTCTTTATTTGTAATCGGGAAGTCATTGTTTGCCTAAGTTCAAGGTTCAAGTGGAAAGGTTCGGGAATCACGCTTTCGTCGACGACATATTCTTGGAGATCATTGAAGACCCCCCAATTTCTCATATTGTTCATCTCAAGTGGGGGGATGTTATGTTTAGTTGTTACGTTTGTTGAAAAAAAAATGATGATGTGATTCGAAAAAAAAATAGCTATTGTTATTCATTTGATTGTAAAGTGCGATGTTATAAGCACTATGTTATGAGCTGATTATAGATTTAGTATCGAGGAGGCCACCTCGGTCACATTTGAAGAATGGAGTTGGTAATGTGTCCATTATGACGTCCTTTAATGGCACATCTACCTAAGTATTATCATGATCCGGTTTCTTGACTTCGAAACTTGAAGTTTGGACGAACGGTAAGTGGTGATGACTTGGTTATAGATTTAGACTATCTGCTTGATTTTATTTTACACCAATTTTATCCCATGTCTTATCCTACCCTTTAGCCATGAAGCGTGTCTAGGTGATGCAGCGAGCAATCTTTGGTGTCTTGGCCATGGATTTGGTCATGTATCATTGATTTTTTCCACTTTGCCGTGACATGTTAGTAATGACAACTCACCCTTAACCTTTGTCGTGTCTACCCATATTGCCTTCGAGAATTGTTTAGCCCTTAACTCTAGTGGTGGAGATTTGTGTAACCGCCAAGCTTATGATAGAATACATGCTATGATCGTCGTTGAGTGATCACCCCGAAATTGACACTTAGAATAGTTGAGAGATTTGAGTGTTTTGTTCCCATTTCGTGAGGTGTTCGGCTTTGTTTTATTCTAGCATAAGGGATTTGTAAACTTAAAATTTCCAGGTAATGGGAGATATCTATTTAGGAATCTATCTAATAAGGTCTACTTGGGGGCAAGTAGAGTTCAAGTGGGGGGATACTTGATAACATCAAATAGTCCTGAATATTAAGTGTCAATTTACCCCGATAATGCTCGTATGTTATATCATTTATATGGATTTACGCTTGTTTTCCTCTATATTTCACTTTCAGGTAAATTACGAGCATTGGAGCTAATGAGACGCGGATTTGGAGAGTTTATTGAAGATATATGATAGTATGCTCATTTTGAAGATGTTACGGCGTAACTCCCCTCTCACATTACGTTGTAACAGAAGCGTGACTCAGAAAACCAACTCAACTGAAGTTTACGGTGTAACTCTATCCTAAGATTACGCCGTAACTAATTAGGTTAAATAAGGTTCCGCGCCGCTGCAAGCTACGATGTAACTAATTCCACAATTACGGCGTAATCACGATTTATTGAAGATACGGCTCAACTCATTCCTGATGTTACGCCGTAACCAGCTTTTCCAGAGCAAATTACGAAGAAATGGATGTTACGGCGTAACTCTCAACTTAAGTTACGCCGTAACCAGATCTGGCCTATAAATACCGCCCAAATTCCATTATTTCTAATCATTAACTTTACACACCAATTTAGAGAACGTGGGTAGAAGGTTGAAGGCAGATCTTAGGGAGCATACGGAGCCATCTCCAAGGGAGAAATCACTTCCTACGATAAGCATTAGCATTTTATCATTTCTTTACTTTCAATTCATGTATTTCGATATGTTAAACATTGAATTGATTTTTTTAGTTAATATGAGTGGCTAAGCACCTCTGGTGCTAGCCTAGTTATGATTCCTTAATTGTTTTGTTTATGTTTACATTGCTTCCGTATAATTGTTTCTAGTGTATGCATGCATAGTTTGTTGGTAGCTGCCCTTGTTTTGGTAGTTTTGAATGGCGGTAGTGGCTAGTTACTTAGGAGATATAACCAACTGACCCTAAGTAGTTAGACTGAGTAGGAAGGGTAAGAATTGACCAACTGACGACCCTTCTTCGCTTGTGCGATTTGACCAACTGATCACCTACCGTTTGGATGAACTTAAGAAATTAGGGATGAGTGTTTATGATGCTAGCGCCGGGCACTCATTGTTATGAATCTTGCATGTAGCGGTACTTAATGACTTGGCTTAGGGGACTAAAAACAACTGAACTTTCGAGGGGTCACCCGAGATCTCCGGTGGAAACCTTTGCTGATAGGTTAGGACGAACTGACCAAATGTTGTCCTAGCGTCTTTTACCCCCACTTGAAGCAATTGGAAGTAATTAAACGTGAACTTAACATGATAGAAAGATTAACTAGGTTAACACACTTCTCCTCTATTGATTACAACCCTCGCCTTTATTTACTTTCTTTATTCTCTTTTCTTGTCTTTAGTTATTAATTAATCATTTCAACCTTAAAATCTGTGACACATAGACTTAGTTAAAATCCGCACACATAGCTCTTGGGAAGACCTCGGTTTTACCGAATACTACACTACACACGACCGGGTACACTGCCCGTTAGTGTATTAGGGTAGACCATAGGTATAACGAGACAATATAAATATTAAAACCTGATCAGTAAAACCTGCATCAGGAATCAAGAACACAATTAGGGTTTACAAGAGCAGTATTTTAGAGAGAAGTATTTTTTTAGAGAGAGTCGTATTCAGAGATGATAAGAGAAAGACTTTGTCTTTCTCTTTATATAGCCACAGAATTTAAGCCTTGCACCTTCTTCTTTATCAACTTGCTATAACTGACCCAAAGTATACCACAACTTAGAATATTTGCACTTCAAGTCCCTCAAGATTCATAGAACTTCAACATCCAACTCTTTAACTTCTCATCAACAAATAAGCTTATACATAATAATCTGCAATCACAATAAGCGGTATCAGATTACAAATAAGCTCTTGGATTATAAATCTCAACAACTATGAATTTATAGTAGATGTGGGAAATCATCATTAAAATGGATAGAGTGGTTTAACCATTCTTGTAACGCTCTAATGCTCTATCATCCCTTTTGTAACAATTCTAGCTCCTTGCTAGGGCCTTAAAAAAAAAAAATAAAATAAAATAAAATAAATAAAAACTTTGGATGGCTATTAATTGAAGTTACGGTGATAGTTCTTGACATGTACTTAAATCATCATTCATTTTGATAGTAGTCTAACGCTAACAAGATTCTATAATGGGAAGAATGACATGAAAATGAAGCTCGTACTAGTATACTACACTACAAAACCTAGCTATAACTATATATGTGCTATAAGATTTCTTTGTTTATCGTAAATGAGACAGGTATGCTGAATAGAGTGCAACAAGCATGAAGCAATTGTATGATGGTTTTCTGCAACTGTTTTTCGTAATTTCAGTTAGTTTACTCTCTTGTAATTTTGACTGTACAAAGTCATGCACATGCTCTTAACTGTCTTCGTATGATTCTAACTTGTTCACTTTTGTTTCACCTTCTGAGGCTCATCAAGTGCCAAAAGACCAATGAACTAAGTGGGTGAGGTGACTGCTACTATATAACCAGTCTCAAACAAAGATGGTTCATAAAAATCTTTAACTTGGTTGTTTTATGTGTTTTGATGATATGTAAGTTATGCAGTTATGCTACGAGTAAAGAAGGGTGTTATGTCTTAATTTATATACTTTTATCAAAATATTAAATACAAGTAAGAAAACACATGTCTTTATAGGTCATAATGCACATTGCAGATGAGAATGGCAACTCATAATAAGTGACCGCAGAAAATTATACTGATTATGAGGAAATGCAGCTTGATGTTTAATGAAATGGGTCACACTAAGACAACTTAATCATCTGATTAATTAGACATACAATTATGCAAAGAGAAGATAAAAGCTTTGGTAACAACTTTTTCAGGTCAAATTAAAGCGACTAGTACTGTACCTACAAGTAACGTATCAGGAAGAATTGTAAGAGAGTTGTGATTTATGATCGGTATATATGTTGTTGCAGCAACAAGCATTTGCGATTGTATATAGAGTCTACGTAATGAAGACATAAGCCAAAAGTTAAATATGGAATGACAATGATAAATCAGCAACAACTAAATCACCGAAAATTTGTAGATAATTAACTATATATCGTTGTACACATAAAATTTTATGTCTGCATAACATTAATCAGCTAAATATTTTAAACAGATGGAAAAATTAAAAAGTGACACTACATTTATTTGCTTTTTCACCACATTGAACTGATCATTTTGACAATTATGCTGTACGATCGGTTCACATATACATAATACGGGATTCTGTTATGGTGTGGGAGGACAGAACCTTACTGGTTACTTACAGCAGTGTTATTGATATCTGCCTATAAATTTATAGTTGTAAACAGAAATATGCATTTAGAGTTACAGCAAGGTGCAACCAACTTGCATTTAACTTTCGGTCATAGATGCATAACCACATGGGTTACTCGAAATGTAATGGAGATTTATAAACCTATCATAAAAGCATTTCACCAAGCAAGTCTTATTTCATCAAACAGCATAACCGAACATATGCTGTCATCCACTTATTTCTAACATGTAAGCAAGTCAACTTGATTGGACTATCATTATAAACACACAATATGAACATGTAAAGAGAGATGTGTATTTCATCTAGCAATTTTGAGATGGAGTCACATTTAAATATTCAAGGAAAAGTGGTAACTAAGATTATAGTAAGATCGTATATTTGAGTCATGAAGATAAAACTAGAATAATATCAGACTATCAGTACAAGTGAGTGCACGCGGGTCGATCTTGAAGGCCATAGCCCCATAGTGAGTCAATTTCGTAAAGCAGAGACTATAATGAGTCTGGAGTCTGGACGGATGGAACGAAAAGATAAAGAAAACCTTACTTACTAGAGATTTAAAACTCCCCACTTCATTTGCAACTACAACTCATTAGTTGTGTATGTTCTTATATGTTTATACTTATCTTGCGTCATTTACTATGGTCTGATTCCCTTGTTCTCTACATATTGACCAGTTAGATAATAGGCTACTACCACCATGAATATAGAGATTAAAACAACTTCTATCTAAAAAAGGCTAATCTACAGTGAGGACATAATTATCATTTCAAGTATATACATACTAAAACCTTCAATAAAATTTTCAAAAAGTCATGTGCTAGCCCACACAGATAGAAGATTCAATATATTAATTTTACTAACATGTTCATTCAGCTAAACAAACCATAGAAAGGCATATCTTTTCTAGCAACAATAAATGAGCAAGAGTGTCCTCTATCACTAAAAATCTTACCCTATATCAGTGAAAATAAAACCTGATATATTTTCCTTTTTGTTTTCCTTCTATTTCTATTCTTTATCATCACGAAAATTTAACGTTCAAGAAACTCCGAAGTCTCTAGTTATGTTACAACAACCATGATATTTCTGGGTTCAATATTACCACTTCGTACACTTGAGTGTTTTAAATCACTATCTGCAAGCACTTCATGACTTGAGCGCTTTGATTCACCATCAACGACACCTTCACCGGTTTCTATGCTTGATTCTTTTATTGGACGCAATTGGCTCACCTTCTTTCCCTCTTCGCGTTTTCCCCATAGTAAAGCATAGAGTCCAAAAATTATCAATATTGCACCCAATACACTGTAAAAAAACAGTAACCTCTTTTAAGAGCTTTTTTAAATAACTTGGATTTTTTCCCCACTAAATTGATAACATGCAAAATAACTAACCTTCCCAAGTGTAGGCTTTCATTGAGGACTAAAGAACCCGCGATAGCCACAAGAACAAGCAAAAGAGGATTGAAAGCTGATACAAATAGTGGACCTCGCATTTACACACACCATGTGATTAACGTAAACATTAATCCAGATCCCAATATGCCCTAACAAAATTAAAAAAAATTGTGATGAATTAATAAAACTCACAACTTGTGGTGGTGTTTCAAGTGTCGATCTTTTACTAAAAGTTACTTTTTGATCAAATAAATACGTATAAGTAACAAATGTGTACGTATGGTGCTAAATAAGTTAAGTTACAAGAAATGGCAACATGCAAGCACATTGTGTCGATGTATTCTGAGTGCAATGATAGTCATGTTAAAGGAGATACCGTATACGCCACTGTTAGAAGTCTAACATTCCAACCGAGCTTCCAATCATCCCAATGTCTTTCAGTAGATAACCCATATACGAGTGCTTGAACCCCAGCCATTGCCGATGTAAGAGCCGTGACTGAATATGGGCAAGGATATCTTTTCACCATGTTTGTCTGTTCACATAACAACACACACACATTAGATCCTAATTAACCACGTTATTTCAATTCTTTTGTGTATGTTTCTAGACTTTATAATCAAACAGTTAGTTTCATATGCAACATCTAATCATTTGTTGGTCAAAATATACACAGAAATTGTATTATTTGTAACTAACCTGAAGGATTAACCATATTGAATAACTAATGCAACTGCCCATCGCCAATAAAGAACCCATGACCCTATTGCTTGAGTGTTGAATATTTGATGCATGGTGTTGACCATTCAAAAGGTTAACATAGGTTTTCCACATGTGAAGGTCAACTCCTTTGTAAAAGGTCAACAACATGGCCCCACCTACTCCAAATGCAGTTCCAATGATCTTTGCTCTACCAGGATATGTCATCCAGCCCAATCTTTCCATCCTGATAATAACATTCAACATTTTTTAAGAACTTATAATGCATAGGTGTAGAAAATTTGTACAAGTATTTGAATACTCATTTAGGGTTTATTTCATAGATTTTTAATGTTTATGTGAAATTAGTAATGGCAGTAGACCTAGTTATTATAGTTTAAATAATCAGTTAAGGATCCTTTTACAGGTAAATATATCTAAAAACACTCAAACATTTCATTATGAAACTTCAAACAAGATATTTAGCTCTAATTTCTGAATTTCCCTAAAAAGTAATATACTTGAGTATAGTATTTTATAAGACGGTTGCAATATAAATTTACAAGTACAAGAATATCATGACACGTTCTAAACATAAAATGCAGGTACATTATTAAGTTACTTTATGATATAGCAAGAAAGTTGGTTACCCAAAGCAAACCGCGAGAACGAAGGTGATGGCAGGGATAAGATTTGTGGTAGCCGCAACGAATGTAGCTGATGTTAAGGTTAAGGCTTTTAGGTATAAATTATGTGTCAACGGACCTCTGCAATATAAAGAATAGTACAACAAAACTTATGACATTAAGAAACATATCATATTTGGCAAAACAAAGATATGAGCAAGAAAATGTGAAAATACCATGTTTGAGATAAATTATACGTAATCTTTTGCTATTTTTGAAGACGGTGGAGCTGAGTCCACGTTAGTAGTATGTCCAAAAATAATAAAGTTACATTTATACACTTTCATTTCTTTATATCAACTTTGGTTACATTACACATCTATAGCTTAAAGTGTTTCCATTCGAAGTTAATGTAATTCACTTTTTGTTACGATAAAACATTTAACCTCCCGGGTCATATAGAAATACAAAAAAAAAATGTTAGGACTTTGAGACTCGAAAGCTTGATAATTACATGATAGTTTTTGTATTTTTTATTCCAATCACAGTTTAAATTTTACTACTAATCTAAGATTTCAATTAAACACTCATTCATACAATTTAAAGGTAAATTCTCTTTCCAGCATTCTTTTTTGGGTTAATAACCTTTTAAATTTCTATTTTTTGATTAGAAAGAGCTTCTAATATATATTCCATGTTTTAATTTTTTAACATATTACTAATTTCCCTTGTACGTACATTATTGTTTCGTAGTTGTCTTTTAGTCTAATTTTTACTGATTTATCCAAGATTTGAAATAAATCTTTTTCATATTTTTTATTTCTAGATTCGTCTAATCTATTTATGCGATCTAATTCATTTTTAATATATGTGAATTTACTCATTGTCGAGAATAGCGATTTTATAGAATGTAACTAAAAATAACTCTTTAGATATTAAAGTTGACATTTTGTTTTTCTTTAAGATTGTGACCATATTATGACCATTTTACCTTTCTAAATTTTTTTCGAAATACTTTTTTTCAAAAATTTTTCCAAAATTTTTTTTGAATTTTTTTTCTTTCGAAATACTTTTTTATTTGAAATTTCTGATTTTTTTTCGAATTTCTTTTTTTTGAAATATTTTTCGAAAGGTAAAATGGTCATAATATGGTAATATACTTAAAGAAAGACAAAATGTCAACTTTAATGTCTAAAAAAGTTATTTTTTTAGTTCGCTACACAGAACTGACATTCTTGGCAAATATAATTCTTTAAAAGGTTATTAACCCTTCATTTTTTTCAAAGTAGGATCTCACATTCACTACAAATCTTTCTAAAGGCATGGGTTATGTTACTGATTTTTTTATAGCAACTACTGACCAAACAGCCTGACATTGACCAAAAACTATATTTACCCTCTCCTCAAGATATCTTTTTTAGACTTGAATTTGGAACCTACAAATACTAAAATGGGGAGACATAATTCATACTCCCGGATTTAAATGAAAAACCCGCGAGACACAGTTCATATGTAAGCTAGTCGTTTGCTAGACATGGTTCATCTACGGTAACAAGCGCTTCAAAAAGATTTTTGAAACTACTTCCACAAATTTTCCGTCCTTCTTTTATAAAATAAAATGAGCTAATAGATAATATATCCATCAGATTAAGTATACAAGATGTAAGAGTGACGGAAATCAAAAACTTGATGCCCCTCTCTTTTGATTTCGATCGTCGTGTCACTCTTGGTCTATCTGAGGATTAGTGGCCCCAAATTAGGCCAGACTTGGTGCAGACTTGGTGCGTGAGTTAAATGCTAACTAGCAAAACTACAAGTATATAATTGGAACGAACGTTATAAAAAAATCTATAAAACCGTACAATTAGTGGAAAATAGATGAAATGTCAAACACGGGATTAATTATTGCTTATTCATATAATAGAGTTATTATAAGTCTAACTAATCGAGGAAATATCGGAGGTTGTACTACAACTCTCCCGCTTTGGTCAAGTCCACCATAATCAGAGCCACATGGGACAATCGTCATTGCACATGTGAATGGTAACCATTATATTAAAGCGATATTGCGGGAAAGTTGCCTTTTGCCGATAACTCATCCACTTTGGATGACAGATAAAAGTGACATTGCATCCGGATGAGAAAACCTATATGTTGGTCATCAGGAAAAGTTTCGTGAATATTATTATCGTATTCTTGAATTTTTTTGATCTATTGATGTAATTATGTAATGTTCTATTTATAGTAATGACAGATGGACCTAAAAGTGGACCTAATTACATGTGTCATCATCCTGATGACTGCAGACAAAGAGCCATTTATTTAACAACCCGTCAGAATCCTGCCACATGTAATTAAGTCCACTTTTAGGTCACTTTGTTAGGTCCATCTATCATTTCCCTTCTATTTATTGTAATTCCCGTTTATTTACCAACAAATATTTTAATATTTGCTTACTTTTTTTTTTTTTTTTTTTTTTTTTTATGTGTATATATAATTAAATAAGTAAAGAAGATAACAAAACTAAAAATATAATTAATGATTACTTAATTACGAAAAAGAATCAAAACCCATAATGATTACATAATAATATGAAAACTTTAATGAAAAAAGAAAAGAAGAAAAAAAAATAAGAAAAAAAACAAAAGAAAAACATAATAATCACACTAATCTTGATGAGTTTAATGGATTGCTTGACATATATAGACTCACCCTAAATTTCTTTTTTAAGCATGCATGTAAACTTAAATGTTTGAGTATTTCAAACTCTTGAAAGCAGTAATTTTAATGTGTTTCTATTCTTTTCTTTTGTGACACGTATAAAGCAGAAATGGCTATCGGTATTTGCAAGAGGATTAATGGAAGTGACATTCACGTATTTTTCAGTCCATGCAGCCAGCAACTTCATAAATATCCAATCAAATACTACAGACTAGTTCCTTTGTAAATTATTTAATTAATAATTGTAGCGTTTTTAACAAATAATTTTACTTCACTTAATACAAAATGAGTAAATTAGGATTTTGTAGAGGAATTTTCATTTGCATACCTTTATTTTGGTGCTTACCAATGGACAAATCCCTACCATCCATTTATTTTGATCTAATGGTGGGGATTAATCTAAGATTTAATATGCTTAACCTTAATTATCCCAACTATATAAAGCCTTTTCTTCTTTTTTTTTGTTCATTCTCTTCATTTTTTTTTTCACACAGTTACTGTGTGTTTTCCTCCCAACCCGCTCTCATCATTTCCCTCAAAAAATAGTTATTCCAATCAACTATTACCGTTTGATCATCATCATTGGATCACCATCACCATCACCATTCAATCACCATCACCATTTTGATCAATGAGTAATATTTGTATTATCACTTGCAAAATTTTGTTTATTTGATACTTTTAGTTTATGTTTGAGATTGTGAGTAGCATTAGGTTTTAGTATGATATCATTTTGGGATAGGTGAATTGATGAAAATTTGATGCGTGGAACGTGTTTGACAAAATGCCTAAGAGAGGGATGCACAAGTTGAGAAGCAATCACATGTTCCTGTTTTGTCCATCATTTCATATATAACCAAATCAAAAATAGTGCACTGTAGTTATTGTGAATGAGTAATCATATCCTATGTTGCATTAGTTGATGCTTATTTTCATTTTTCTGAATGGCGTCATTTTGAATTATTTTAGTGCGTTTTGTATTTTGCTTTCTCCATCCCTCTATATCTGAGGTGATGCAAATTTGATGTACTGTTTGATAATTGCGCAGTGACCTAGAGCTTAAGCCACAATGACTGCTTACCTTAACAATCGTGAAGGCAAATATATTCGGCCACTTGAAAAGTTCAAAAGAAAGGTTGTTGATTACAACTTAAACCCTGTTTGGAATCATGTAATTCGGTTAATTGCAGAAGATAAAAAGACACGGTGTGTTATACTTGAGGTTATGCTTTTCTCCTTTTCTCTTTCTTGGTATTGGTCGGTTTCGCGTATCACAAGTGATATCACAGTGATATCAATGTGATATCACCAAAGATATCACTGTGTGTCGCTTTTATTTTGTCGAATCGCTTGTGGTAATGGAGGATCTTATGATATCATAGGCGATATCAAAGTTGTTTGAGCTTCTTCAAAATCTTTGTGGAGTCATGTTGTGCTTTTTGAACCACAGTTGCGCTTGTTATTGATTCTTTCATTTGATTGAGCCATTTTTTGCAAATTGCAATCACAAATACTTTGGTGATATCGCTCTTTTATGCCGATACAAAACAAACAAGTATGCTTTTTAATTTGTAATATCTCCTGTGAGATTTCATTGTTTTTGTATATTTTGTATATATTATCACCGAGATATTTCTCTTCCGGTACATGTAAATTAGGATTTTGTATACCGTATATATAAAATGCCTTATACAGAGGAAAAAAAAAGTCATCCCAACTCGTTTCAACATTTGTTAACTTTTTTTTTTAACTCAAACATATCTTTAATTTATATAACGTTATCTCTTACCACATGTATGTTCTGAGGTTAAATAATCACTAGATACGTAAATAAAAAATCACACATCCCAACTCGCGTACTTTGTTAAGTTTTTTTTTTTTTTTTAAACTCAAACCTATCTTTAATTTATATAACGTTAGTATAAGATCAAAAAAAATCACACATGAAATAAGAATACATACCCAAACAAGCCACAACCAAAAGCTTGCAAAAGTATCATCCATGTCAACTTAGGCCTTTTCTTCCTGTGGAAAACACCAAAATTAGAGCATAGAATAGAACATAAAAAGTAGCAGATTTTTCTTGTTTCGGTTGTGAAATTGTTCGTTTAAAATTGTGGAAAGGAAAAAAACAAGTTTTGGAAAGGAAAAAAAAAAAAAAGGTGTCATTCAGCTGCACGTTTCAGGACCAAAACCTACTTGTTGTTTCTTTTGAAGAATTTAAACTTATAAATTATAAAAGATAGTTACCCAAACTAACCTAATCCAGTTACTCAAAAATGACGTATGTGGGTGAAATGTTACCCAAAACTGTCTTAAAAAACTCAAATGTGTACATATTTTAGTTAAGTGCTTAAAATGGGAAAATTGTCGGGTATGATACTTTTCCAAGTGATACCCCAATAATAAATCCAAACCTTTCAACCAAAAGGGCGATAGGGCACATAAATGCAGTAGCAAATAGAAACCGATACGCAACAAGAATAGGAAGTTGCATGCCATCACTAGCCGCCAATTTATAAAGCACACTAACTCCTGCAAACGTTGTTTGAACCAACACCATCAACAGAACTGGTTTCAACCCATGAATGACGTTACAAATATTAGCCACATTCACCATGATAATGATATATAAACCCTAAAAAAACAATTACAAGCAAGAAAATGGAGAAAAATACAGTTTCCCCCTTTTTCTCACTTGATTAAATTAAGAAAGGAATGATATGATATGTTTTTTGAATCGTGAAATATGTGTTTAAGAGACTTAAAAAGGTGACCAGATATTGGCGTTTGTTCTTGAAAGTGTAAGAAGTTGAGAAGGATGTGATGTATATATAGTGAGTATGGACTTATATATATAACTTTTGATAAATTGTATAAAACAGCCTTTGGTAGTTAATAATTTCGTTATGATAGTGCATTCCACGCCATCACGTTTGTATTGCATTACCAGACATTATCTTAACGAGTTTCATGTGGAAGATTTGGAATTAATTAAAATATATACTTTGAATCTTTTTTTGTATTTAAAAAGGGATAGAATCCCCAACATTTCAATTTGTAAGAATAAAATCACTGAATGCGTGCCAAATTTCCATTAAATTGACATTCGTAATATATTCTTATAAGTCCAGTTCTTTAATCACTGATATTATATTTTTTTCACGGATTCCACTTTATTAAGACAAATTATTAGTCGTCAAACATTAGATATTAGGACTCATATCTATTAACAAACTATACAGGATATTAGGACTCATATATTGATCAAAGATACATTTATATGATATCTATATCTAATGTTTGACTAACAAAAATATCGACTATATACCTATATACGGTTCACATTGGCAATGATTCTTAAAGTTTTTGTAATCGTTATATGGCAATCAAGAACCTATGGATAATGAAAATAAACCGATTTATAAAATAAGTTTTGATTATCACACAGGCTTATATAAGCTTTAAGCCTTCATAAGTTCAAACTCATTAAAAGAGGCTTATAGCTAGTTAAATTACTTAAATACCCTTCAAAGTATAAGCCCCAGCCTCAGCCCCAACCCTAGCCCATTGTGTAATAAGCCATTATTAACTACTATCATTACGTAAGCCGTTATTGACTACTATCGCTACCATGAATATTGGAGTATCAATAAAAGACTAGTAGGATACCCGCGCGTTGTGTTAACGGGTACCCTGAAATAAAAAAAATCGGGTAGCAAATGATTTTTGATTGTATATTATTTGTAACAATAAATTTCAGGATAATGTGTAATTTCTATGGGAATAACTTCAGTGGCGACGATATAAAAGCGGTAGTCAAGTTATTATTAAGTTAGGAACTCAAAGTGGTTAACATTAGCTTGTAATCGTAAGTAGATATGTTACAATAGGACAAGCTTCATTACATTTTTACGACATAAAACTCTACACTTCCTAATCACCAAAATTATTTAAAAAGTACTTGCACCATATCGAATCTGAAAACTATCTGCATTATGTTAAGAAGTGAGTTTAAATCATACACCCTATAATTTTTTTTAAGAACTCGTTGCATTTTTTTTAATCATTTTTGTTTAAAGTTAGTCTAATCAACTAAGTTAGTTTACAAAAATTGCCTCTTCAATTTGAATGAGATTTGTCGGTATGAAAGTCAAGTTTTATGTATTCCCATGACTCTTACATGTTTTAAAAGTTCAAAAGCTCTTTAAAATGACTCATGAACTTATCATACGAGTTTTTGGGTAAAAGGGATTTACCATGGTAAAATATATTAAAAAATGAACCAAATAAGTACAATGAAATGTGGCTGACGTGCCACATTTTATTAACTTGCATCTTCAATTTATCTTAGGAAATAACAATTTTTTTTGGTGTTAAAAGCATGTTCTAAACCCTAAGTTCGCTACAATCTACTGCCGTCATAAAAATTTTCTTATTTTTTTTCACAACGAGATATTGTTTTATTAATAGTGTGTGTCATTGTACTTCTCATTGTTTAATCTTCAACCAACACAAATGTTTTCATTCTCGATATAAATTTTTACGCCACCTTTTTGTTGCGTCTCCGAGCTTTATAAAACTACTATTTTTTAATTGTCAGATTAAGCATAAAGTTTTTTCTTTCTCATTAAGAGGTTACTATTTAGTTTATTTAAAGTATTAAGATGTTAATAGTTCTTTTAAGAAAATCTCAAATATGTTTTCAAGTTTATTACGGGGTATTTACTACTACTGTATTAATTAACTATGTTGACCTTGCTCCTATAGGTTTGACTATATGTTACAAGAAATGCTTTTGTGTTTAATTGGCTTGTACAACAAGCATGTTATTTTGTATTCTTAAAATGTCTAAGTGCATTTAATGAAGTGAATATGATCCTTAGATTATGTGTGGTATAGATATAAATGTGGAAAACAAATAAATCAGATTACAAATAATAATAACAGAAAATAAAAGATGTAATTTAAATAATGTATGAATGGAGTAGAAGCGAGAAAGCAGAATAATCGCTCAACAAAATTAAACGAAAGCAGTAAAGACAATGGCATGAGGCTCGTGTTGAACACGATTTCCTTAAAACAGATTCGTCGTATGTTTTTCAAGGCACAACGTACAAAGCTGTTGCACAGCCGGACCTGGATTCATGACTAAGTTATACTAATACACTCGATCTTAGCAATGATTATCAAATATTGTTAAATTTTGGGTTGGTAATCTGTGGCAAACATATCATTCTATCAATTACTAATGGCTTTCAAGTTGTGGCTTATTGCAGGATTAATTACAGGGGTTTAACCTGGACAAAGGATAAAAGATTTAAAGTTCCAAGAATCTCATTTCTGCTGAAGCCTTTCTTCGTTTCTGCTGATGAGTCTCTACTAGCCGTTAGAGGGGTCTTAGTGAAACTTAATCTCCTATTTAATAAGTCCCTTTATCTAGGGTTACACACACTTGAGTGTGCAGTCTTTTGTATCACTCTCTTCTATTCTTTCTGATCATTTCACTGATCTTGTCTTGTCTTTACATCTACATGATTATTGTCTCATTGACATTAATCTAACCTTGTAACATTTGGATACTATTGTAAACTTAATCTAAGCTGACTATTGCAGCTTAGATCTGAATAAAGATTATATTGTTCATCTTGGTTGCCTATACTTTCGTACATGGTATCAGAGCCTCAGGCTCATTGATTCTCTTCGGCAACATATTGGTGGTTTGGGGTTATTGCTACGTGTGTAATCACTGGTTATCTTCTACTTACAATTAGCCTTAGACTAAGTGAATCTAAGGTAATTGTGATCTGTTCTTCCGTGCATATCTCTCTTGTAAGTCTAAGTCTTATCTCTTCTTCAAACATACAGTACTTAAGTCTTTGTGGGTGCAAACGGGTAGACTAACATCTTGATCTGCCACCTTTGTGTGGTACGAATACCTGCTCTGGTTTACTCTAGTTCACAGACTTGGTGCTTGTTGTTTCTTAAATTCATAGTCTTATTTATCTATCTATTTGGTCTTATTATTATTCCTGTCTCTATTATTTGTCTGTCTTACTGTCTATATTATGGTTGCTGGTGATTCTGCTGGTGGTGGTGGTTCCACTGAGAAAAGCTTATCCTTTGGGGATGCTTTGTACTTACACCCTAATAACACTAATGGGACTCCCATCATTACTATCAAACTCACTGGAACTGAAAATTATAAAATATGGAATATGGCCATGACTTTTGCCTTAAGGAACCATAATAAATTAGGGTTTATTGATGGTTCTTGCATAAGAGATGATTCGAACCCTAATCTTGCTAATCAATGGGATACTTGTAACTCTGTTGTGGTTACTTGGATTCTTAACTCTCTCACCGAACTATTTGTTTGGTGCTATATATGCTAAACCGCTTATGAAATGTGGAATGATCTTAAAGATACCTATGATAAGGTTGATGGTTCACTATTTTTAATCTGCATAAAAATATAAACTCTCTTAGTCAAAGTGGGTCCTCTCTGCTGATTACTATAACAACCTTAACTCTTTATGGAAACAATTTGATTGTATGATTAGCTTGCCTCCTTGCACTTGTGAGGTCGCAAAACATTTTGAAAACATAATCGACTAATCAAGTTAATGCAATTTCTTATGGGTCTTGATGACTCCTATGTCCCTATCGAAGCAATATTTTAACTAGAGACCCTTTACCTAATGTCAAAGCTGCTTTCTCTGTTGTCTCGGAGAAGAGTCTCACGAAATGTATCATCCGGGAATAGTTCTACTAAACCCAATGCTACGACTTTTCTTTGCAAAAACTTCGATGGTGGAAAATTTTTGATAACAAAAGAAGTTTTAACAACAAAGTTTCGGCTTTAATCTGTAATGACTCTAATAGCAGAGGACCAAACATGAACCTCAAATGCACAAATTATAAAAACCCGGTCATACTATTGATAGATGTTATGATCTTGTTGGCTATCTGCTTGGATATGTCAAAAGGAATTTTAATGGTAAACCTTTCGGCGATAACAATGTTTCACTTTGAAACCAATCGTGTCACTGATAATAGTGCTAGCAACTCTCCTGTCTCCTTGTCTAATGAACAGCTCTCAGACTTATGAGTCTTCTCAATGACAACAATGTGTCATCTGCTAATGCAAACTTGGCAGGTAAAAATTTCTCGGGAACCTTCTTTAATGGCAGTGTCAAGTTTAATATAAACTTCAACAAGTGTTTTAACAACAACACTAAAACCTTAACTGGAAACATCAGTCTTGGTTGGATTGTTGATTCTGGTGCAAATCAACACATGACCGTGTTGAAAAATTCTTAATCAATGTTGTTAACATTTCAAATCTTGGTCTAACTGTTGGACATCCCAACGGTACTCGAATATTAATTACTAAAATTGGTGATTTAAAGGTCAATAATGACCTAACTCTTTTGATGTACTTGTTGTTCCCGAGTACAATGTTAGTTTGTTGTCTGCTCATAAAATTGCTAGAGATAATAAGATGTTTGTCGGGTTTAATGAATCTAATCATATATCTGTAATTTACATCAAAAAGGATTGTGGGGATTGGTAAACAACACAATGGGTTATATATGTTTGATATTGATTCTACATGTAAGATTACTTCTAATAACCGCATATCTGTTTGTCATGTTTCAAAAATCTTTGGCATCAAAGACTTGGTCATCCTACGACCAAGTCCTACACATACTTAAACCCACTCTTAAATTTGATAGTACATCCGAAGCGATCATCTCGTGATACTTGTAATAAAGCTAAACAAACCAGGAACCATTCCTCTAAGTGAACATAAATCTACTAAAATTGGTCAACTTGTCCATCTTGATGTATGGGGACCATATAAAGTCACTAGCAGAGATGGTTACAAATACTTTTTAACCGTTGTTGATGACTATTCCGAGGCGGTGTGGGTTTATATGCTTAAGGGAAGGATGATGTTTATGTTTCCATTGTTAATTTTACTCATATGCTATCAAATCAATTTGAACACAATGTCAAGATCTTTAGAAGTGATAATGGGACGAAATTTGTCAATAATAAACTTCAACATTTTTTCCATGAAAAGGAATTTTACATCAAACCTCTTGTGTCTATACACCACAACAAAATGGTATTGCAGAAAGGAAACATAGGCATCTCCTTAATGTAGCTAGATCCCTCATGTTTCGTGGGAATTACCTCTAAATCTTTGGTCTCAATGTGTTCTAACTGCTGCCTATGTCATAAACAGTTGCCTCTTGATTCTGTCTGCAAGTCCCGTTCTTCCTTGTGTATGGTCATGACCCTTCACTCTCTCTCCTTAGAGTCTTTGGTCGCTTATGCTATGCCACCATTCTCAACATCTCGATAAATTTGGTAGTAGGTCCGAAAAAGTGTCTTTATTGGTTACTCAAATGAGAAGAAAGGCTATAAACTCTTGAGCCTTGAAACAAAAATATCTTTTACTCCGAGATGTCAAATTTTATGAAACTGTTTTCCTTCAAAATGAAAAACTCGTGTCAAAACCTTTGTTGAAACCTTTGTACCAAAATAGTTAAATCACAAAAATTTCTTTGACTCACAAATAAGTCCCAATGATGAAGGAGAGTGACATCCTATGATGATGGCACGGTGGTAAGTCATCCTACTAGGATTGACGAACCGCTTGCAACATCTATAGATGATAATACACACCACGAGGGCAACATATCACATGATTCACATCCTGGCGATGCGTTTCGATCCTAGCGATACAACACCGATTCTCTTGAACAAGAAAGAGGCTTGCCATCCACTATCGCTAGAAGGTCAACCGAGTTTCCAAGTTGCCCAGTAATCTTAATGATTTTATTATAGAAGGAAAAGTCAAATATGGTGTTGAAAAGGTTGTTAATTACTCCAATCTTAACAAAGATAATTACTGCTTTGCATCTAGTCTTAATAAAAGTATTGAACCTACATGTTATGAAGAAGCTATCCATGATAGTAATTGGGTTGATGCTATGAATTCTGAAATTGAGGCCTTAAATGAAAACCATGCTTGGGATATAACTGATCTACCTCCTAATAGAACTCCTATTGGCTACAAATGGATATTTAAAATCAAATATAAAGCCAATGGTGAAGTTGATAGATACAAGGCTAGACTAGTTGTTAAAGGCTATAACCAAAGGGAAGGAATAGACTATGATGAAACTTTTTCCCCTGTTGTAAAATGTCTCTTGTCGGATGTCTTATTGCCTTAGCCGTAAAAACAAATGGCCTCTTTTCAACTTGATGTTAATAATGCTTTCTTGTATGGAGATCTTGATGAGGATATCTATATGACCATCCCAAGGGTTCGTAATGAGAACAATAAGAATAAAGTCGTAAACTTGTCAAATCCCTATATGGCTTAAAACAAGCTCCCGTGAAATGGAATGAAAAACTTGTCGGTGTTTTAAAAGAAAACAACTTTGTTCAATCATTAATGATCACTCTTTGTTCACCAAATCGAGAATAACAAGTTTATTGCTCGCTTGTTTATGTGGATGATATTGTCCTTCTGGAAATTGCATCGATGAGATAAACCGATTCAAAGAGTTCCTAAAACAAAGTTTCATATTAAAGACTTGGGAAATCTAAAATATTTTCTTGGCATTGAGGTTCTAAAAACTGGGAATGACATTTGTCTCTCCCAAAGAAAATATTGTCTTGAACTCCTCAAAGAATTTGGTCTTCTTGGTCGCAAACCCGTGTCCACTCCTATGGAACCCAACTCGTCCTTCCATACATTCCCACCGCCGATGACCCTTGCTTGTCAACATCATCGGTTATCGGGTTACTTGGGAAACTTATCTATCTCACCCATACAAGACCGACATCTCATACTCGGTTCATTGTCTAGCACAATATATGCATTCTCCTTTAAAGTCTCATCCGGAATGTGCCCTCAATGTTCGAGATATCTAAAAGGAGCTCCGGAAAAGGTCTAAGGTACAATTTCAAGAACTCGAAAATCATCTTGAAGGATATAGTGATCTTGATTGGGCCAAATGCAAGAAAACCGTAAAATCATCACGTGTTATTGTGTTTTCTTTAATAATTGTTTAATCTCATGGAAAAGTAAAAACAAAACACTCTTTCAAAATCTTCCACGAGAGAATATAGATCTATGTCTCTGCTGCTGTGAAATCATTTGATTCAAAAATCCTAAAAGACCTAAAAGTTGATATCAATCTTCCGTCGATCTTTTTGTGATAACAAATCGCTTTACAACTTGTTGTCAACCCTGCTTTCCATGAAAGATCAAAACACTTTGAAATTGATGTTCACTTCATCGTGGAAAAAATTGCTAGAGGTGTTATAAATGCAAAAGATTGGCTCTTCAAACCAAACTGCAGACATACTCACAAAGAACCTCCCTGTCTATCAACATAAATTTTTGTGTGAAAAATTGATATTGTTTGATATGTTTGCTCATCAGATTAAGGGGGAATGTTAAATCTTGGGTTGATAATCTGTGACAAACATATCATTCTATCAATTACTAATGGCTTTCAAGTTGTGGCTTATTGCAGGATTAATTACAGGGGTTTAACCTGGACAAAGGATAAAAGATTTAAAGTTCCAAGAATCTCATTTCTGCTGAAGCCTTTCTTCGTTTACTGATGAGTCTCTACTAGCCGTTAGAGGGTCTTAGTGAAACTTAATCTCCTATTTAATAAGTCCCTTTATCTAGGGTTACACACACTTGAGTGTGCAGTCTTTTGTATCACTCTCTTCTATTCTTTCTGATCATTTCACTGATCTTGTCTTGTCTTTATATCTACATGATTATTGTCTCATTGACATTAATCTAACCTTGTAACATTTGGATACTATTGTAAACTTAATCTAAGCTGACTATTGCAGCTTAGATCTGAATAAAGATTATATTGTTCATCTTGGTTGCCTATACTTTCGTACAAATATCACCACGTTACTCATGTTCTATAGAAAATTGGATATATTTATTTTATAGGCCAGAGATTTAGCATTGGCATGAGACAATTACAATTAGTTCAATCTGTAGTGAACTGGATATATTTCTTTTATAGGCCATTTTTGTAGCTGAAAGAGTTGCTGATGAGCACTGTGAATCATCACCAGGTTCTAAAGATTCTTTGGTTGGTTACAGGGACGGATCCAAAATTTGTGAGAGGGTGTTGCATAATTCATTTATGACCGTGAGAACTAAAGTTGCCCGATAAAGAATTTATTAGATAAACCTGGGTGTTTTACAAGCCCATAAAAGACATATTTTTAAAATTTTATACTTCGTGACCTTAAATTGAGTGCGGCCCGGCCCATGCCACACCCGGATCCCATGTGAATCCGTCCCTGGTCGGTTATCAAGTATGCCTTGATAGTGCAAGGTGACTAGGAGATTGCTATATGACTATAATTATTAGATTTTGGATTATGAATCTAGTTAACGATTGTTATATATGCTCACAAGTAAAAGATAGCATCCTTGACTGATATATCTGCCTTAATGTTACGTTTGATACAGTTCCAAGATTTTCATATAAATTCATCAATTTAATTTTCTTGAGAACTTTATAACCTGACTACTATTTCTAAGCTTTACAGAACTACTATTTTTTTTTAATTGTCAGATTAAGCATAGAGTTTTTTCTTTCTTTTTGAGATATTATTATTTAGTTTCTTTAACGTATTAAGATGTTACTATTTAATTTCTTTTAAAAAAATCTTATATATGTTTTCAAGATTATTATTTTTTACTACTTGTATTACTCAATTCTGTTGACCTTGCTCATATAGGTTTGACTATATGCTACAAGAAATGCTTTTGTGTTTAATTGGCTTGTACAATGTTATTTTGTATTCCTTAATTTTGTATTCTTAAAATGTTTTAGTGCATTTAGTTGAGGGAAAGTGATCCTTTTATTATGTGTGGCATAAATATATAACCGTATGAATATTTTGAAAAATCCTTTCATTATGTGTGGCAAAGGGTATGTTAACGTGAGTTAGGGCGTTAAGCCTTAACGCTGCAGCGTTAAGGTGCGTTAAACACACTGTTCGCTGCGTTAAGGCAGCATTAACAGGGGTGCGTTAACCCCTTAACGTAGCGTTAAAGCACATTCAAATAAAAAAAAATTCACAAACACCCCCTACAACGGCTATTATATCCGTTGCATTAAAAAAAATCACTTTACCCCCTTCCATTTAAACGGCTACTTTGTTTAAAAAAAAAAAAAAAAAAAAATAAATAAATAAAAGCCATTTTTTTACCAATATAAATACCCAATTAACACACCATTTTTTTCACACTTCCACAACTCAATATAATCTATCTTATACTTCCATTTGCTAAAAGAAAAGGTCGGGAGGCAACAACAACAATGGTTCTTTCACGAATCTTCTCGGTGGGTGGAATACCTCAAACCCGAACGCGGGTTCATCATCACCCAACTTCTCTTTTCCTAACCCACTAGGCTTGTCGAGCCAAGAACTTTACTTACAACATCAATGATTTCTATTTTAGGAACAAGGCCAACAAAACACACTAAACACCAATTTCCAAAATCTACAATTCTCACAAACACACTAAACAAACTAATTGAACTAATGAAAAGGAAAAGCTATGGATTGATTGATTGTGTTTCTTATGATAATTAAAAACGTGTTTACTTAGATTTTATTACTCCCTAGTTATCTCTTATTGGTCGGTTGAATTGTCACATCCTCATTCTAATTGGTGCATTTTATTCCGTGTTAGTCATAGGGGGTGCCTAATTCTCTAGTTCTATGAATCGTAACTCTCCTCTAGACTATCTGGGATCGCCAAGTACCGAAATATCTCCCCCGAATACTCTATTATCCTTAAGCTACAACTTACGCAATAAACACAATGATGGCCTAAGTACACTTTCAAGCTTTTTGCTATTTAGGACGTTCAAGCTCGCAACAATTAAAGAAGAAGCCATGTTTCCTTACTCTAGCGTCTACCAATTAAAACAAGAGACAACCTAACAATAATCAACAACTAGGTTTCATTGGATCTAAGCAAACACTAGATTAATTTAGCTACACATGATAGATAAGCAAGAACACAAACAAAAAATTGAACATAGATCAAACATTATGATATATTGGATAAACAAAATTATCTTTGAGTATACAAGAGGGTTTGGAACCCTAAAATACTACCCAAGTCAGACTCTTAACGAACTAGGGTTTGCTCTCCAAAACAATGCACACAAAATACAGAAAATTCGAAGTCTATATATAGATTTACACTCGCGACGGCGTCGCCTTTTGATGATGACGCCGTCCGGTCGTCGTCATTAGGGTTTTATTTAGGACACATCATCGTTGGGACGATGTCAGGTAAGAAAATGTGATGTCGTCTGGCTTGCATAAGGACATCGTCTGGGATGGATCTTGGTCATCTAGTGATGAAAGTAAGGGCGACGCCCTTCTGGATTTAGGCATGACGCCGTCAGCTTCTAAAACCAAAATATGACCTAAGTGGTCGCTTGAGACTTTCTGGAAAACCTTGTGAGTGACGGCGTCGCCCTTGGAGTTGGGACGCCGTTAGGCTTGCAAAACAGCCTTGAAATCTTGACTTTGTCATTTTCTTCATGTTTTCGCTCCTTTCCATCCAAAAGTGCTTGATTCCAGCAATTTGCTTTCAAAAGACCTAAAATGTGAAAAAGGAACGATTTTAAGCAGTAACGAATATAAAATGTAACGATTTAGGGCTTAAATGACCCCCTAAAAACGTATGTTTTAAATCCTTATCAAATATCCCTACACTTGAAATTTGCTTGTCCTCAAGCAAATGTGCTTTTGGCCAATCAATTTATGAGTTAGGGGTCATTTAGCATTGGTTTAAAATAGTCTACAACAAGTACAAGCGCTACAATAGTCAAAACAAGCACGAAAATTATACATTAGCACCTCACTATTGGTGTTTAGATTCTCTCATCTCTCGGGTTTATATGAAATATAATATGTAAGGAAATAGAAGATAAACACTCACTCCTGTCATAGCACATAGATTACCATAGGCTTGAGAATAGATCAAACCTCCACCGCTTTGGCGTAAGCATGTAAGAATAACTATCTAAGAGGTCTTTACAAAAGGTTAAAATGTTAGGTTTCAGGTAGGGAAATAAAGGGTTTTGTTGGATATGAGGATTTTTAGTGGTGGCAAGTAAAAAATCTAAGATACATGCATGTAAAACGCGACGTTGCTAAGCCAAGACTCGAATCACTAACACTAGATAACAACTTGAAACAAACATAAACTTAAAACATAAAACATAAAGATAGATGTAGGATAACATTAAAATAAAGGGATTTATAAGAGCATCCCTACACTTGAGTTTTTATTTCACTAAAACTAATTGACCCGAATTGAAAAGATCAAAACACTTGGAGTACTTTATTACGTAGAAAAAGGGAAGTTGAATTTAACGTTCCTTCCCGTTACTCCATAAAATACTACTTTAACCCATGAGGTCCAAAACTGTGTACATCCATAGGGACGATTTATGAAACAAATATTTAAATTTGGAGTTTTTGAAAAATATTTAAATATTTAATTATTATTATTATTATTATTATTATTATTATTATTATTATTATTATTATTATTATTATTATTATTATTATTATTATTATTATTATTATTATTATTATTACTATTATCACTTCATTAGAAAATCATATGAAATTACAAGAAATTAGTGGGGAGCCGAGAGACTAACTGGGCCCCCACTCCTCTAGCAATAGCAAAACAAATCCTACTAAAAATATAGTTAGCACCACGCGCGCCAATATCTTGAGTGACCGAGAACTTTCGGATTCGATTCAGCAGGGTCACCGCCTCCTTCTCGAGTTCACCAAAAGAAGAGAGAAGAAGGGATGAACCTATATCCAATATCGGCGCATTTGGTTTCGTACTTGACACGTTTGCATTGTGCGGCTTCAATCACGCACACCCGCCACAAAGTCGGTCATACCGGTTTGCGTCAAGGGAGATGACCCAAGAAGATCAACACACACATCAAGGCCTCTCCCACGAGTAAAGTAACAAGTCACCGGGCGTAGGGTTTGTCCCTCTCCGCAGAGCCCGATATCAACTTCTTTACAAGCGAAACCCCAACCCGGAGCGGATATCGGCAAGATTATCACGCACCACATTATGTCGATGTTTAATACCAATAATACTGCGCATGATACAAAGATGATCCCCATAGATATCACCGTAAAACCTTGGAACAAGCGAGCACGACATCGAGTGGAGAAAAGGGGACACCTAGACGATAGCATAAAACACACGGTAGGTTTTAGCATTCATAGTCCGCCCAACCCAACTATCGGGACTACTCGAGCCGATCAAGTATGGTCTTCCATTTGCGATCTCCATAGGGCCATCTGTCTAGCGAGATAAGCGAAGGTGGATTCACCTCTTTTGTGACACTTGTGAAATATAAATCTGCCAATTTCTTCATGAGTTTGGGGGCAGCAATCTCACAAGAGCTACCCAAAAGGTCGGTCTCCATTTTCTCGTTAAAAACACGCAGGGCATCATCAAGGGAAGATCCAGAAGCACCAACACCACAATGCCGGAGAAGTTCAGTCTGTAGGCTGGCCGATTGGAGTCTAGAAGCAAGGAAGGCATAATTCAAAACATCACCAGCAACGTATACACCAAGCCCCCCAAATTCAAAAGGAAGAGTGGCCAGTCTCCATTGCCAATTTCCAAACCCGGCCCAGAGGCAGTGACAATTCGCTCCAAAGAGGAGCGAAGTGCTTCATCGAATGAAATCTGAGCACGTTCAAAGACACGGGGGGAACATGTGCGCATAGAAAAATACAGCTTGGAAATACCAGCACATGCACGGAGAAGCAGCAACTCACATTGGGGATCATTAAGCTTAGCAACAGCGTCCATAAGTTCAATGGTTTTAGAAACTCATTTCAAAACGAGCTTACTGCTAAACGCAAGGTCTACACCAACAGGCCCACCCAACAATTTTACACCATGCAGGGGTCGTGCAATATTAGGAGGGAAAACACCTACGAGTCTGCTTCTAGGATCTTCCCTTGGCCAAAAAACCTCAGTTTTATCGACGTTGAGGTGCAAACCATAACGAGGTCCATCTATCATAATGAGCTCCAGGGCCTTCCCAACAAACATAGTGTCTCTAATGATCGTACTATCATCTAGGTACCAAGCTTGAAAGGGGAGAGAAAGGAGTCTTTGATCTTGCGAGCCAAAGGATGTAGCACCAACGCAAAAAGGAGAGGTCCAAGAGGGTCACCTTGTTGCACGCCTTGGTGTGACCATAAAGTGTGTTCCCATAATATAATCTGGTTGGGCTGGAGTAGCAAAATTCAACCCAACGTGATATGGCAGGGCAATGGAGGCGAACCTCTTGTAACATAACCTCACGGTCCACCAGATTGAAGGGGTTTTTGAAGTCCACCAACAACATCGAAAGACCCACATCATCTCCACGGTCTTCAACAAACCGATTCACGTCATGAAGAATGGCCTCCCCTCCTCCAGAAACCCCAACTCCGAACTGAAGATCATTCAAGTATCCATCTAAAGAGTGGCCAATCATAGAAGCTTCCACCTTGGAGACTAAACGCCTCCAGACAGTCCCCACCGCAATAGGACGGATACCACCACCTGGTTTGATCGGTATGAGAGGAGCACTGGCAATATACTCGCCCAAAGCCTTAGGACACTTACCATCAAGAAAAAGATTTACCACCTGGGTGATGGAGTTGATTAACTCATCAGATATAGCCACAGCAGCACCGCTAAAACAATCCAATAAGTGTTGGGCGCGTAAACCGTCTCGACCACAAGATGTACCACGGGGGAAACTCTTAATCATGTCAAGAACCACAGCTGGAGATGCAATGAGGTTATGATGATCAATAGGTATATCAGGCAGTGAAGGAGCAGACTTGAAGGGGTGCTTAGCCTTTAGGTCCTCAAGCGTAGTATCATTGTAAGGAGCAACACCTGAAGAAGAAAGAACTCTGACAGCAACAGTATAATGACCATCGCAAATCTTCCTCCTACATTTTTTGACATTACGCTCGCCCAACTCTAGGTTTCCCTCCTCAATATTAGACCAAGTAGGGGAGGGTTCAGCTAAAACCTCTCTAACAAGCTGCAAACTACCACCAGACGTACCCCAAGACCGAATGGCATTAACGATATATTCTTCTTGACGCTGGCGCCTAGTAGTAGACCTACACTCCATGTTACTCCTCGGGCAAAAGGTTTTAAGGAGACAAAGAGGCAAGGCTAACAAGCTAACCCAACAAGAAATGTATTCAGGTGTGCAGATCACCTTATCAAGAGCTCCTTTCAAAACACGAGAGAATCCCAAACTGCACTTTGGAGGGATGGATTTGACAGTGTGCAACTCTTTAGCGAGCAAAGTGTCAAGTAAGTGTAAATCAAAACTAGAGTGCTCTTCCAAAACCAAATCTTCAACGCAAGCGAAGCGAATGTAAGAGGAACTTGGGGCTTAGCGAGATCAAATAACACAAATCTAACAACACCATCACCGCAATCGGGGGTGGTACAAAATCAGATCCATGCCGACATTTAGAGCGAAGAGTATGCGTCTTAAAACAAACCCCACACAACCAAAGACCTATAAGTTTCAACGTAACCTCAGCAGCCTAAAAAACAACCAAATTAGTGGCCAAAGAAAGTTTGGTGGTGGCTAGCGCATCCTCATTGAAATGACGATCACGAAGATGAGAAATCAACGAGGTTTTGGTAAGCCCATTCCCACTACCGTCTTGGCAACCACTTAAACCAGCAAAGGGACAATGAAACCGAATAATAGCCATAGAGATTTTTTATTTTTTATTTTATTACGCACTAACCTTAAGAAAACAAACTTAAATTAAATAAAACAAATGCAACACATGCATGGTCCTACTAAAAGAGCAAAACACAAAACAACTCACAACCAGCGTGGGCCCCACCCAAACATGAAAGACCAAGATCACAACAATACCAAGGGATAAAAAGCATCACGTGGGCCGCACCTATACAAAATCAATAGACCATTTCTCACAACAAATCGCTACCAGAATTGGACAGCCAAGTCGCTACCCCAAAAGAGCAAACAACCAAAATGCTTTCCTATATTCTGTGTCAAAACACAGAATAACCCAAGTCGCTACCTGAAAACGCTTTTTCCAGTGATGAACCCAGCAGCACAAAAAGAGAGACCCGGTGATGAAATCAGCAGCAATCAACAGCGAGAAACTGTGCAAAACCCACCACGATGCAAACACTGCTATGATGAGGTGTGGAATACAAAGTTCGAGCAAACACCCGATCAAAGAAACAACAAAAACCCACCAAAAACCAACACGATCAAAGAACCCCGATCAACGCGAAGGTTGAAACACTGATTCAACTAGGGATGTTGAATCAGTGATGGTATATTTGATCGTGAAGGAGGGAAGAAATGCAAAGGATTTACAAGAAGTTAGTGGGAAGCCGAGATACCAACTGGGCTCCCACTCCTCTAGCTATAGAAAAGCTAATCCTACTAAAGATATGAGAAGCAGCACGTGCTCCAATGTCTTGGGTCATCGAGAACTTTCGGATTCGCTTCAATAAGGTCACAACATCCTTCTCAAGTTCCCCAAAAGAAGAGAATGAGAAGGGGAGAAACCCATATCCAATATTCGCGCACTTAGCCTTATACTTGACCCGTTTACGTTGTGCGGCCACAGACACCGCATGACCAGACACAAAATCAACCATACCTGTTTGCGTCAAGGGCGATGACCCAGTCAAATCAACACATACATCAAGCCCTCCGTCCAATGAGTAGAGCAACATATCAGCTGGACGTAAGGGTTTGTCCCTTTCTTCACTAAGCCCGATGTCAACTTCTTTACGAGCTGAAATCCCGGATCGAGAACATATGTCATCCAAGGTATCGCGCACCACGTTATGCCTATGTTTAATACCAATAATGCCAGCACATGAAACAGCATGGTCCCCATAAATATCCCCGGTAAAGACCCTGGAACAACCTCGACACAACATTTGAATAGAAAATAAAGGAACACCCAATCGATAGCATAACACACACCGGTAGGTCCTAGCATTCATAGTCTGCCCCAACCCAGAGATCGGGATCACCCTAAGCCAGTCAAAAGTATGATCCTACATCTGAGATTTCTATAAAGCCATTTGTCGAGTAGATAGAGAAAAAGAGGATTCAGCCGTTTGAGTAACACGCATAAAATATATATCTGCCAGTTTCTTCATAAGTTTGGGGGCAGCGATCTCACTTGGATTACTCAAAAGATCAATCTCCATTTTAACATTAAAAACACATAAAGCATCATCAAAGGAAGGCCCAGAGGTTACAATACCAGAATGTCGGAGCAACTTAGTCTGCAAGCTAGCAGATTGGAGTTTATTATTATTATTATTATTATTATTATTATTATTATTATTATTATTATTATTATTATTATTATTATTATTATTATTATTATTATTATTATTATTATTATTATTATTATTATTATTATTATTATTATTATTATTATTATTATTATTATTATTATTATTATTATTATTATTATTATTATTATTATTATTATTATTATTATTATTATTATTATTATTATTATTATTATTATTATTATTACTATTATTATTATTATTATAAAACATCACTTCATTAGAAAAACAAAATGATTTACAAGAAATTAGTGGGAAGCCGAGACATTAGTTGGGCTCCCACTCCTTCTGGATACAAAACTTAGTCTGTGAAAAATAAAAGCACCGCCTTGACATTATTCGAGTGGCTAACAACAATGCTTTGATGCGTGAAAGTCTTATTATTATTATTATTATTATTATTATTATTATTATTATTATTATTATTATTATTATTATTATTATTATTATTATTATTTTATTTTTTGGGCCACGGGATGACGAGGATGCTAACTAGGCGTAGCGTGAATTAAAAATCTAAAATTGCACTTTGTGGGATTCAACAACACAACCTCATGGTTGTAAAACAAGCGGCTTACCACTATGCTAAGTGGTAAGTCCTTTTTACTACATGTAAGCTATATGTATTTATCCTTTCTTTGTGCTGGAGTTTTTTACAAATGAACCGGTATTGGTTGTGTTGGCCGGTTCCAGGTGAACCGGTCAGGTTCTTAAAGCGGGGCTGGATCCTAGATTTGTTTTTTCATGTTGTTTCTTAAAGTATCTCGGGGCTTCATTTGAACTTCTTTTGGACATCGATAAATATGTAAACGTGATCGATACTCGTCCGAATTTTTACATTTTTGCTTCGTTTTCAATCTTTCGTACCTACAAAGTAAAATAACGGATTTGAAGAGTATTTGCAATTAAAATACATAGTTCTGTTACTTATTTAGCTATGAAATGAGGGTTTTTCTATACTAAATTTACGTATAATTTAACGTAAATACATATTATACGTAAATTTAGTATAAGAATCGATTGATTTGATTAGAGTGGTTTATACTAACGTATTCGAAAGGAAACTTATGGCTTGGGAGCTCAATCTATCATCTATTAGTTTGACTAACAAAATTATAAAAATTATTTGCTTAAGTTTCCTTTCAAACACAAGTTTACAATTCCAATATATAACACGTTTAAATGTATATATTATAGCAAAAGCAGTAACGAAACTACGTCTTTTAATAGCAAATACTCTTAAAATTTGTTATTTTACTTTGTAGGTACGAAGGATTTAACACGAGGCAAAAACGTGAAAATTTAGACGAGTATCGATCACGTTTACATATTTATCCATGTCCAAAAGAAGTTAAATGAAGCCCCAAGATAGTGTAAGAAGGAGCACGAAAAAACGAGTCTAACGAATCCGACCCCGCTCCAAAAACCGGCCCGGTTCACCGGGAAGCGTCCGGTGCAACTAATACCGGTTAATTTGCAAAAAAAACTCTTGCACAAAGAAATGGTAAATACATATAGCTTGCATATAGTAACAAGTAATTACCACTTAGCATAGTGGTAAGCTTCCTGTTTTACAACTAAGCGTGAGCAATCCGACCGGACCGACCGACAAAACCGACCGGACCGAAGGACCAACGGTCCGGTCTCGGTCTGGGGTTTTTAATTATTTCGGTCTCGGTCCGGCATACAAACCGGACATTTAGCCTATTTGGACCGTCCTGACCGAAAGACCGACCGAACCGACCCGGACCGAAACCGGACCGACCACATTCAATCCGGTCTCGGTCTCTGTCTTAGCCGGTCCGGTCCTAGCCGGTCCGGTCCTAGCCGGTCCGGTCCTAGCCGGTCCGGTCTGGTTTTTAAACTTTGAGCACCTTTATTTACAACCTTCTGGCCACGTGTTCGAATCACACCAGGTGCACTTTTAGGATTTAATTCACGTCACGCCAATTAGCAACCTCGTCAGCGTCCATGTGGCTCAAAAAAAAATATTTATTATAAAATTTTGAAAAACAAAAAATTTTCTAGTCAGCATCCTCGTCAGTGTCCACGTGGTTCAAAAATAAAATAATAATAATAATAATATTTAAAAAAATTTGAAAAACTAAAAATTTAAAAATTTGTTTCATAAATCGTCCCTGTGGTTAAATGTTGCATAAAGCGTCCCTATGGATGTGAAAGGACTATTTTGCCCTCACAAGAACGATCTTTGTAATTAGCTCCATAAGTATTGACAAACAACAAAAAAGAAGGAAAATATTTTGTTCTATCTAATGCATGTGACCGGAGATAACGGTGAGCAATGAGCATCATTCATTTTAATAGTAGTCGAATGCTAACAAGATTCTATAATGGGAAGAATGACATGAAAATGAAGCTCATATTAGTATACTAGACTACAAAACCTAGCTATAACTATATATGTGCTATAAGATTTCTTTTTTATCGTAAATGAGACGGGTATGCAAAAATGAAGAGTTAGCTAGACTACTCACTTGTAATTTGCTATAAGATTTCTTTTTATAAGCATAAAGTCGTGCAAATGCTCTTAACTGATTAGTGAGTCTTCATATCATTCTAATTTGTTCACTTTTGTTTCACCTTCTAATGCACATCAAGTGCCACAAGACCAATGAACTAAGTGGGTGAGGTGACTGCTACTATATAACCAGTATCAAACAAAGATGATTCATAAGAATCTTTAACTTGGTTGTTTTATGTGTTTTGATGATATGTAAGTTATGCTACGAGTAAACAAGGGTACGGTTTTATCACTGAATTCATATACTTTTATCAAAACATTAAATACAAATAAGAAATTACATGTCTTTATAAGTCATAGTGCACATTGCAGATGAGAATTGCAACTCACATATAATAAGGGACCACAGAAAATAATACCGATTATGATGAAATGCAGCTCGATGTTAATGGAATGGGTCACACTGAGACAACTTATATATTCATCTGATTAATTAGACATCAATTATGCAAAGAGAAGATGCTTTGGAAAACAACCTTTTCAGGTCAAATTAAAGCGACTAGTACTGTACTTACAAGTAGCGTATCAGAAAGAATTTTATAAGAATTGGGATTATTATCCGGTATATATGTTTGTTTATTGAGTTAATTCCAATCGAACCAAGTCAAAACCAAAAGTCAGAAGCAAAAAGTCAAACCCGACAGTTAACAAGCAGTTATACAAAACGGTTATTGGCAGTTACAAAGCCAATCAACACAACTGTTGGATCATCCGAACCAAAACAACTATTCTTTGTACCCATTTGATATGTATATATAGTTAGCAGTTGTATTCAAACAGTTTTCAGATGACAAATTTATAATAAAGCTTTTACAGTTTCAAATTGTTTCTTATTACTTGGTATAATTTTGAAGTAAGTTAGAAAGATCATAGAACCACCCTAACGAGGTCAACAATTGGTATCAGAGCAATTTGGTCAAAACTAACCAAATTCATCACTTACCAAATTCTCGTATTCTGTTTCAGGATCAAAAGGAACTAAGTTTTTTGTTTCGGAAAATATTTTGCAAATCCAAACGAACACAAAATCAAGAATCATTTTTGTGTGTTGTTTTTCTAACGTAACCTGCCACACAGGGATCAATCATAAAAGTGATCAATCAACCCGACATCAGATATAACGTTTCATATCGTTTTTTATTTTTGCAAGAAAATCTGTCAAAAGACAAGATTACATCGAAACAAAAATCACCCAATCCAAACGGATCAAGATACGGTTATAAAACCGTTTTATCCCTTTGATTCAAAACAAAAAAACTCATACCAATCTGATAACGCAAAGTCATCAATAGGGCAGAAATTTAAAACGATTCACAACAAGGAACGAACACACCCGTTCATTGAGGAATCAAGCCCAGAACATCAAATTGAATGATCAATTGACTCAATTTCAATATCCAATCATCCAATTCTTACACGTTCAGAAAAACCCCAATTCAACGAAACCCTAGTTTTCATTTTGTGGGATTACAAGTGCTTACAAAGAACACAGCAAACCGGAGAAGAAAAAGGAGGGTCAACCAAGCCTTATCACAGGCGGTCAACCATCAAGATTAGGAGAAGAAGAACGGGACTTATCCCAGAAGAAAGAGAGACAAAGTATTCTAGTCTCAGAAGGAGACGTTTTCTCTTTTCTATCTCAAAGAGATAATAAAATAATATAAAGAGGCGCGTCTATATTAGGGCAAAACATACAAAGGATAAAAGGCAACGGGTTAGACCATCAACCCCCCAGGTTCTAAAACTTTACAGAACCACCCTTTCAACTTTGTTTTATAGTATATATTAATCTTTTGATATATATTGTATTTTTGATAAGTTACTTTTATTTCAAATTAGTACCTTGTCAAGTATTTAAGAAGTATAATAACCTAGTGATTACACTGCTTATTATATTGATTAGGAATAACTTTTAAGGAGTAATTAACCTTAGGTTATTCATTTTAGAATATATAATCTCCGAGGATATTTTTTGGATTAAAACTAGACCTATAAAGTTTCATACCCCTTTAAGGAAAAAATAAAACATAAGAGCTCGCTAACACACCTCGTGTTAAATTTTTTTTGGAGATTTATTGTCATTATCTTTAAGATATGACGAAAGGAAATGGAAATAAGGAACTTAGTACAAATAGTACACCTCAATTTCAATGCCCAATCCTAAAGCCCGCGAATTACTCATTATGGGCAATTCGAATGCAACTCATTCTCGAAGCGAATGGTTTATGGGAAACAATAGAGCCATCTGAGACGACTCAACCCGATAAGAAAAAAGACAAAACCATTATTGCATTCCTTTATCAAGCCTTACCCGAGGAACAATTACTTCAAATAACAAAGCACAAAACCGCGAAAGCCATTTGGAATGCTTTGAAAACTAGACACGTTTGCGAAGACAGAGCTCAACAAGCAGGACTGGAAACACTGAAATCCGACTTTGAGATGTTATATATGAAGGAAGACAAGACAATCGACACCTTCACTACAAAACTAACAACACTCGTAAACAAAGCCGCTAGTCTAGGACACATAATAGAAGATCAAACCTTAGTATGAAAACTACTAAATGCTGTACCCGATAGGTATCTGCAAATAGTCGCATCTATAGAACAATATTCCGACCTAAGTACGATGACAATGGAAGAGGCAATCAGAAGACTTAAGACTTACGAAGAAAGGATTAAGTTCAAGAAAGGAAAACAAGTGGACAATCAAGAAAAATTGATGTTCACACGAGATGACAATAGAGGAAAACATTTTGGAGGACGTGGACGTGGAAAGTATAAATTTTCACAAGGAAGAAACCATGAAAAATTTAAGGAAGAGCAGAAAGATGGAGAAAATTCTCATAAAAACTTCAACAAATCAAACATTGATCTTAGCAAAGTAAAATGTTACAAATGTAATAAGATGGGTCATTATGCAACTAAGTGTTACTCAAAGACAAACTCTAGTATGCAATCTAATCTTGTCGAGGAGGACTTAGAACCTACCTACTAATGGCAATATTAGAATACCCACATGTAACAAAAGTTGAAGATCAAAATGTCTCGCTACACGAAGAAGATGTAGGATATAAAGAGGCAAACGTTGATAGTCTATCGTATTTATACAACGGATCTAGCAACCATATGACTGGAATAAGAGAACACTTCAAGGAGCTAGATGAGAATGTTAAAGGAAAAGTAAGATTCGGAGATGGATCTCACATAGAAATAAAAGGAAAAGGTTCAATCTTAATAGAATGTGATGACAAAAAACAAAGAATTATATCACACGTATATTACATTCCTAGCTTAAAAGGCAACTTATTAAGCCTTGGACAATTCACCGAAATCAGTTGTAAAGTAGTAATGGAAGATGATGAATTACGAATTTATGACATGGACAACAAAATATTCATGAAAGTCACAAGACAGAGAAACCGTCTATACAAAGCAAGTCTGAAGATAGGCACACATGTTTGCTTATTAGCAAATTTAAAGGACAATACTTGGTTATGGCATGCAAGACTAGGACATCTCAACTTTGAATCATTATAATCTATAACTCAAAAAGAGTTAGTTCAAGGAATACCTGCCATTAAACATACAACACAAATCTGTGATGTTTGTTTAGTTGGTAAACACATTAGAGCGCCATTTCCCAAGAAAGCAAAAACTAGATCAACATTACTCTTAGATTTAGTATATGGAGATTTATGTGGACCAATCACACCACCAACACCATCTGGAAAGAAATACATATTCTTGTTAGTCGATGACTACTCAAGATATATGTGGGTGTATTTCCTAAACATGAAAGATCAAGCATTTGATACTTTCAAGGAATACAAGAATACAATAGAGAAGGAGTTAAGGACAACATTGAAAATGTTTAGAACTGATCGTGAAGGAGAATTCACATTTAATGAATCACTCAATACTGCAAAGAAAATGGTATAGCACGACAACTAACCGCACCTTACTCACCGCAATAAAATAGAGTAGTTAAACGAAGAAATAGGACGATTATGTCTACAACGAGATGCATGATGAAAGCAACCAACATGCCTCAAAAGTTTTGGGCTGAAGGTGTTAGACATGGTATATACATTCTAAACAGCGTTCCTACAAAAGCCTTAGAAGACATTACTCCATATGAAGCAACCAAACAAAGAAAACCAAACTTAGAAAATCTAAGAGTTTTCGGTTGCGTAGCATATGCAAAGGTACCATCACAACATCTGATGAAATTAGATGATAGAAGCAACAAAACGGTATACTTAGGAAACAAACAAGGATCAAAAGCTTACCGACTATTTGATCCAACAACACAAAAGATATGTGTTAGTAGAGATGTGAAGTTTAAAGAGGATTAAGCATGGGATTGGAAGGATTACTTGAATGAGCACACTAACGATGAACCTGAATGGTTTGACTTCAAAGTTGAAAATCTTGAAGCCACAAATGAACATCAGGAACAAGAAATCCAACCAAATGAAGAAGATAACGATTTCCCTAACAATGATGATAATGAATATGCAACATCAACAACAAACTCACCCTCACAATCACAAACACTTCACACACCATCAACAATTTCATCGAGATTAAACTCTCAAATTACAACAACTACCTCAATATGATCAACCTATCAAAGTAATAGTGGTTCAAACGCAACCACAAAGTTACACCCAAACTTTGATCATACACCATTACAAGGTTTTAGAACATTAAATGATTTATACGATAACACCGAGGAAGTATTACTGGCTGAAGATGGACCCAAGAATTACAAGGAAGCATCAAGCGATCAAGCAATGAAGGTCGAATTAGATTCCATCAATATAAACAATACATGGGAACTAACCACTCTACCGAAAGGACATAAAGCAATTGGATTAAAGTGGGTATTCAAGACCAAGAAAGATGCTAATAAAAATATAGTCAAGCATAAAGCAAGACTAGTAGCAAAAGGCTACATACAAGAGCATAGCATAGACTTTGAAGAAGTCTTTGCACCTGTAGCAAGAATGGAAACTGTCTGAATACTATTAGCCATAACAGCTAATAATAAATGGGAGGTACATCACTTTGACGTCAAATCTGCATTTCTGCATGGAGACTTAAAAGAAGAAGTGTATGTTACACAACCCGAAGGATTTATAGAGAAAGAAGATAATAGAAAAGTATATACGGTTTAAGACAAGCACCACGTGCTTGGAAACTAAAATTAGACAACACCTTGAAGTCTTTAGATTTTAAGGAATGAGCTTTGGCGAAAAAAATCAAAAGACTCAATACTTCTAGTAGGAGTCTATGTAGATGATTTAATCATCACTGGCACACCAAAGAAGGAGATAGACAAGTTCAAAGCTCAAATGGAAGAAAATTTCGAGATGAGTGACCTAGGATTACTATCCTGCTATTTAGGAATTGAAGTCACACAAACTAGAGGTGACATATCAATAAACAATCCGCCTACGCAAGCAAGATCGTAAAGGAAGTTGGAATGTTAGAATGCAACGAAACTCTAATACCTATGGATCCAGGAACAATACTAACAAAGAACACTGAAGAAACAATGGTCAACTCAACTGAATATAGAAGTTTAATTGGATGCTTAAGATATTTGCTACATACAAGACCCGAGTTAAGTTATTCCGTTGGATTACTTAGTCGTTTTATGCAAGAACCAAAGGAAGAACACATGAAAGCTTCAAGGCAAGTACTGCGCTATTTAAAAGGAACAAAAGACTATGGAATCACTTACAAACACAATGGAGGAAACCAGATACAAGGTTATGGTGACAGTAGCTACGGAGTCAACACTCAAGAAGGAAAAGGAACTATTGGAATTATATTCTACTATGGTGAATCACCAATCAGCTGGAGTGCGCAAAAGCAACCACAGTAGCTTCATCATCATGTGAATCAGAATTCATTGCAGCAACAACAGCAACAACACAAGCATTATGGTTAAAGAGATTACTAAGCAAGCTTACACACACATAAGAAGAAAATGTTGCAATAATGGTTGACAACAAGTCTGCCATAGAACTAATGAAGAATCCTGTATTTCATAGAAGGATTAAGCACATTGATATAAAATACCACTTTATAAAAGAATGCATCGAAAGAGAAGATTTACAAGTCGAATTCATAAGTGGAGAATATCAGAAGGCTGACATACTCATAAAAGCACTACCGAAGATCAAGTTCCTAAAAATGAGACAACTAATTGGAGTCAAAGATCTACAACAAAGTGATTGTGATTAAGGGGGAGAATATTGGGTTAATCCCAATCGAACCAAGTCAAACCCAAAAGTCAGAAGCAAAAGTCAAACCCGGCAGTTAACAGCGCTTATACAAAAGCGGTTATTAGGCGATTACAAAACCAATCGACACAACTAATAATAAAGCTTTTACAGCTTCAAATTGTTTCTTATTATTTGTACCCATTGGTACATATATTAGTTAGCGATTGTATTCAAACAGTTTCGAATGACAAATTTATAATAATAGCTTTTACCCTAAATTGTTTCTTATTATTTGGTATAATTTTGAAGTAAGTTAGAAAGATCATAGATCCACCCTAACGAGGCCAATGCTAATGGGTCGGTTGGTTGTCACCCCAACCGAGCACACGACCGAGTTAGTGCCACTAGCCCAACCACCGATCAAAACCCTAACCTTTTCATTGTTTCGGTTTGTTTCTTCCTAGCAAAATCCAACATATAAAATTCAGAAAGAAACAAGAATGCAAAAACATTCATCCAAAAAATAGAAAAAGAAGACAAAGTTTTGTTATAAATTCAAAAAAAAGAAAAGGAAGACAAAGTTTTATTGACACTCTTCCTAGCAAAATCCAACCGAATGATCTTCATTTTGAGAAAAAAAAAAGTTTTGTTATAACCCAAAACATATCCAATATAGAAAGAAGAAAGAATGCATAAAACATTCAAACAACAAAAAGAAAAGGAAGACAAAGTTTTGTTATAAATTCAAAGAATACTTGCAAACGCATGATCAAAAGATGCTACCTGGTGTTAGGTTTAAAGATGTTAGGTTAATAGTTTTACAACACAAGCTTACTAGAAAGAGATAGAGAGGCGATTGAACAAGATTCACACACACACACATGATATAATAGAGACGGTTATGCGTAGAGTGTAATGAAGAGAATAACTTGAACAACCAACCCTCAAGTGAGGGTTATTACATAGTATTTATAGGCAAGGAGCTAGGGAAACACTCCTACTCCTTCCCTTTTCCTTATTGGACATGGGCCTAAGCTTATGGGCCTTCTACATAAGCTTGACCTTAAACAAACATAAAGGCCATAATAAGCTACCTATTACATATGAGTAACAAACACTTGAATTAAGGTTTAGGAGTGATTCCAACAATCTCCCCTCAAGTGTTGGTGATGAAAACAGTGAAGCGTTGATGTAATAGTAGCTTTGACGTCTTCGACATTCTTCTTTCTTGTGAGAAGGAATGCCTTGATTAGAACAATCTCCCAGGTGTAGAGATAGTTTTCTTTGAACAGTTATGCTTTGGCGTCATCTTTAACTTTGTTCTTTGATAATTGTTCTTTGTGATGAAAGTGATAGTATGTTGTTATGCATCAAGTCGCGCTTCAGTGCGCTTCGCCGCCACGGTGTCTCCACGTCATTCTTCAACATGCTCACACGCTCTTTGGCGTTGGAGTTCAAGATCGATGAAGTTCTTTAAGTCTTTAACTTTGTAGATTCTTTGATTTGATGAAGAATCATTCGACCGTTGTATTTCTTTTGGATAGAACTTCCATTAGTGATGATGTTGGCGTGAGCATGAGAAGAATCGCACGATCATCCCGCTCCAAGCTTCCATAAGAAGAAAACATTTAAAACGGTTAGTAATAAGCGGATTCCGGCACTTACAAGTTTGAACTTGAGAGTGTTAACAACATAGTGTGAAAACACAACTCTAATTCTTACAAAGGCCGTTCTGAACTGGAGTCCCACAGTGAGATAACACGATATACCAAGTACACCTCTGATTCGGATGAGTCATTGAGGTACACCGATGCATCACCTCACGATCGAGACCGTTTGAGACACACTAAGCGTAATCCACGAGGAGTTACAAGTGACCTGCTTTGAGAGTCGTTTGATGTTGACCACAGCGGAGTTTCCATTCAATCACCGAGGATCACATATGTGAACCTCTCATAAATGTTCTCGACAGTTGCTAAGATCCGTGAAGGACTCGATAACGCACCGCCGATGTTCTTATTGTTGAACATCAAGTGATGAAATGTCAAGTGTACCTAAGAGATCTTTTGATGAATCTCGTGGCTCTAGACTCAATAGTGCGTTTTGGTTTTCTGAGCGGAGACTAGGAGAGGGTCTCCTTCTTCAATACCGGCGATCTCTAAGAAAGCCAATAGTTTACGTAGGGCTCCTCGTGAGAATGAAACAAGCTTCTTTTGAGAGAAACTTGAGTGGCTAAGAAGGTATAGTGCATGCGTCATTTGGGTCCATGACGACTTTTAATCTTCAATACCAGGTCACTATGTGACAACCAAGAGTATATGAATTGATCCTTGTACTCTAAGTTGAATAATTTGGAGGGCTATTTCTTTTCACCCTTTTCTTTGCATTTCTTTTAATTCTTCAACTCCTTCTTTCTCCGATTCTCATTTCTCCTTTTTATAATCGTACCTAAGGACTTCTAGGTACTAACTATTTGTGATGTCCTTGGGTAGATCTCTCCGGCTCTGGCGGATCATAGGACGTTATTCCTAACCTTAGTCACCTTATCACTCCATGACTAACCTATGTTGCCATAAAACCAATTTTCAAGAAAATCTCTCAAAGGGTTTGTAAATGAAAACATGTTTAAACCACTATGAGAGTTTTATCTTTAGCAAAATACTCCCCCACATGTGCTTTAGAGTTTTGACGGAAATATGCCTTTGTGTGGGAAGAAGCGCGCACTTTGAATTGATCAACTCAAGATAGACACTCCCCATGAGACACGGTTACGTTGCATAGTTAAAGAGTTACATTGTCGACTTTTGGGTGACAACTAGCTCTAATAACTACCTTGAAGGTGTAGACAAGCCTCGAAAGGTTGTCATACCGTCGAGTTCATGTCTACCAAGAGATTCTCGAATGGTACTTTCTACTCGGACAAGTCCTTTCGAGACACTTTTACATTACTAGAGAACTAGCTTGAAATTATTACCCGTCCCGGACAAGTCTTTTCGAGTTACTAACAGTTTAGTATCGTCAATTAGTTGGTTAAGTTTATTACACAAAGATTCATTTGCATTTACACAACATATTTCTTATCATATAATCTTCTCCCCTCAAAATGGCATATAAAATGTTATTTTGAAAAGTTGAAATAAATATGACCATTTCAGTGTTGCGGGAAGATGACTACTATGAACAATTTGTGAACAAAGTTTTAATTCAAATACTCCACCTCAACAAGTGATAAAAATGGTTGAGGTTTTGAAAATCATACGGGGAAGTACTTGTCCTTTTGAGCAAAACCTTGAAAATGAAAGGTTTGATAGGTTTTACTCAAAAGTAAAGCTATCGCTCCTTTTATAAGGATTGTGGCAATCAAGCGCACTACGTGGTCCTTTCTTGACAAGAACGGGTTGTACATTTATTATGTGCACAATCCATACACATATATAAATCATACATCCAAAGTAATAATGAAAGAAGCGGTTTAAGGGTACCGGTAGTCCAGAGATGTCGCCAGGAGTGTGAATCGGACGTTGAAAGCGGTGATGTTAATCCGGGTCGACCACCAACATAGCTTTCAATCTTACGAATCGATCCTTCTATACAACCTTTCATCAATCATTTTGATGATCCTCCTCACATCCCTTCGATCCCGAGAATTCCATCGCTAGAAGACCCAATCTTTTGACATATATCCTTCAACCTATAAGCCAATCCGTCCCTAACCATCTTCAAGTGTGATCCCCAAACTTGTGAAGATCACTACACGCCATTAAGCAATTTCGTTGAAGTTCGGCTGCGGTAAACGACGCCAAATGGTTTGCGGATGAGTGTATATTGTGAGAGCGGGTTTATGTTGGGAAGATCAGTCGAGGTGGATTGAAGTTGACACGGGTCCGATATGATTCAACCGCGAACTGGAGATCTTCTACGTTCTTTGATGACTATCGTCGATGAAGATGAGCAATGACTTGATGAATTCACGTTGTACTTGGTTGAAAATTGTCTCATGCGACCACGTACTTTGGCAAGGTACATGTCTTCAATGTCGTTGATAGACAAATTCTCAAAGTCGACTTCAGAGAATGCATAATCCCGTTCATCTTGCCTTTGACTACAATCTTCTTGAGAAAAGTGTAGTCCCATTTGGTCGAAAGATCAACGTGTTTGATGGCAACGATGTTTTTAGTCTTGAACACTTGCATGTTGAGACTTACGAACTGGCAAACTTCGTAGTAGATTCTTCGTTACGCCAATGATGAATCCATACATTGCATCTCGGTCAGTATGCTTCCACTTTGTTGGAGAACAAGTGATTAGCTCTTTCCTCGATAGCTATGCGGTTTGAGTATTAATTTCTTGGGAATGGAAGTGTCAAGGATGTAGCGTATTTCCTTGATCCATCGCCACCGTGTAGAAGAAATTCCAAGTCTTTGTTGAAGAAATATCCGAATGGAATCCTAGGTTCATCTGGTTGTGGCACCGATGGTAGAGTTTTTGACCGATCGGTGTAGTATGGAGGTTGTCCCGTTTGGTGAAGTCGATGTTTGCTACGGGTTGAGCCAATCCATGTTGTTAGACATAGCTCGAGCAATGTTTTCAAGGTGATATTCGACCTCGATGGCACTTTCGAGCTATCTTTCCACAGTTGAAAAGCTTCATTCTTGATTCGCCTCAACTCGATTTCGTCATCTTCTTCATGGAACTTTTCTTGCAGAATCTTAGCATGTTCCAAATGTATTACCGTCTACCGGATCTTGACCTTCTTCGGTAGGGAGTGGAATTGACAAGTGTAGAAAACCATTCAAATTCCTCTGTTGTATCTTCATCTAGCCATGATATGACGTCACCGTAGGCGCCTTCTTATTCTGTTTCTTAGGCCTAGATGAGGTCTTTGGTTTCAGCACTTTTTCGGGTGAGGCGGGTTGTTGTTGGGGCTCATGGTATTCTTCATCGTCACCACCAGTATACTCAAAGTGGTCACCGGTTTTCAGATCTGGGGTGGTGTCTCGTAATCATGAGGTTTATTTGCGAAAGAGGAGGAGAAGATCTTTGTTGAGCAGAGTCTATTGTGGTGGAGGTTGCATCGAGTCTTGAATAGAGGATGATTCATCAAACTTCTTTGTGCGTTGTGCTCTCTATCCTTATCCCGATCTTTGTATTCATCATCTCTTGAACGTTTGGGCCTTACGACTTCTTCTCGAATGAGGACCCGAGTTGGTATTCGATGAGAGCTTCAAGCAGTTTAGCTTTGTGTGAGGCAAGCGTTGCAGAGCGTTCGACATTTGTGCTACTAGCCGGTTCACCAATTCATCATCCGAGAAAATTGTGGATTCAACTGGATTGATGCTTAAATTCATCGGAGTTGATTTCATGGCTTGTTTGGCTAGATGCAAGAGATTTGGATACGGTTATGCGGTATACATCTCCTTTGTCGGTTTCAAACGACCTCCATAAGGAACCGGTGAGTGTATCCTTTGATCATTTCGTCCATTTTCCTTGAAGATCATCTTTCATGAGCTTCGGACATACTCCCTTTCATCTTGCATCTTGTCGATATCATCATGAATATCTCAGATCGATCGGTAGAGAAATTCATCTTCCCGTAGAGCATGTCTTTCTTTACGACTTGTTTGACAAAGATTCCCAATTCTTTTATGAGCATGAGATATCCAAGATCGAGTTGGCTTCTTCACGATTTGGATGTTGATTTCGTTGATCTTTTAGATGGTGGTGGTGAAGAATGAGATGATGAATCGATGATGAGGAGACATGAGGAGGCTCGAGTCCTTTGGAGGTCGTGTTTCCTCCTTAGACCGAGTTGAATTTGTTGAGAAGATAATCATCATAATTCTCTTAGTTATTTTGTCCAGTTGGCTTTTCTTCCGTCGAGCTGAGCTTCTTCATCGCCTTTTCTTTCTCGTCTTATCCTTTTACGGTTCCTCAACGTTATAATCGGTGAGACTCTACAAGCTTTTGTCATGTTGGACAAGAGTGGTGGCACCGGTTCCACTTATCGGGTCGATTAACCGCATCGGGATCGGTGAAGAGTGGACACCACCACTCAACCCTCCGGGCCACCCATTTGATCTTGTTCAAATTCTTTAGCTTTTGAAGGTGTCTAACGATTTTAAACTTCTTCCCGTAGGATTTATCCATTGCTCTTCATCACTTTCTCGAGCTTTCTTCATATGGCACAAGTCAGGAGTCTTCCTTTTCCTAGGTCACCGGAGGACTAGGAGGTTTTGCTCTTGAGGGAGGTGGTTCGGTTGCAGATTCGAGTAGTGAACCTCCTCGTCGATTGTGTATCTTGAGCTTTTAGTCTAGTAGCTTTCTTGGTGGTTCGGTGTAGGAATAGGAATGCCTACGAGAGGGAACTTTCTTCTTTGGAGCGGGTTTCTCTTTGGGACATTCCTTTGACTCTCGCTTACTCGCACTTCCAAAGACTTCCTCTTCTCGTTCTCCCGTAGGTGTTCCGGAAGGCTTTTCATCGAGATGACCAACTTTGCCTTCTCTTCATCGCTACCCGATACCTTTTGTGCGCTTCAAGCTTCTTGATTTCGTTAGTCTCATGGGTGATCGGTAACACATCACCCTTTCTTTGTTGACGATTCTTGATTATGACCGATAGGATAGGCTCGACCAACATGTCGTGATTATCGGGGTCATTGAGTCTCTTGGGGATATCGGGATGAAGTCCAAGTGCTCTGGATCAACAGTTTTGTGTATCCGACATAGGAATCTTTGAGCCAAGCTTTTGAGAAATGTCATCATGTCATCCCATATTAGAGCTTCAATTTCGATGTCCTTCTTGTTGATTAATGACCAGAATATTTGCGGTTCCATGAGCTTGGGATGCTCATAGCCACCGCCACGACCGAGACCGATTTGGTGATGATGATGTAGAGGTTCTTCACGGTTGAGGAATGTTCTTAAGCTCCATGAGAATGCTTAGAGATAACTCTTGAAGCTTCATCATAGCCAATATCAATCAAGAATTGAAGAACCGTCTCCTCGTGGGTGTGGCATAGAAGTCGGTTGGCACTATTTACGGAATGAGAAGAACAGCCCGTAAGTCCGCATGAATGATGGTGACTTGTTTGTGATTGAGAGTCACAATCATCGCACTTTGACCCTTGATCCTTTGCATTGAATTCCGAATTGTTGCATGTAGATCTCGATCGTAGCAGAGTGTGAGAGCATGTTCGGTAGGGATGATTCTTTAGAATATCCACAAAGAATGAGACAAGAAGATTACGAGCATGTGAGGGTTTCAAAGTCAACCCTAAGGTTGTTCTTTCCAATCTTTCTCGGATAGCCATTAGGGAAGATGTCGCAATAGTGAGAACTTGGTGCATCCACATTCATTTGAAAGCTGACCATGTCGTGATCTCGAAATAACATTAGCCAAAAGAACCAACATATCGAAAGACATAATGTTAGTCAACGAAGGTTTTTATTGTCTAATTATTGAATATCTGATGTCAAAGATTATTACGAGTCCAAAGTCACTTGTTTGTTCAATAGTCCAATGTCGTCGTGATAAGTTTCGTGAGTTAGTTAACTTTAAGTTTTACGATTTATGTTATCACTTATTTAACACAACATATTAAACGATTAAGTTTATTAGTGACATTATTGGTTTCGTGACGTTATGATTCATTTATTTACAAGTTTGCACGCGTAACAATTCATAACGAAGGTTTGATCAAGGCTTATGCGTAGGAATAGTATCTTATGCGTAAAATGCGGAGAAGTATACAGCGTGAGACGCAAGCTTATCGTGGGATCCTTACTTACGCCGTGAAGAAATATTACGCGTAGGATAAAGAGGGCCTTATGCGTGGAAGCCACGGCGTGGCGTATAAGAACCTTACGCGTGCAAGGCTTACTCGTGAGTAGACCTTATGCGTAGAGTCATTGTTCGCATATCCTTCACGGGATACGCGTAGTCCCATTGTAGAACCTTACGCGTAATAGTTACGCGTAAGATTACTCTTACGCATAACTTTCTACGCGTAAGGTGGTCCTTATGCGTAGAGTATCAATGACCTTGATTCTGAGTTATACGAGTAGCAAGCCTGAAATAAAATCATCATAACATCAATTTTGACACTAACACTCATTTTATAACAGATCATGGCATGAAAGCATATCAAACAGTTACGCGTAGAAAACCTTACGCGTAATACTAAACCCTAATAGTTCAAAAATTACACATATTTTTTCTAACCATAGGATTTGCACCAAAGTGTTTCTGGGAGATATAATAGGCATATAGAGTATGTTTATCCAAGTTTTAACATCAAAAGTGTCGGAATCAAAAGTACCCAAACCGTATGATTGTAAACCCTAAATTCCATTGATGATTCATTTGAGTTTAAGGTAAAATGGGGCTTAGATATGTTCAATTCAACTTGAATACAACCTTACGCAACAATTTTTATCACCAAATACGTTCTCATTTGAAAATACCCAAAACAACTCAAGAACCCTAATTTTGAAAATGAATCAATTCGTGTTTCTGGGTGGATTTTGAGGATAAACCAAGTTTCATTGAAGTTATTTAAACGTTTTGACACACTTGTTTTAACCACAAACACACACTAATGATTGTGTGTTCATACGCTTATGCGTAGAACACATAATCACGCATAGCAATCGTTTTAGCCGTTGGATTTGTATAAAAATCAAAACCATTGCTTAAAAACTTGTTATAAACACGAAATCACTTACAAATTTATGATCTTAAACACGGATTTGTCAAACGATTATGGATCGTGGATTATGTTTGGTAAGATAATAAATGTGATGAAGTTAATGAGGTTGGTAGGGTATTTTATTTAAAATAACTTTAAAGTTTTGACAGTTTTGGTCCCTCCACCTTTTCCTTTTTCATCCAAAGCCATTTAACTTCCGTTTTGGTTATCAAACAAAGATTTTATGAAAGAAACTTGACGACACTCCCCCTCGACTTAAGAAAAATAATGAAAGGTTATAAATTTTAGTCCGAGGAGTGTCATTGAACCGTAAAAATTTACCACCATTGATAAAAGAAACAACCGGATATGATAACATGCAAGTACAGATGTTTTGAAATGCAGTTAAGTGATTAGTTTCTCCCTCAACACTTGATCGTAAAAAATAATCGAATTTTGAAAGATTAAAGTGTTGACGAAAGAAATGTACTTGCCATGTTGAAAGAAAATAGATTAGAAGAATATTTTGTTGTTTTATCGGGTTTTATATTTTTGTATTTTATTTTGAAAAATTATTTACAAAAGATATTTTGGTGTTTGACGGGTTTTAAAGACTGTTTTAGGAGTGTTAGGAATTAGAAATTCTGTGTATTAAAGAGTCGGTCACCTCAAGTATATGTAATCGTTAGAAAGCTCGTAGTCGTAGTTATTTTAAGTTAAGTAGTATTTAGTTAAGTAACACCGTGGAGGATTGGACGGGTCTTTACCCACCAGTATGCCCGATCCACGTACCCGTTGTGTGGCGTTTATTGTAAGACTATAAATACTCTCTACCTTCCAAGGTAGAGTTGGAGCTCATAATAATATCTTTCACTTTCTCTCACTAAGTTCCCTAAACCTCTAACTTTCTCTCTAGAATTCCTTTATACGCCAACTTGGTGTTTTGGTTTGATGTGTGAAGTGAAAACTAATATCCTACAATTGGTATCGAGCCATGGTTAGATCATATCTTGCACATCTTTGGATTTCTAGTGGTTTTAGGTGGTTTTGAGTTTGAAAAGTTTAGTGGTTTGTGCATCATTTGGTTGATTTCTTGTGTTAAAGCTTGGATTTTGTTAGTACTTTTACGCTTAGAATCATCACAAGTGTTTAGGTTTTCATTTGTAAGCTTGAATCATCTTGGTTGGGTTGTTTTGGATTGAAAAGTGATGTTTGTGAAGTTTTCTTGCTAGCGACTTGATCTCTGATTATTTCTCCTTGTAGCGACTTGCTTTACATTTTGTAGCGAGTTGAAGTTTTGGAGCTAGCGACTTAGGCTTAGCAACTTATAGTACAAGTAGTGGACTCTCCACTACTGGTGTGACTGGGTATTAGCGACTTGGTGAGTAGCGAGTTGCTATTTAGCTTACTTGATTCTTTAGCGACTTGAATCTTAGCGAATTGTCGCCAAAATTTTGCTAGCGACTTGAGGCTTAGCGAGTTACTATTTAGCGACTTGCCTTTGTTTAGCGACTTGGGACTTTAGCGACTTGGTGGTATAGCTTAATTAGGTATTAGCGACTTGGTGCATTATCTTCTAGCGACTTGGGTGATTTTTACGCTTTCTCTCTATTTAGTAAAATCCCGTGAAAGAATCTATTTCCGCTTAATCATAGAGTTATAAAATCCGTATAATCATTAACATGTCTACCAACGTTCTACTATCATCTCCATCGCTGTCGAGGATGTTGCAAGTGGTTCGGATACTCGTCCACCCATGCTTGATGAAGAACCGACTACGATTCTTGGGCTCAACGAATCGATTGTACTGTCTTGGAAAGGAAAATGGTGTCAACATTCTCAAATCCATTGATGAAGGACCGTGTCGAGTTGAGACGACTAGAGATGTACTTGATATTCGAAGATGGAACTCGATTTACGGAATGGATGGACTAAAGATGTATGATGAGCTTGATGATAAGGAGAAAAAGAGATTCGATGTCGGTATCGGGGCTTCTAACATTGTTCTTCAAGGTCTTCCTAAAGACATCTACAAGTCGATCAATCACAACACCGAAGCAAAGGCGTATGGGATAATGTCAAGATGCTCCTCTCGTGTTCTCAATTAACTATGGAAGACATAGAATCACAACTCTATGACTATTTGAAAACTTCAAGATGAAACCAAAGTGAGAGTGTCTATGAGTACTATGTGAGATTTCATAAGTTGGTGAATGATATGAGGAACATCGAGAATGACTATGCCTAACATTCACCGAACTCAAAATTTGTGAACAACATGAATCCCGAATGGCACAAGTTTGTCACCTCTGTGAAGCTCACTAAAGGATTGAAGAATACAAATTATGAGCAACTCTATGCCTTCCTCCTTCGTAATGAGAGACATGCTATGTTTGAAAAATGATTCTTAATCAATTCAAAACCAACCAGGGAGAGACAAGCTCGCCTAATGACTCAACCGCTTCTACTCAAACATCGAATCACAACCAAAGCCTCACAAGTCATACCCATGGGTAATGGTAATCACAAACTCATTCCCGATCCTATGTTCAAACAAGCCGATGCCGATGCACACGTGGGTAACATCATTAATCAACTAGCTCTTCCGATTAGTCAAAACATGAATTCTCTCCCACAAACCAACAACAACCTCGAACAACATCTAACCCACACAATCAAGCTATCAAAAGATGGGAGGATCAGAGTGCAACCAGATTCGAAAGACAAGATGATCGGGAAGAGGTGGAGCTGGTAGAGGTTATGTTGGTAATCGTAATCGAGGAAGGAATGGTAATCAAGGTCAAGCTAAGCCGATCAAATGTTATAACCGTGGTGGTGAGGACATTGCAAGGAACGCACATCTCCAAAGCGCCCACGAATGCGCCGATTACTTGGAGATAAGATGTTGCTTGTACAAGCTCGGGATAATGGTGCCGCTTTAGATGAAGAGGAATTGTTGTTTCTAGTCGAGGGCAATGCCAAGACCTATGATGCGAGATGTGGATAAGCGACCTATTCGTGAGATAGGACACAATCATCGAATGCCTTTCAAGTCGGTGATCGTGATGCATACGACTGATGTGGATGATGGACCTACCGCACACACAATTTTTATGGCTAGCATTTCTCCAATGGTTTCTCCCAAGGTCTCTTCTTCACCACAAGTCGGCTCATCCAAAGACAAACTCATCTCGAGGTATTAAAACTATACGATGATGTCGATGTGCAAAAGATGCATGACAAAGTACAATTAATCGAAACTTTTGAATCAAATATTGAAAATATGGGTAATATCAATGCTTGTCCCATATGATCAATATGTGAAACAAAGTGAAAGTGAAGTTGTACTGGTGATGCATCTTCTGCATCAACAATGACTATGTTCTTGATGAATACACCGCATGTGCCCCGATGATTCCGTAATTTCAACTAAATGCCTATAAAGAACGTGTTGCTATCTATGAGCAACGCAAAATTTGAGTTGACCACTCGTGAGCGGGAAATGGATGACCAAAAGCGTACAATCATTAGAAAAGTAATTTTAGAGAAGAAGTATTAAAACAAGAGTTAAATTCCTTGCAAGAAAAGCTTTCTAAAGCGGTAAACAAAAACAAGAACTTCAAGAAAATGTGAAAATGCTTAAGCAAGAATTTAATGCAAAGGAATCAAAACTCTTGAAAGATTTTTCTAATCAGAACTTTGAAAACAAACTTGAAAACAAGTTGTACATACAAAGGAACACCATTCAGACCGCTCACATGATCACTAAGCATAGAGTCTTAAGCGATAAGCATAGCATTCCCTTGTTGAAGAACCAAATCCGGAGGTCATTAAAAGGGCTAGAAATGCTCATAAGGTTCTTTATGATGGCAATGAAACCTTAAACCGATGAGAAACCTAGTTGCGTTGAGTGCACCGAGGAAGATAAGAAATCGATGAAGTCACTAGGAAAAGATGAACAAGAAATTAGATGATCCTAAAGGTAAAGAGAAGAAAATAAAGATCACACCCCATGATTACAAGAAGGAAAACCGATTTCCTTGAACATGTTTAAGCCTCGGACAATGTTGACTCCTAACAAGTTTTCTCGAAAATGGATTTAGATAAGCGTAAAGTCAAAATATTGTTGAAACAAACCTCCCTTTGGAAAATGCCTAGAGCGATCGTGTATCCTCCTAATACACCAATGCATCTTGTTCCTAGAACAATTGCCACTAAAAGCAAGACCTTAATTAGCCAATATGTTACATTTCAACTATTTGTTGATTTTGAGAAACTTGCAAGAAAAGGATCACACCCATCGGTATAATCGAAGGAGAAAGGGTTTTGAGCAAATGAAAGAATGTTATTTAACTGAGGTCATGCCTTTCTTTAAACTTCTAAAAGATCACTTTGAGAGTCTTAAAAGGGATAGAAACCGATATTAAGGGAATGGAAAAGGAATTTGATGCAATGATAGTTGAAGTTAGTGACTATGAGCGCACTAAAATATAAATGAGATTGAGAGGAAGAACTTGCATACATTAAATGAAACTCTTATTACCGAATGTGTTGCTCAAGATATGTTTTTCATTGCTACAAATTGTTCTATTAATGCTTCTCAATTTCATGAATTATCTGTTGCCTCGAAAGTCTCTTATGATCGTGTCATTGAGCTTGAAAAACTAATTTAACTAAACGAGAAAATTGAACTGGATGATCATGACAATTTGGTTAAACATTTTTCTAAACTAGAAGTTGAGCATTTTAATTTACAACTAAAATATCAACATCTTAAAGAAAATGTCAAACTTCAAATATCAAGACATCCTCGATGCTCCGTAGTTTGATGCGCTTTTCAAATTAACAAACGTGATGAATGATTCAAGCTCATTGCAACACGATCGAAAAGTTGAAAGCCCAAATCTCTCAATTAAAGGGTCAAACGAACAATATGATGAGCCCCAAATGCCTCCTCCTTTAGATTCTCGGAATTCTCAAAAGTTTCATCTTCAAAACCTAGTAAATGCATTACAAAAGGAAAACGAAAGTTTTCTAGAAGAAAATGAAAAGGTTAAAGTCATTTCAATGAGTTA